>CM037858.1:53715087-54110755 GCA_021292105.1 Anadara kagoshimensis
TTTGCAACGCAATTTATAAAACATTAAAAACGACTGACTGAATACAACTACTTTTAAAAAGAAAATTTTAATGCATTTATGACATAAATATTTATATGATATCAAATATCCAAATTGCAACACATTATAAAATATAGCATTTGGTATTGATTAGTGATAACTTAAAAGGGTTCTTGCTTCACAATTAAAATTCTAAAATAAAATATATGACTAAACTTTTCTGTTCCTTTGTTCAATATGTGCCATGCCTAGTGTAAACTGTAAACTGCAAACTGTAAAAATAAGCATTGAGTTCGTTCCAGCACTTAACTCTAAATGTCTCTCCTTTATCACACTCTACTTAAAACCATTACCACGAAGAGGGAATTTGAAACATTACATAATTCGTTAAATATTATTATACATAACACAGGAAAAAACCGTACATAACTGTTAAACAAGTTTTGAAAAGAATAAATTCAGTTATGTTTTTAGAAAACATTTCAACTTATGTTTAAGTTTTTTAAATATAAAATTACCTAACACAATGGATAAACTTTATCGACATATTTTGAATAATTTCCCAAAAGTATAGAAATACTAGTAGTAATAATTGAGAACCCCAAAACCTTATATATATATATATTATATAATATATATAATATATATATATATATATATATATTAATATATATATATATACTTTTGGGAAGCAGTGCGGTAGCTCAGATGGTAGAGTGCTTGGTTCGATCCCGACCGGACACACAGTCGCCTTCCAAATGGCTGAATTGTTTTTAAAATCTTCCCAATAAGGAATTTGTCATATCAAAATCATCATTATATTGCAATTTTAACTTCCTCCTGTAGCCTTAATAACAACTGTAATTTAAAAAATTAAATACAATATTAAAGTCATCACATTCATTTCTATTTAATAAAATAACTTTTACCGTATTGAAGTTAGAGTATTTAATTTATTATATTAAAATCAGTAACAAACATATCCAATACCTAGCCGATGACGTAATTTGTATTATTAAACCTCATTCATAAATACTGATGATCGATTGGATGAGCGCAATCACATGGCCAGGATAGAAATATCATATCTCCCTCACGCGATCAAGTATCCCTGTAATATATCCCATATTCAGAACACATCGTTACGTCACAATGATATTACATCATTGAAATAGCATCGGTCTCGACGTTCTAGCGTTAGCTTCGGATACGTTCCAATAATGAATGAAGTGACTGATTAAGGGATTTATGGTCGTTCCAAACGATATCAAAACCAACTGTCTTTTTCATTACCTAGTTTTCATCATCTTGGTATAATAATCAAAAACAAACATACTAATCCGTGTCCGAATCACGATCGATCCAGAAACAAAGTAAAACCTTTAGGGCTGACAAGGCAGGTTAGACACGTGAACTTCTACCAGGGAAGTGAGGCCGGGTGCTCCGGAGGGTAAGCACCTCCTGTGTAATCAAAATTGTTTGAAAGGAACAGGGGACGTCAAATATATGCAGGGCAATCCTGGGCACAGAGACATCAAACTTATCAACAATACTGTGGTGATGGCCTTAAACCTTTTGAGGACCTTGATAAGCCTAGGCTTGCAATATCCCTGAGTCAACAATTTATATTATTTAAAAGCAGTCTGCTTCGTTGGTTAATGAGGAAAAAATCTTTAAAATGCATACTGTATAATACTCTATTTTTTGTTGTTGTTTGTCTATGCTCCTTGCATGAGCTTTGGTTTTTTTTCCACCGCCTAGAATGAAAAACACTTTACCACAATTCCACTAGACACTTTACCTCATCTGTGTTTGGTAACGGTTGCTACGGATCCAAACCATTTGATATTTATTTTGGTTTTGTTGGTTTAGTACCAAAAACAAACCCAGTGTCCTTGATAATTTTTCACACCAAACGAAAAAGTTAAGTGTATTACATTATACTCCGATATATGGTAACACCATATGTAAGGGATGAAGTTTTTTCTCCTATTTTAGTATCGTAAGGCATTTTTTTTAAAAAGATATCTTGGCGATCCTATATTTTTTGTATATCAAACTTGTATATTTATTTGTAGCATACTTGAAAATCAAAGGTCTTTTTCGACTTACTTCTTTAAAATCAACAACCTTATCTTTTTCGGCTTATTTTTAACTAGACTAGTCTAAAATGATATTCGTGATATTTTAATATTGTTCAAAGTGAAATCCACTTGCGTAATCTTGTTACTTCGTTTATTTAGAAACAGAGTTATTGTGGATCAGTTTGACCCGTAAATAAAACTGATAAAGTTTATAAATGTATACACTGATTACAAAGTATTTATACAAACAAAACCCACTGTTTATTGTCGGTTATATAAATTATCCATTTACATAATATAGTAGATTTGCCTCTGAATAACGTCGTCTCCTGGAGTACCAATATACCGAAAGTATTAGATTTCCCTCTGAACACGGACATACGTAAACGTCTCCCGGAGTACCAGTACACTGAATGTATTAGATTTCCCTCTGAACACGGACATACGTAAACGTCGTCTCCTGGAGTACCAATACACCAAATGTATTAGATTTCCCTCTGAACACGGACATACGTAAACGTCGTCTCCTGGAGTACCAGTATACCGAAAGTATCAAATTTGACTCTGAACACGGACATACGTAAACGTCGTCTCCTGGAGTACCAGTACACCGAAAATATTTGATTTCCCTCTGAACACGGACATACGTAAGTTTACGTCTTCCGGAGTACAAGTGCACTGAAGACTGACGACCATGTTCTAAAATGAGGATAAATATTAAATGCTCGACTGGAGATGAAGATGTTTCAGGAAGTATTTGGACATCAGTTGTGTTATCACTGGCCTTTACGTTTGTATTTACAGCTTATTTGTCAATACAGAACCTACAAAGTAGTTTGAATCAGGAGAAAGGCCTAGGAGTAATAACCTTGTCATGCTTATACGCCTTCATAATTGTGTCTGCAATTTTGGCGCCAACCATCATCAAGTTTATTGGCGCCAAACTCGCAATCATTATATCATGGATAGTCCACATCATCTATACCGGGACCAATTTTTATCCAACGTTTACGACGCTGATACCATCATCAATTTTAATGGGACTGGTATCAGGCTTTCTATGGACTTCCCAAAGCGTTTATATAGCCACAAATGGTGCTGCAATGTCTAAAGCAAGTGGTGAAGATTTACATACGGTATTGTCAAAGTTAAATGGCTTGTTCTTCACGATGTATGAAACCACACAGATAACGGGCAATCTCATCTCATCTCTCGTGTTAAATCAAGGCTCGTATGACGATGTCCAAAACACCACAAAAGTCTGTGGTTCATTGGACTGTCCATTGGCAGTAAATGCCACTAAAATTATAGAACCGGAAAGAAATATTGTAAACATTCTTCTGGGAATTTATTTGGTGTTTGATGTAATCGGTCTTCTGCTGACAATATTTTTCTTGCCGCCATTATCGAAGACGGAATGGAGTCAGAAGCAGACTAAAGCCAATTCCATCACGTCGTGCTGTTCCGCGCTTGGTGACGTCAAATTGCTGATGTTGGTACCACTGATAGGATTTATGGCTATGGAACAAGCTATTTTGTGGACAGATTTTACTAAAGTAAGTAAAACGTACAGTAAATAAGTATGTATTGGTAATTTTTCTGTTAATAGATATAGATTTGGTAGTTAACGAATTGCAGAAATACACTCGTAATAGTCATAATGAACCATTGAACCATCTAGAAATGGCGTTTATAGTGCTATAACTTCCATTAGCGTGCATTATTTAGTTTGCCTTGCACGTCAATAGAAATATATTAATTTCACAATTCGCAGTTTTTGAAAGTCTTATTTTGTTTTTTTATCCCGAAATAACTTTAAAACACCAAGATATGAGTGACGCCTCATTAACAATAGCAAATATACTTCTACAATTACTATATGGCCTCAAACAGAAATTTAAAAACGTGAAAAATATGCAACCCTTACCAGCAAGAAAATAAACAATAGATGGCGTTCTTTCGCAGTCGCCAAAGGAGGAATCTTACTTTTTCTTCTGTTGGAGAGAGGAGGGAGTTATGTTGTAAATTACACCCATTTCAAGATTTTTAATTATATCGAGGCCGTCAATTTTAAGATGGTACAGAAATCGGAGTGTCCGAGAAACTGCCGACCTTCGGGAATCCAACTGACAAATTTTCTCACACTGGAATATGTCCCGGGTTGGAATCGAGACTAGGCGGGAAGAGGCGCTGTTATCCATAAGTCCATATTTTCGGTCAAGAGACCCTATGGGTGTGATTGGAACGAGGTCTGGACGTATAATGATTGGATGCTTAAGTTGTTTCAAATTCCTTGACAAATGCGTTGTATTTGATAATAATTTTATCATCAATTCTGTACCAGAGAGTACTGGTCCGGTGTGATCATGGCTGTCAGAAAATGGGGGTGTGAGTTTGTTCGAATTGGCAACATAGATACATTATGAATATAATGACTTTTGAGATAATTTGTTGTAATTTAGTAGACATGTTTTTCTGTATTTTCGCAGTCATTCATAAGCTGTTCGTTTGGTATATACAAGGTGGGTTTTGTAATGGCGGCATACGGCGTCTCCACATCCGTTTTCAACTTGATCTGGTCAAACTTAGCCAGGTTTACTGGTCGTTATTTCCTGATTGTTATTGCGTCATTGATTGACATGGGGATCTTTATCACGCTTTATGTATGGACACCAGACCAGGATCACTACCTCTATATTATTGCAGTGATATGGGGGATGTCGGAAGGTATCTGGCAGACACAATCAAATGGTAAGAGGGTATTACTAACTCACATATTTTCAGGTTCTGTTGTAAATATTTCATTAAGGTTAAAATATGTATTCTAATACATAGATTTTGTAAACAGGATTTTGATTGGACCCAGACAGCAGTAAATCCTTTACGGTTAGAGTTATGACGCCGCGTGCTGTACATGTCTTGGCTACGATTACGTCATATACTAATGTTTACATTACAAATGCATTGCTTTATTTGAATCTCTTTGGAACCATTGCGTTAATTTTTCGATGACAGCCGTGTGTCGCGCGCTCTGTGTAAAGCGATACGTCAGTTAATATCTTCAGCCAATCCGCTTTCGATGTACAGCGGAGGAATACATACCACCAAGGAACTACTTATTCATTCATAATTTCCTGCGGGTTCATTCATAAATCTATCCGGCGACTGCAGGGACGCTCTATACGAGCGGTAACAAACGTAGAAATTTGTCATACTGCACCAATTTTAAAAATGATTTGAAAATAAAAAAGAATAATAAAGACCAATATTTGTTGTCTTTTTATATCAAAATAATTTTTTAATGATTAATGACCATTTCCCATGGCCTATAAAAGATACGAAGTGAAAAAATTAGTGAGTCCGAGGACACCACATTTAAATTATGAACAACTGTTTGTTATTCGACTAAATTATTATATTCATAGTAATATCTTACCAAACAGATTATTGTTTAGTGAAAAAAAAGGAGAAATAGAATTTAATTTTCAAAAGTGTTTTACGGAACTATATTTTACGATCGCCAAGCAACGAGACAAATCAACATGGCTGTTCTCTTTATATGTTCTACAATAACAGTTATCTCACTTTAAGTGTTCCAACCACATTAATACACCGACTTTCGGAAAATTAATAATGCCTTTTTGTGGTAAAAATAATGTAAACATAAGGATTGAATGTCACTTTGAATGCTGTCATCGAGGTATGACTGCATCAGCTCACGTTCAAAGTAAATGAATCGCGAAGCGAAGCGATTCATGTTAACTTTGAACGTGAGCTGATGCAGTCATACCTCGATGACAGCATTCAAAGTGACATTCAATCCTTTAGTATTCGTACCCGCCGGTACACATGCTTTTGTTTACAAAACGTAATGACATAATTCATCGTTGTAAACAAAAGATTTTGCTATATCTAAACATCGATAACTATTAGGCATTTGTATTTCGCACAATAAAATTATTATACCTATGGATATCAGTGCTTTATTAGTGATAGAACTATATTTGTGGCGTAACGAAACAGGTCTACATTGATGCGTCTGTACTAAAAAATGTCTGATAGGAAATCTTCATTTGTTCAATTAATTTAACCATTATTATTATTATTATTTCCATTAGAATGGAGATAACTATTTACGTTTGAAGAGTTCCGGCCGTAAACCGTGGATTTTACTATCGCGTACCGTTTACCTGGTTCTTAAGCGTCACCAGGTAGAACTCATTTTGCGACAGTAAAATGCACGTTTTGCGGTCGGAACTATTCAAATGTAGCATAGTTATCTCCTTATTTGTTTACTCTTGTTTTCTTATTTTGTGTGCAGCTACAATCTGCTTCCCTCAATTCTGAGAAGTGACAGTATGATTTGAGTTTAATTTGTGCAACACTACTAGATTCTAATAAAATTCTTATGTGAATAAATGTATTGCATAACCAAGCATATTTTATATTTAGATGTTGTACATGCATATATAGATGCATGGTGTAATGAGATTATAGACATGTCGTCCTCAAAATTTAACTTATCAAATCAGAATGCAAATACATGTAGTTGTACTATTTCTGTCATTAAACGAAAATGATTAAAACTAAATCAACATGAAAGGGGTATTTAATAGTATTGTTTTGGATATTAACCTAATGCAGTATGCTGATATCAATGAACACTGCAGTTGCAAAAAATCAAAAATAAGTAGTCTGCGTAACCTTAAATCAAAGTAATAAAAGTCTTTGGACAGTAGCTTATCATTGCTATTGCATTGTAAAACAATTTCGCTTGCGTTCATCTATTCTGTTAAGAGAGAGAGAGAGAGAGAGAGAGAGAGAGAGAGAGAGAGAGAGATTGAGTTGAGTAATGGTGTTTAACGTCCCAGTCAAGAATATTTCACTTATATCGAGACGTCGCCAGCTATAGGCGAAGGTGCAGAAATTTTGCCTGTGCGTTGCGCTGATGGCATTATACAGCAGGGTTCTTTAGCGTGCCAAGCCCACCGTGACACGGGACCTCGTTTATTTTAAGTTCCCATCCGAAAGAACCATGACTTTCATTTCGTAATGCCGAGTGCTTGACGAAAGAACAGTCACTACCCACTTTCAAGTCTTGGGTCAGACCCGGCCGGGGATCGAACCCACGACCTTCCACTTACGGAGCGAGCACTCTACCAACTGAGCTACCGCAGTGGTGAGTGAGAGAGAGAGAGAGAGTATAAACAACGAATTCGCTTTGAATATTTACATTTACATATGTTATTTATTTTCAGCTTTAATCGCACTTCTGTTTCCAGACAAGATAGAACCAGCATTTGCTAACTACCACTGTTGGAAAGCCATAAGTTTTGCCATCTCGTTTTCTACAAGCAACTTTTTATGCGTGGCCACAAAACTACAAATCGTTATGACATTACTGGTTGTATCAATGTTACTGTATACAGCTGTGGAAGTTATAGTGAAAAAGACATCCACAAAGGAATATATTTGGACACTAAGGAGAAGAAATAATAATGTATTTTTTCACTAAAAGAAGCAAATGGTGTTGGAATAATGTTCCTTATCTGAAACGGTACTTATAGTTGTAACCGTTATGCACATCTATTAATTTATCGTTTAATGGTCATTTGGTAAAATACAATTTGGTACTTTTATTTTTCTCATTTCCACATCTTTAGATTCCAACAATTTTGTTTTGAGCACTACTGGTGATGAATTTTTATTTCGAATCGGTCCTCTGGTGCTGCAAAATTGAAGCAGGTTTAGTAAAAATTAACTACTCTATTATTTAATCTTGGGCATGTTTTCCGAAGCTTAGCTTAACCCGTTGGTTAGCCAAAAATCATCCTGTATCCTATTCATTGTTTCCAAAAGTTAATGCACATAAATGTTCTTATTCAATTAAAGCAAAAAAGTCAAAGCTGTGTTTTTGTATCAAATATTTTACATTTTGATAGCATTTTGAATTTTCACTTCCCATTTGTTTAAGCTAATGGAGGTTTGAACAACCGGGCCCAGAATAAATACTGGAATCATACTGTACATGAAACACATGTACTTCTTTAAATATGTTTATCGAACAATGCACATGTATGGCAACTACCCACCGATAATAAAAAATACGAGACTGAAATACCACCAAAACGTTTTATATGATCATCAATATGCAAAAAAAAGTCAGTTAGGTTAAATATTTCAGATTTTCGCTTTTTGTTATATTTTTGAAATACCAACATTGGATTTTACACAAATTAAGTAAAATCATCCAAACAATTGTCGAGAAATTGTTAAAAAACACAAAGCCATGTTTTTGTAACAGCATGAATTTTTGCATTCTGTTTACCGCATTACGAATGTATTTTTCAAAGTGTTCTTTTCGCTAATGGAGCGTCAAATGTAAATAAAAGAAATATGACGCGATTAATAGGCACTTTTTACATTACCCCCTGATAAAACAGATGTATGACAAAACGATGAATTTTTAAACACCTGATGATTTATATTGTTCCAAGGGCCCTTTTGCTAATCGAACGTCATATGTAACATTTTGCTTTTGATTCCGTTCCGTCTAGTTTAGAGTGGTTTGAGCAAATGTAACGTTTAAGTTCTTGTTATCAGTTGATTTGCTCTTTACGACATGTATTCTTATCTTAAGGATAGGAACGTTATGTTAACGAGAAGACAATGAAAGTCTACCTCAAGTGTTTTGGTGAAAATGATGACAGGGATCTTGTCGGAAGAGAAGTCTGGAACACTGTTACACTGTCTGTGTCTTTTGCTCTTGCGTTCACAGCTCATATATCTATTCAGACGCTGCAGAGTAGCTTAAATCAGAAGGCGGGATTGGGAGTGACATCACTGGCCTGTCTTTATGTTTCCGTCATCGTTTCCGGTGTATGTGCACCTACGGTAATCAAACTAATTGGCGGGAAACTATCTATTGTTGCAGCGTGGATTTTGCACACTATTTACATCGCCTCGAATTTTTACCCGGCATTCTCGACACTTATTCCATCGTCGATTTTGTTCGGACTGAGTACCGGAAGTTTATGGACATCTCAGGGATTATTTCTTTCAACCAATGGAGCCTCACTAGCAAGAACCAAAAATCAAGATTTGCACGCTGTTTTAAGTAAATTAAATGGTATATTTTTTACAATTCACGAAATATCACATGTGAGTGGAAATGTCATATCTTCCATCGTATTAAATCGGGGATCATATAATGAATTTAAAAATACAACAAAATCGTGTGGAGCTATGGACTGCCCATTGTCCGTAAACGCAACTAAAATAGTGGAGCCAGAGACTGAAGTCGTATACGTTCTTCTTGGAGTGAACTTGGCATTTGACCTCATGGCGCTGATTGTGACGGTTCTATTTTTATCACCTCTCCCTCGAAGTAAATGGGCCGAGGGTAAGAGTTTGAAGTCGTCTGTTTCGTCGTGTTTTTTAGCATTAGGGGATTATAAAGTTTTAATGTTGTTGCCCTTGTTTGGTTTCATGGCGATGGAACAAGCTGTACTTTGGGCGGATTTTACAAAGGTAAAATATATATAAATACCGTGAATTTGTCTACTACCATGTCATATGAAAACTGTTTGAGCAGAAATTGGATTTTAATTATAAACACTGCATTAAGATTTATTTATGTTATATAAGGCACACTTGTCGGTTTTTTGATGGCGGCAATACATTTTTTAATGACCTTGATAAGCCTAGGCTCACAATATCACACACGCGGGGAGAAATAAGCAGTTAAATTGCTGCAAAGAAAAAAGTTGTAGCTGCAAATGGAATATGACCCTGGTAGGATGTATATACTACAGTGTTCTCATGCCTCCTTGAACTTTTTGTGACGTCTACAGCTTTGAACGTGTTTGTGATGCCAAGGAATAAATTAAATAGGATATATTTACCAAATAATTACATACTATCTTTATCAAAAATTTGTTGAAGAATTTTTTTTAATCTTTTCAATTGAGTTTTTAAAATTCTTAATATGTTTTTTATTTCAGTCTTTCATTAGCTGTCCATTTGGTATCCAAAATGTCGGATACGTCATTGCAACATACGGGGCTTCGACAGTAGTGTCAAACATTGTAATAGCTCAGATAGCCGGGTTCACTGGTCGTCACTTCCTGTATGCTCTAGCGTTTACACTCAACATGGCAATATTTGTGATACTTTACTTATGGACACCAGATCAAGAGTACTATTTATTTATCATAGCCGCAGTGTGGGGAATCCCAGAAGGTGTTTGGCAGGCTCAGACAAACGGTATACTATGTTTTGCTATTTTTTCCTTGAAATATAGCATTTTTAATCATTCGTTTTCGTGGCGTCGACAGCATACTGCATACCATTATAAAACTCTCATTCAAATACAATTAAGATAAAACAAACAATATGCTATGCATATTATTTGTTAAAATTGCCAGAATTTCTCATTTCAGTAGTCGTCTTTGAAGGATTAGAATATAACGTTCTTTTAGCGAAAAGGGTTTTTACACAAACAACAAATAAAGGAAATAAATATAAAATAAATAAAGTACATCATGAAAATATGGCTTTTTAGAAACTTTCTCTACAACTACTGTATAGATTTCACTTTTATTATTACTTTCCAATAACTTAGCGTTGGTGCTTCGAAAATGTAACACAAAGTTAAATTCTCAAATATTTACGTAAGGGACCTTTTTTGCATATAGGTGGTCATATGCAAAACGCAATATGAAGCCGAAGCTGCATTAAACAGCTTCTGTTAATAATAACTTCCAAGAAGTAAAAACACAGCTATTAAATTTTTGATCAACCACAAAAACAGGGACCATCAGACTCCATTCATCTCTAAACCTCCTAAACTACAAGACGAATAAAGAATAGACCTCTGACTATAAATCGCCCTACTGACTCCGAACAAAAAGATAAAATCGTATAGTAATGTAATTGACGGATCGCCGGCCACGCCCACAGTGTTCCGACAAAGGCCGCCATCACGGTACCAAAGCAGCGTCACGGCAACTAATGACGTACTAGTGTCAGTGATGTCATTAAACGGCGCAATTCAGGCCGAGTTTTCATTCTTTTTGCGTGTAATTCAAGCATGCCAGACATTTGTCGGAACATTGAGAGCGTGGTCAGCGATACGTCAATTTAAATTCTGTTTTAATCTTTGACTATTTCCCTACCAGCATTTCTAATGTTTCTTAACGACAAGATTTTATATATTACCAGCTTTGATTGCGTTGTTGTTTCCTGAGATGAAAGAGCCAGTGTTTGCGAATCTCCAATGTTGGAAGGCCATAGGTTACTCTATGTCATTCGTTACGAGTAACTACTTTTGTACGTCATCAAAACTGTTATTAGCTATGGTGCTGTGTAGTGTAGCAGTGACGTTATATATTGTATTAGAGATCATGGTTAAAAGGAAGGGATTGACAAATATCAAGCTAGAAATTGAAGTAGTAAGTAACAGAGAAGGAACTGGAAAAATCACAAAGTTGATTTTGTCTGACTGAAGTTGAGCCAGACAATACATGGACGTGTTTATGCAGATAAAAAGAAATAATTTAGCGATTAAAATGGCAAAAAGAACTGAAAAATCCCAATTATCCATTGTGATTATCATAATAAGTATGTTTTATGAATAAAAAGCTTTTTTGACTTTAAATGACGGGTATACTTTTATGAATTCAACAGATATTTTCAGTAAAAAATTCAAGAAAGGTTAAACTTTGATGCGACTTAATTTATGAGTAGCATTGAAAACAATACTCTTACCAATTGCTTCTTGTCTTGTAGTATTATGTATATGTCACAGGCAAACGCAATGACATTGTTTCCAGGAATCTAGAGTTAAATAATGGTGTTTAACGTCCTAGCACTTATATCGAGACGTCGCCAGCTATAGACGAAGGTGCAGAAATTTTGCCCTTTGCGTTGCGCTGATGGCATTATACCATCAGGGTTCTTAAGCGTGCCAAGCCAACCGTGACACGGGACCTCGTCTATTTTAAGTACCGTGTCTTTTATTTTGTAATGCTGAATGCTTGGCGAAAGAACAGTCACTTCCCACTTTCAAGTCTTAGATCAGACCCGACCATGAATCGAACCCCGACCTCTCACTTACGGAGCGAGCACTCTACTTACTGAGCTACCTCAGTGATTCAGTAATCTAGAGGTTAATCAATGTTAACACTGATCTTATAATTTACTGTCATTCATATACAAAATTAGCCTAGTTGATTATTTTATAATGCAATTAACTGCATTAGTTGAAAAAATCTGTATGACAAACGCGATGACTTCAATTTTTCTATTGTCAAATGTTTCTTTGTATGCAGCAATTACATGTACAAGATTCTCCTGCTTATGGTGTATTTGTTTCACAGTTAATACGCTATGAAAAAACTTGTTCCCACTACGGGACTTCATACAAAGAAGCAAGCTACATGTACTTACAAATAAACTGTTGGCAGGTATTGTGCAATTCTAGGCTTATCAAGGCTCTCGAATATTGTTATTGCTGTCATCACAATATTGTTGGTAATTTTGATGTCACTGTAACCAAAAGTACCCTGGGTATATTTGACGTCCTATTATTTCACGTCCCTTCATTTCTCAATTTCAGTTTCACACATGGCGGGTGTGGCTAAACATGGGGGAAAATACCCTTCCGGACTTCCCTGGTGGAAGTTCATCTGTTTAAAATATTTGCCAGTTTCAAAGCTTTTACTTTGGTTTGGGGTTGCGGTTTAAACATGGAGTGGTATGGTATTTTTTTATTTTTTTTTTTATTTTTTTTTGGTATGACAAAGTGAACAATGTAATAGGAGTAAAGTTGCAAAATAATGTTACCTGAATGAATTAAAAAGGAATACTAGCAGTAAAGAATAATTTCTCTAACAAATCGGTGTAGAAAAATATAACTGGACGTGGGTTCGAACTCCAGTCTGATCAAGCACCAGACTCTAAAATTTGAGATACTGCTTCTTTACCTGGTGCTCGCTATTTAGAGGAAAGGTAACGAGTGACTGAGTGGTATGCTTGGCTGTGGGATACTGGCTCAGAGAGCTATCGCCTTACTGAAGTCCCATATAGTGTGTGTTCTAGTACAAGACATACCATAAAACACACCTGGTGTTCGTTATTAAGAGGAATAGTTACCAATGTGACTCAGTGGTATGGTTGTCTTCGGGATACTGGCTCAGAGAGCCATCACCTAACTGAAAGTCCCATATGGTGTGTGTTCTAGTACAAGACATACCATAAAACACACCTGGTGTTCGTTATTAAGAGGAATAGTTACCAATGTGACTCAGTGGTATGGTTGTCTTCGGGATACTGGCTCATAGAGCCATGACCTAACTGAAAGTCCCATATGGTGTGTGTTCTAGTACAAGACATACCATAAAACACACCTGGTGTTCGTTATTAAGAGGAATAGTTACCAATGTGACTCAGTGGTATGGTTGTCTTCGGGATACTGGCTCAGAGAGCCATCACCTAACTGAAAGTCCCATATGGTGTGTGTTCTAGTACAAGACATACCATAAAACACACCTGGTGGTCGTTATTAAGAGGTTACCAATGTGACTGAGCGGTATGGTTGTCTTCGGGATACTGGCTCAGAGAGACATCACCTTACTGAAAGTCCTATAGAATGCGTTTTAGTACAAGACAGATCATATAACACATGAATTCGCATATACACGAACCTGCTCTTAGATCCATCCTTAGAAAACTTATCGCGAATAGCTAAATATTGTTGATGCGACGTTGAACAATATTAAAACAACTACAACTAAGAACAGTGGGGCAAAAGAGAAAGAATGAAGCAAGGTGGAAGGGAGACAATCCAACTGTACTTAAATAACACTCGGTACTCTATCGCGAATAAATAAACTGCAGTTGACCTAGGAAGAGTAACAATTGTGAATAAAATAAATTGTATGCAATCAATTTTCAAAAAAAGCATGATAGTTCAAGTTATAGTCCACAGCACACGTGTTATTTCATAAATAGGGCAACTTGGTGATAACAATATAGAATTAGCTATGAGTTATGGTGTTTAACGTCCCAGCCAAATGATGTTTCACTAATGTGGAGCGAAACATCGCCAGCTAATAGCGAAGGTGCAGAAAATTTGACTATGCGTTGCGCTGATAGTATTAAACAGCAGGGGTTGTTATCGTGCCACGCCTACCATGACATGGGACCTCGTTCTTTTTTATTATTGTGACTTTATTTCGTAACGCCGAGTACATGGCGAAAATACAGTCACTACCCACTTTCAAGTCTTTGGTCATATCCAGTCAGGGTTCGAACCCACGACCTCCCACTTACGGAGTGAGCACTCTATTAAAGGTAATAGACTATGAGTATGATGTGATGCAAAATTAAACAGTAACACAATTACTTTTTAGATGAAAACATTGGCGTGTATTAACTGTGGACATAACAGATACCGCTATAATTAATGACTTTCAAGCAGAAATAATTAAATGTTTAATTTTATATATAATTTAACCTTTTAGCAAGTCAGAAGTGCATTTCAATGACACTCTAATGCACGTAGACATTAACAAAGCAAAAGTTACATAATGTTATCAATTTATCTTTAAGTGCACTGTAAATGTGCTTATCGTACAGTACAGACCTGTCGAAAGTTTAACGCTAAGAAGGTAACGAGCGTCGAGACAACAGCTGATCTCGGTTCTGTGTTAGCTATATCTCGGCAACTTTTTGATAGTTATAACCTATCTCGAGGGAGTTCTTGGTCATTAGTTAATATCTCCGAGATCGGCAGCAACTTCGATAGCTCAACTTCCGACA
The DNA here is from genome assembly GCA_021292105.1 of Anadara kagoshimensis. Lineage (NCBI taxonomy): Eukaryota > Metazoa > Mollusca > Bivalvia > Arcoida > Arcidae > Anadara > Anadara kagoshimensis. Next base: position 53,729,994 of record CM037858.1, read on the forward strand.
GGCCTGTACTGTACGTATGTAACCTTTATAATCATAATCATTATCTGTGTGTGGAGAAAATAAAAAACAAAAACGAATTAATGCATTCCCTTGTCATTCGGTTACAGTGGAATGGGGGTATGCTGTTTTATGACATTTGTCGATGCAGTCAGTTCTGGAAAGGCGGGATGGGGGGGGGGGGGGGGGGTGGAGGGAACCGGAAAATAATTCTTGAATTGTGATTGTTTTAATAAATACGAGTCAAGTTTCAAGTAATTCACTCAGGAGAAGTGGCTGATGACAACTGCATTGAAGAAATGATCCACGGTTTTGTACAGAATGTCTTTACCCTTGTGTTATAGTACATGATCTCAACAAATCAACAAAAATATCGCACCAAATAACAAATATCTGGTATTAACCAGTTGATCCGTCCCTTCCCAAGGTCGAAGGAGCATCCAATTTAACAGGAAAAGGGAAAATGCAGCGGCCAAACCGAGACTCGAACCTATGACCTTACCAATTTTATCTGGGAGCTCTACCTGACTGTTTGACTATCATGATAATATGCGCGTATTGTAAAAATATCGCTCCATATAATTTTATACTATCAAGACTTTCCATTTTTATGAATACATGCATAAGCGCGACGAGTAGGGATACGGCTACTGAAAAAGCGCTCGACCTGATACGAAGGGCTGTACATACACATTGTGTATATGATATTTTTATAATGTTTGTGCGGAACACTTATTTCCAATGGATATGGAATATCACGAGACGACATTTCCCGCGAAAACGACGTCAATTTGGGAATCTGTGACGTTGAAGTTTTCCAAAACGTTCGCACAAACGTTAAGAGGTATTGATCACGTGATACAGCGATAAACCCCATTGAAATAATAAAAACGCCACTTTATGTGAAAAAAATATGTTTTACCACAGAAAGACAATGAACTACGCCATGGCGTATGTGTTGTAGTAATGACGTCACTATTTACAGATTCCCAAATGACGTTACAATGAGGAATCCGACTAAAAGTGCACGTGTACTTTATCGCCAATGTTGTATCACCATAGTGTGATACAAGATTTTGTATCATACAAGTTCGATAAAACTTGTATATCGTAAGATCAGGTAGAAAAAACTAGTCTAGTGTTAGATAAATAATTCTTAGATAGCAAATTGTCCAGTGTAATAATGGGGTACACCGCTGTATAACGTGATCAATACCTCTTAACGTTTGTGCGGAACGTTTTGGAAAACGTCAACGTCACAAATTCCCGGAATGACGTTTTCAACTTATTCGATTCCATATCCATTGGGAATAAGTGTTTCGCACAACCGTGAGAGGTTATCACGTGGTACAGCGGGGAGTCTATTGGTTAAGGCAATATAAAATGGAAATTCGTTAGTCTTTTTCCTTGAATACGGGGACATTATTTTATGTGAGTAAATGTGAAATTGTCCTACATATTTGGCCTCAATAAGTGACCGAGTAGCTCACACAAATTGTAAGAACGTTGCAATAGACAGAACTATAAAAAAAAGGTCAAAATGATAAGGAGCTGAACTCCTTCTTTTTATAATTGACGGCAAAGACCATGCCAAGTAATATAGCTAAAGGCTTTTATAATCTGACCAGACTTTCAAAGCGTCAAATGTGTGGTCCCAAAATATGTCCCCTAATACTCTTTAATAGCACTTGTCAACATTTCGTTGAGAATAAAAGCAGCATACATTTAACGTTATGTTACAGCAAGAAAATCGGATGTGAGATCAGTTACGATATATATAAATAACAAATAGTCAATATCACTTCTTGAGACAAATACTGAGTTTCACAGACCTTCATGTTCACCATACAGAAAAAAACCAAATGCACGTTAAATTTGAGTTCCTTTTCCAGACTGATTTGGCCTATAGGTAGTCCAAACTTAGTGTCTTTGGAGAAGTATTTAATAGATATAAACACTGCATTTTGCTGTGATATGGTGCTTTGTTTCCTGTCTTGAATTTGTGTGAAGTATCTCTTTTGGATTTGTGGAGATTAAATGTCTTAGATTTGTGGAGAGTATCTCTCTTGGATTTGTGGAGAGTATCTATCTTGGATTTGTGGAGAGTACATGTTTTGGACTTTTGGAGATTACATGTCTTAATTGGACTTGTAGAGATTCGTGTCTACGACTTGTGAATATAACATGTCTTGGACTTGTGGAGAGTACCTAAAGCCTAGTCTGTATATGTATTTGTTGAGTTTTGTGACAGACCACATGATGCACTGTGTGATGTGTTGCAATTGGTACGTCGCCTTTGGTTAATATTGATGGATGATCAATTTTTAGTCCAACGCGTTCCAGGAGTCGAGTAACGTGTCCAAAAGCCTCAGAAGCCCTTTTTTACAAAAGCTTGTAAAATTGTCACCAAATCAGTCAACTCCACAAATACAGATGAGGTTCTATTTCTTAATAATCTTAAATTTGGAGGTTATATTAATATCATCTAACTTCGTGAGATTGAAATAAAAGATACGACTGATTGTTTAAGTTCAGCTTCATATTTAAATTATTCTCAATTATTACACCTAAGAAATGCTACATAATCATTTGAAGTTATTTAACATGATACAATCAATATTTCTATTATCAATTTCTTTTTTACCTGCTTCTTCTGCTTGTGGTGTATTAATTAATACGCTATGGTAGAGCTTGTTACAACTACAGGAGCTTTAAACAACGAAACAAGCTGCTAACCAATAAATTGCTGACACGGGGATATTGCAAATCTAGGCTTATCAAAGCCATCGAAAAGTTTCCTAGACGTCATCACAGTATTGTTGATAAGTTTGATGTCTCTGTGTCCTGGATTGCCCTGGATATATTTGACTTTCCGTAGTTCGAAGTTCCTTTCACTCAATTTTCATTACACACGTGGTGTAGCTAGCTAAACAGACGGTGCTTACCCTTCCCGAGCACACGGTCTCACTTCTCTAGTTCACGTGTTTAACCTAACTTGTCAGTTTCAAATTTTTGCTTTGCTTCTGAATTGTGATTTTGACATGGATTAGTATGTTTGTTTTTGGCTATTAAAGACAGTTGGTTTGATAACTTTGTTTTTCAACCCATTCATCTAGCGGTTGTATCTTGTTAATGTTGTTAGTGAGCAGTTTTACGCCCCAGTCAAGAATGTTTCACTTAAACCGAAGCGGTCAGTTCATGGATCGTAGAGGAATCCCGAGTGCCCGAAAAAAAAACAAGGCAAACGAACTGGCAAACCTCGCATTAGGATCTGTCCCGAATGAGATTCGATCGCAAGTTTCAGGCGGTGAGAGGCACTGTGATTCGTAAGCACACGCGTTAGACAACTCTGCAACAAAGGCCCCTTCTCCATGTAGGACAGCAAGATATAAACTAGTAATGTCGGCGGTACATTAAACAAATTATCTATGGCATATTAATATATGTTTTATTCCGCCCGTGCGGATTGCTATTCTGTCCGGGCAGATTACAATTTCGCCCTGGCTGATTACTTATTGTGCCCGGGCAGATTGTTATTTCGCCCGGACGGAATAACTAATGCGCCGGGGCAGATTAGTAACTTAATATTTTTTTGCATGTCCTAAAAGCGCTTGGACCGTAGATTATAATGTTAGTGTCGAGTACCTGAGAATGCAAATAATTGTTATAAAATTTGCAACATCCTACTATATATAAATCTATGAGTTGCTTATATTACCTGGTGAAATTTTAACTGAAATATTACATGAAATATACTACAAAAAATCATGAAGAGATGCTAACATAATATTATATAACGCATGCGCAAATCTTGTTTACCATAAAAACAATCACCAGTGCTATATATATATATAATATGTATAAGTAGACGATATTGACCTGTGTGCTTGGATTTTAATTTAATATTTGTATGGACCAGTGCATTAACATATAAGGATCGCAGGTGCTTCTTTCGTCTTTATCAGGGGAACCATGCATTGTTTATGTCTAAACTGCGAACCTATAACTACCCATGTATAGGGTGGATCCTCCTATAGTTATAGGAATTTTCCTAAAAAGGTCAAGCGAACAGGTCAATGTTGTTTGTCTAGTGGACAGGAGGCGTGAGGTCATAAAACTACATGTATTTATAAATTGGATTTGATTACAGATGTGTAAGAAATTTATTTCATGACCAGCTGAGTTGTACGTATAATGATTCACATTTAATGCATAGTGATACGTTTAAGATAAAATCTTCAATTTAGGTCACTTTAAAAATTAATAGCTAAAAATGGCACAGTTTGACCACGATCACGTGTTGTGCAAAAACAAATTCATGTTTATCATTATCTGAAAGAACGAGGCTGTTGTATCAATATTATAAGAAAACCTGAGACAGATGCGCATGCTATTATACGATTGAAATCGACATCGTGTGAGTTAATGAAGGAGGCGGAACAATGACTGTCGTCAACTTGAAGTGCTTTGGTAAAAATGATGACAGGGAACTTTCCGGAAGAGAAGTCTGGAATACTGTTACTCTTGCATTGTCGTTTGCTCTCGCGTTTACTGCATATAAATCTATTCAAATGCTACAAAGTAGTTTAAATCAGAAAGATGGATTGGGAGTTACATCCCTTGCCTGTGTCTATGCATGTGCTATAATATCATGTATAAGTGCACCAACTGTAATTAAATTTATTGGAGGAAAGTTAACAGTCATTATCGCCTGGGTCGCTCACAGTATATACATTTTATCGAATTTTTATCCGAGTTTTGCGACACTTATACCATCATCCGTCTTGTTAGGATTAGCAACAGGAAGTCTGTGGACATCTCAAGGGTTATTTCTTTCATCAAATAGCGAATCTCTAGCAAAAACTAAAAGTAAAAAATTGTATGCAGCTTTAAGCAAATTAAACGGAATCTTTTTCACGATACTTGAAACCTCTCAATTCACTGGAAATATCATATCCTCCCTTGTGTTAAACAGAGAATCATATAGTGACGAGTTCCAAAATGTTACGAGAACATGTGGAGCGCAGAATTGTCCGTTGTCTACCAATGCAACTAAAATAGTGGAACCTAATCGTGACGTGGTATACATACTGCTGGGGATTTATTTGGCGTTTGATATAATGGCACTGGTTGTGACTGTGATTTTTATATCGCCTCTTCCAAAAAGTAAATGGAGCAAAGAGAAGAACTTGAAGGCGTCGGTATCTTCTTGTTTTTCAGCATTAGGAGATTACAAGGTTTTGCTGTTACTACCATTGTTTCTATTTACCGCGGTGGAACAAGCTTTATTCTGGGCAGATGTCACTAAGGTATTGGACACATATTCCATATGTCTACATTTAATTAATTTACTTACAGTACATGCATGTTCTGTCAAAAGTTTAACACTGCACTAACAAAAGGAACCAAAGTTTGGCTCGGCTGCTGAGTGGCTAAGATAAGGGAAGCTAGTGCTGCACAGAGATAGATAGCAGCTGCCAAAAAGATGGGGCGGAGATGAACCGAGGAGTCGGCGTTTATTCGTAAGCTTAGTGTTAAACTTTCGACGGGCCTTCTTGCCAAGGTTCGGAGATCCAGGTTTTACACCATCGGAACTGATCCTCTCGATATAAGTGAAAATCATATCTGGGGCGTGAAACTACATTGCTCCACTCCACTCAACTGAAGCACATTTTTCACTAAGAAAGTGTATGCATTTAAATGAAATTATAAAAAAAATTTCACTTATTGTGTGTGAATAACGATTTTTTAAAATTTTTGATCTAAATTTCTATGTTAAGGTTTTTGAACATTATCATTCAATATATTCAGAAGTTGTGTATTGCAGTGCAATCAAAAGTTAAAAGCTATATAGTCGAATCTTATAACATTCCTATTTCTTTTTCAGTCTTTCATCAGCTGTCCGTTTGGAATAAATTACGTTGGATATATTTGCGCAACATACGGTGCTTCAACAGTTGCATCCAATTTTGTGTTTTCACGGCTAGCCAGGATCACTGGTCGTCACTTCCTGTACGCTCTGGCGTCAACACTTATCATGACAATATTGATACTGATTTACTTCTGGACACCAGACAAAGTGTTTTATTTATTTATTATAGCATTTATATGGGGAATTACAGAAGGTGTCTGGCAAGCCCAAACAAATGGTAAATACTCATAATATATTTATTTATTTAGTTCCTCAAAAAGTTTTATTGTCGTCATCACAATACCGTTGATAATTATGTTGACGTTCTATCCAAAATTATCCTGTATTTGACGTCCCACAGTTCAATGTTCCTGTCATTCTAAATTTTGATTTCGCGCGTGGCGGGTATAGAAAGCTGTAGACAGTGGATGCTAACCCTTCCGGAGAACCCAGCCTTAGCTCTCTAGTGGGAGTTCCTTCATTTGTTTTAAACTGAATTTGCCAGTTTTAATTTGTTTAACTTTTTGGATTGTAATTTGAACATAGACTGTTAAGTTTGTGATTTATAATCAATCTAAGTATTTAAAATAGAATACAATAAAAACAAAAAATGCAATTGCAAATGTAACAAACTGAATTATTTTACTAAATTTAATATCCACAGAGAGTGCCAGCATATTCGATTATAACCCACCGATATACATATCAGAGCCGTATTCTTATATTCAGCTTACAGATAAGGAGCAAAAACACCAACCCCAAACACTTAATGACAAAACAGAAAATGGTAAATGGTAAAGACGAAACACGATATTTAAAGATTCAAATGCAAGATTAGAACTGATTTTTTCCCGCTTATAACAGTAAAAAATCTCAAAGCAAAAGCTTCCAGAAAAATACCCCAATGCACTGACTGATTGTTATATTTATACATGGAATATTGTTATGGTGATTGTACGTCAACTAACAGAAAATGTCCATATTTTAACAACTTTAGGCATTGCCGCGCAACATTCCGGACCACAATTCCATTGGCAAAAACTGTATTTGCAATTTAAATCCAAAATTCATTAAAGGTTGTCAACGTAATCTGATGGTTTGTACAAGACAAGGTTTGCAAAAAATGGTACGAAAATAAAGGATGTTGTTTGGAAAATTAAAAAATACATCGAGGCAGCTATACGGGCTAAAGGTTGAACAGATATAAAATAGAGGGCAATTTTAAAGCCCATGCACGTAGCTGCGCACTAAGGTCACGTTAAAGAGCCATATGTATATCGTATATAGAGCAGGCACTTATGCTGGCAAGAAATCCCTCCCGCTTGTAACTTCCCCTTTCGACATCTCGTCATAACTTATCCCATCCGATTCAGATTTAAAATAATAGCATCAATTTGATTTTTCTAAATTCAAAAATTTACCTCGTCGATACATCCTTGATTTTAGCTGTATATTGCAACCATTTTATTTTCAATATAAACATTAACTACGGCGGTATAGTTTTGACTTCAGCCGCCTACTGCAACCTGTTTCCACCCTCCCTTGCCGAATGTGTCAGGTGCTCGTAAATTTATAAAACGTAATATATATTAATTAAACATTTTTCGAAAGGTATTTTTTGTACTTAATAAATGTTGCCTTTCGAGTGGTGTTTGTTCGTGATTTGTACAACAGTCTTATCTGACTTGTAATTTATTCACTCATGTACTTACAGGACTGAATTCGTGACAAATTGCATTATATCATCACATGATTTAAATACTTAATTGTTTTGGAATAACTGTGATACTTTGCCACTAGGGACATTACTTGTACAATCATAGAAAATTCTTAACAGGAATATTGTACGTGATTTTGCAATATAGAACATGAACCATTTAATATAAAAAATAAACACACCAATCCATGTCCAAACCACAATCCCCAAAGCAAAGTATAAACTTTGAATTTGGCAAATTACTTGAAACACGTGAAGTTCCAACAGGGAAGTATGGCCAGGTGCTCTGAAAGGATAAGCACTTCTTTTTAAGCAAGCTACAACCGCCGTGTGTGTAATTAAACTTAGGAATGAAATGAACATGTAACTTTGGGACGTCAAATAATTATATCTGTTGTAACATTTACACACTAATATCCCATAAGTCAACTGTATATGTCATTGAAATATAACCTGCTTAATCGAACCAGGATAAACAGATTGATAGCACAACTCTTAAGCGACTAAACACGAGATTGGCACTCAGTGTTCATCTTACACTCGGCATCTAGTAGGTAAAATGGTTCTAAAAGACCTATTACACCCACCTATTATGACAAACAGCGACCATAAGGTTTTTAGCTCACCTGACCGAAAGGTCATGTGAGCTTATGGCATAGCGCAGCGTGTGTATGTGCGTGCGTGCGTGTGTGCGTCGTTAACATCTATTTAACATCTCCTCTGAAACTACAAGACAGATTTCAATGAAACTTGGTGAGAAGTATATATGGGCCGGTGCAATTCAGATTTGTTCGTGGCGTTGCCATGGCTACCATAACTAGGTCAAGGTGACCTAGGGCTGCAAAAATCCTAAAAAATCTTCTTCTCCGAAAGTATTGATTGGAGAAAAAAATCTGATGTGATATTTGGCTTCTCTAGGGTCTTAAGCCTATAGTTTGTTCATTTTGTGAAATTCGGACAAAAAATGGGTTACGCGTTTTTGCGTTTAATTTTGAAAAAAATCGTAAAATAGCTTCAAACTGTTATAACTTGACTATTTGACCAGATAATGACATGTGGTTTTCAGTTTTGACATCTTCTTGTTAGTATCTTCAAAATGAGGTCAAGGTCAATTGTGAAAGTCATGACCTAATTTTTTTCACCTTTGATTATAATTATTATTTGGAAAACCATAAACTTTTTGTATAGACATGTATATTAGAATGTTGTAGGTATTGATAAAATGATCATTTTGATGTAAAGAAAAAGGTCATGTGTTCAAAGGTCAAGGTCACAGATGCAAAACAATACTGAAATAATTATTTTGAAAAACTATCAACTTTTTGTATAGGCATACATATTAGAATATTGTAGGTATTGATACAACGATCATTTTGATGTATAGAAAAAGGTCATGGGTTCAAAGGTCAAGGTCACAGATGCAAAGCAATACTGAAATTATTAATTATCTCAAAAACTATAAACTTTTTGTATAGGCATGTATATTAGAATGTTGTAGGTATTGACACAACGGTCATTATGATGTAAAGAAAAAAGTCATTGGGGTTTCAGTATTTATGTTTTCTTGAAATCTATCAGCTAGCCATTACTTATCAGGTGAGCGTATCAGGCCCATGGGCCTCTTGTTATTGATTAATGGAGTTTTGCCTCCCATTCAAGAAAATTTCACTTGACACGTCATCAGATCGTCAGAAAATTTTTACTTTTGCTGTGCAGGAAGGGTCCCACGCCTACAGTGACACTATACATCGATTCCGAAGGATATCTAAATGCCGAGTGATTGACAAAGAACAGCGATTACCAATTTTCAAATCTTGGCCACAGCACTTTAACATGTTTACTTCTAAATTTGGACAATTTATCGGTAAAATAAAATAATGATGACTGGAACGCAGATTTACATTTAGAGAACCTCATGAATTCTACATATCTCAATATTATTGATAAGTATGTTGTCTTTGTATCTCAGAATGACACGTCACAATCTTGCAAGTCCATTTCATTCTCAGTTTTCACACTTGGCGGATGTAGCTAGTTTATAACGGATTGCTTACTCTTCCGGAGCACCAGGCCTCACTTCCCTTGTAGAATTTCACTACCATAGTTTAATTTGCCAGTTTTCAGTTTTTACTTTGTATTTTTGGATTGTGATTGGAACATTTACCTTTATGTTTATGCTTGTTTCATAATCTTACTTCTCAATTTTACCAAAGCATTTTCTTTTTTTTTCTTCATAAATTTCATTGTTTTATTTTCCAGCTCTGATTGCAATGTTGTTTCCAGACAAGAAAGAGCCAGTATTCGCTAACCACCATTGTTGGACGTCAATAGGGTTTAGTGTATCATTTATAACCAGTAATTTCTTCTGTACCTCTACCAAGCTGCTGATTGTGATGACGACACTAGGGTTAACAGTCGTGTCCTATGTAACATTAGAAATTATACAAAGAAAGAAAAAACAAACAGACAAAACAATATATGAAACAGATGTTAAAGAAAATCAGGAATTGGAACATTTACAAAATAATGTGTTAGAACATATGGAAAAATCTGAATTAGGTCAGTTACAGAATCATGAATTAGGTCAGTTACAAAATACTGAATTAGTTAAGTTACAGAGTCCTGAATTAGGTCAGTTAAAAATTCTGAAATAGGTCAGATATAGAATACTGAATTAGGTCAGTTACAGAATACTGAATTAGGTCAGTTTAAACTTCTGAATTAGGTCAGATATACAATACTGAATTAGGTCAGATATACAATACTGAATTTGGTCAGTTACAGAATACTGAATTGGGCCAGTTAAAAAACTCTGAATTGGGTAAATTACAGAATTCGGAATAAGTTCAGTCACAAAATTCTGAATTAGGTCAGTTACAGAATACTGAATTAGAGCAGTTACAGAATCCTGAATTAGGTCAGTAATTTAATACTGAATTAGGTCAATTACAAAATCATGAATCGAAACAGTTCCAAATACTGAATTCGACCAATTGCAGAATACACTAGCTGATAGCTGCTAATATAATCTTATTAAATTGTGTTTTAAGTTTGTTTCAGTGGAAAATATTTGAAACAACGTGTACAGAATACAATAAATTCCTACAACATATCTATGTACAATGCAAAAGCAATGATTAATTGTAAATGAAAAATTGTAGGTGAAAGACACTAACCTGTCAATAAAATGGCACAATGGCCGAATGAAATACGAAACAAGAACACACGTTGAGATAATTAGAAATAGAACGAATAAGACAACTAGAAACAGAACGCGTGTTCAGACAATCAGAAACAGAACGCATATTGAGATAACTAGAAATGCAGAACGCATATTGAGATAACTAGAAACAGAAGGTGTGTTCAGACAATCAGAAACAGAACGCATATTGAGATAACTAGAAACAGAACGCGTGTTCAGACAATCAGAAACAGAACGCATATTGAGATAACTAGAAACAGAATGCATTTGAGCCAACTAGAAATAGAACACGTGTCTAGACAACTAAATCAAAACTCATGAATTAACCGAAAGCGGAAAACACACATTGAGTATTGACTCAGCTAGAAACAAAACTAATATTTAAAAACTACACATTAAACAGAAAATATACTGAGACGGCGGCTGATTATAAAACGTCATAGAAGGACTCTTGTTATCACAATAACAAAATGGTTTAGTTCAAGTTTCTGTTTTCTGAACATCTTTTTTTTTTAAAAAAACTAGTTGTATCTCAAACCATAGAATTTAGAAAGTTTTAAGTAGACTACAGTTAGTTTCAAAGCTTTAAACTATCAATTAGTTTAGACTCGCATTGTGGCGTCTGTCTGTATTACTGACGTATATTCCAGAAATCGGTTGTACTCATTACCAGTTGAGACATACGTTATAAGTATATTAAATGAAATACGCTAAAATAAGAAACAACCAGATAATAATGATGTTTTCCGCTTTGTCTAGATAATTTCTTAAAGGGGTAGGCGGGGAGACTCTTTCCACGATTGGGAATAAGAATGAGAGGACAGAGATTCGAGATCTTACTCATCTTAATGAATAAAAACAAACAAACCAATTCATGCTAAAACCAAAATCCTAGAGCAAAGTAAAAAAAACGTTGAACTTGGCAAATGAGGTTAAACACGCGAACCTCCATAAAAAACGAGGTCAGGCGTTCCGGAAGTGTATGCAAGTTTTATTTATATAAATATCGTCACTATAACGGGTGTTGATGGAACAACAGAACACATTATCTCTAAGATGAATGTTAATTTTCCGTTACTTGTGGTCTATAAAGTGTTTTGGCTTCATGTACCACATTGAACCGTGTAGCAACTGACTGAGGCCATTTAACGTTTCGCAGTATTAAACGTGGCATCCAAAACGGCCAACAAACAGATTTTCAGTTTTGTTTTGCTTGAGCAAAGAAAGCATAAACTCAAGTACTTTAAATCTGAAAATTATTTAAGCAATTACAAGCAGTTTTAAATTACAAAATTTTCAAGTTTGTGTTGTTATTTGAGGGGCCGATAGGCATAAAACAAGTGAATATTTAAATAAGTCTTTCACTATTCAGTAATCTTAAACTACAGTACAAACCTGTAGAAAGCTTAACACTGAACTAACGAACTAGTGCCACATCGACATCTCATCTTGGCTATGTCTGGATAGCTTTTCAGCAGCTGTTTATTATTTTCTTGGCAGCCATGCTGTCACTAGTTATCTATATCTGAGTCGAGCTTTGTCTTCTTAGCGTTAAGGTCAATATTGAACGTTCTATATGTCAGCACTGTATAAACCACTATGGTAGTTCAGTCGGTGGAGCAATCACTTCGTATGTTGTAGGTCGGGATTCGAACCATTTTCTGGTCTAATCAAGTCTTAAACAAAAGATACCGACTGTTCTTTTGCGGTATTTAGAAATGAAAGTAATGCAGTCCTTAGTAAGCAAAACTAATCCCACGTGTCACAATAGGCTTGGCATGCTTATGAAAAATTTGTACATTGTACTGAGCGCGCTGCAAGGGGAACATTTCTTTCATTTCATCTAGAGCTGTTGATGTCTCAATATAATTGAAATATTATTGACTGTGACGTATTTCCCCGTTCAATCGATAGACCTAAACCCAGAGGTTGTACGCACACTATACACTTCCATGCCAAATACTGGACTTTTGTGTTCTATAACAAAAGATCTTACCATTTTTATTCATGGCAATGGAAGTTGCTGACTTTATTCAAAGGTTGTACAGATACACATGGAGGTAAATGTAAGAAAATTTATAATTTACGCGGGATAAACATAAACATATATTACATGATGGAATCGATATTGATTGAAATCAAATAAAATCTTGGTGGTTATGTATTTTCTGTAGCGTTATGCTTTCAGTTCATCAGAAGCATTAAAATGGATTCTCTGTGCAATAATAGCATTTTAAAAATTTTAATTTAACTAATCAACATGTAAATATGTAGAAGAAAAGAAGTTCTTGGCAACAGCTAAGCCAATGAAACTGCATTCAAAATACGTTATGACCTAATTACAAGACAGGAACTAAAAATTTATCCGGAAAAACGAAAAACGGTTGTTTGTTCAGCCGGAAGAGAATATATGTATGTAGGAAGATTACATTGACCTGTCCGCTTGACCTTTGATTAAAACAGTAATTATGGACCAGTTCATCAATGTATAGGAAACACAGGTGTGTATTTTGTCAACAGCATGGGGAAAATATGCATTGTTCATGTTTGTGCATTAACTGCGAATCCTAACACTACCCATGTATCAAGGATCAACATATATGAATATTCGTAATTTAAGGTCAAGTGGACAGGTCAATGTTGTTTGCCTATATATATCTCAAAACGATTAGCACGGTCTATTCCAAACTAAAATCCATTGACCCGTTTAGTAAATAAATAATGAAAAACACGATCATGACAACGATATCATACTGCGCACACAGTATAGCTGTTCGATACGCTTTAAAAATCAAATCATAACGTTATATTGGAGTCTTTTGAGTCTACATAGAAAATACTACTGAAACACTAAGCGACATGGATTCTATATAAAAGGTAAATTTTACTATCAAATATAAGAAACTTAAAAACTATATTTATATTGATTTTTAACACCATGAGATTAAAATTTAAATGCTGACAACGTTTTAATTATGTAAACATACATGTACATATAATGAATAGCATACCATTATACATGTACTTCACTTGACAGCTTGCTATCAAATTTATAAATGAAATAAATAAACTATCTGTTGTAGATAAAAACATGTTAAAATACATATTGCTTTAATTGCTTTAATTTCAAGATAATTTTGGTGTAATAAGTATGAACACAGTACGAAAAATCATTTGCAACATGAAGTCTTTGCCATTTCCATTCAATGGCATTTCTTTTATTATTCACTAATTTTATAGTTCGTAATACTTTCGAAAAAAGGTGAGGACTTTCATTACTTTTACATGTTGATAAATAATTGGTGAAGTTAAATGAAGGATGCTTGTTTTCTAATTTCATTGATTCATACATATTTTCGTTTAATTGCAGATTTTCTCACTTTGAATCCGAACAATGAAGGGTTTAAACACCCCGGTAAGTAGTAGAAGTATTACATATGGAAAAGAGAAACTCGAAGTTTGAATTTCTATTTACATGTAGATATACTGTCGAACCTGTCGTAAAAGTCACCTCTATATAAGGGCCACCTGTTTTTAAAGACCAGTAAAATTGTATCCCAACTGCTATTTATTCATGTTATTTGAACCTTTATATAAGGGCCACTTGTCCACAAAGGCTACTTTTACTGGTTCCCTTGGGTGGCCTTTGTAGACAGGTTTGACTGACATGTATAATATTAATTATTAAAACATCAGTACTAAATAACGACATTTCTGTTCGAACCCCATTGAAGCTGATCTAAATGTAATTAAGATCTCCGTTCTCTTGCCGAAGGCTGGTGATATTCTTATTGGTTACTCCCGTTGTTTCATCAAAACCGACCGCCTTGGTCAATAAATCTTGAGTCTGGAGTAAAAAATTATCAGTCCCGTGACTCAAAATGAGAGACAGAGATCGCGGGCAACCAATGTGTTGAAAATTTATTGTTTGGCTTGAGTGCAATGCCATGTAACAATATAAACCTAAATTAATAATAAATGCTTCTGATATTTATCAATATATGCTACCTGTTTCCATGACAACGGTGGTAATTGACACTAATTTACAGCTAATTAGTAGTATCTGTATTTAAGGAGATTGACACAACTTATTCATTCTGTTCTGTTTTTTCAATGTGTTTTATTATATATGCAGTACAGAACCGTCCAAAGTTTAACGGTGAGCTAGCGAAAAAGAACCGAAGCTCGGCTGCGGAGTCAAGGTCGAGATATGGATAGCTAGTGGTTTAAATGCTGCCGAGAGATAGCTTGCATCTACTTAAATATAGATTACAAGATACCTAAATCAGATGCCGAATCGGTACTATTTCATAAGCTCAGTGTTAAGTTATCGAGAGGCCTGTACTGGACACACAGAGAGTGATACGCAGCCACTTTTAGTTCCTTTTGCAGCATAAGCAAAGTCTTTTTTCTTGGAATATTTGTCAAAAGTTCAGTTTCATAATTTAATTTCAATGTGTTATTTCGTAGTTTGGTTAAAAGTCAGTTATTTAAATAATAACTTTCTTTATCAATTTCCTATGCAGGACAACTCCACGGAGGAGGCAAACGGTGATGATATCTATAGGGACTTTATATTCCATCCAAATTTCCAACTGGCTGATGGAGGAAGTCGGATAAAACTCACTGGGAATGCCCTACAAAATGTAGAGTATGGGTTGATCCAGCACACCAAGAACCCCCTTACTGTGTCAAAATGCAGCTGGTTTAAGATCAAGGTGGAAGAATTTCCTAAAGGTTTGTGGATTGCACATAAAATAACCTTTAATAAAACGCCTCTAAATTCAGTAAATAAAAAGGTAAAAGGAGAGACAGAAACATTAACCCATTTAATCCAGTTCGAAATGTCATTGATTTTCAACTAACCATTTTAGTTATATTATTAATGGTGATGATGGAAGGGTTCCTTTTGTCAACTAATATAGTGTTTGTTATGTTATCTGGATCTTTTGGATTTAATTTTGATTGCCCAAAATAAAACGAATTTGACAAAACTCCTAGTTAATGCGATCTTTACTACATTAAAGTTCGTTAAACGCCAAACGAAGTGGGAGGGGGCATAATTATAGTGTTAATTCCATCTCTTCACCCAACATTTTGTCCATCATTTTCTCAAAAGCTATTAAGCAGATCTTCACAAGAACAACCTTAGCATGGATCCGGAGTAGATGTGTCATTGGCTATTTGTATTTTGGTCATGTACTTGGTTGCAATTGGGAGTATCCAAGTTGAGGTTCGTTTTGGAGATGCTTTAGATGCTTTACACATGTGACGGGTGTAGCTAGCTAAACAGAAGGTGCTTCACCTTCCGGGGCACCCGGCCTCACTTCTAACGTGTCTAACCTGACTTGTCAGCTCCAAAGTTTTTACTTCTTGATTGTGATTCGGCCATGGATAAGTATGTTTGTTTTTTATTAGGAATGGCATCCAAATCCAGTAATCGCCTGTCGCAAGTGCTTTTTATATCCCTAAAAATCCTTGTCTCTTATTTCAGATGAAAGTTTTATCATGTTTGGATTGAATGAATGTTGTAAGGAGTTTGGAGGTCCTATGTGGGACAGATTATCCAGCTTAAGGTACTGTTCTGACACTGGAGGGATCTTCACCAAAGGTGTAGGTGTCCGCAGTGATTACCCGTACGGTAAAGGTAAACGTGAACATTTAAGTTATTTGGTTGTTGTATTTTGCTTAATCGTAAAGCTTAACCCAAACGTTTGATCATAAATATTTTAAAATAGTTTACACAATTTTTGCTATATTTTGAAAAACAAGATTTCCAAAGTAAGGTTAAAGTGCCTATGTAAGTAAAAAACTACAAATGTTTTACGCAAGTGATTCTAAAAAAACAATGTGGTCCTTTATTTATGACCAAAAAGTTACGTGTAGCTTTTGCAAAGCGTTACACATCTTTTACCATATTTTTTTTATGCAGTGATTGATTACTGACAATTTCAACACCTACACACCAAAGCATATGCTAAAATGTTTTTGATTATACCCAACTGTCACACACTGCTTATTGATGAAGTATTCCACCAGTTAGCTTTAAATGCATCGTTTTACATGTTATGCGGAAATTTAAAACAATATGCGCTTTTGCAGGAATTTAAAAATGTGTTAAGTGTAGCTTTTATGTCTAGCTTATTTATTGATACAAAAATAATTAATTTCTTTGTCTTAAGGTGATGAAATAATCTGTCTATTGGAGAAGTCATTTCCTGATAGAAGTTTGATCAATTTCTTAAAGAATGGAAAATTTGTAGGCAGAGAGTGGGCCTATTTAGAGAGCGATAACCTCTATGCGACAATAGGTATAAACAAGGGACCTGCTTCATTGATTGTGGAATGGCCGAGACTAGGATCATTAGAACCTATTATGAGACAGGTAAATACGAAACTTGTTGGTGATCTACTGGTTTTACCACGATTGTTACTTGTGTACAGCGCGTCAAGTTTGACCTTGTCGTTTGACCTTTAATATGAATATTAGAATAGGGTAATAGATTTGTGTGATTGAGGTAAGACAGCATGTTTTATAACCATAAACACCCGGTACTCAGTATTACTATTACATATTTTTTATAAATCAACTTTATGTAGCTCCTAAATTACAAAATTACACAACGGAGTTGTAATAAAAAACGAACAATATTCAAATTAAAGGTCATAAGGCCATGTGAAACATGACGCACTTTATTATTGCGTTTATGATGCTCCTAACATTACGATTGTTGGAGCTTTAGATGGTTTATGTTATGTGGTATTATTATTAGTGTGTCATTGCTTCTGTGATGTCTTAAGAAACATGGTTGAACAATTGCCGGTATATTATTGTCTGATATGATGTGAAAAATGCCCTGGTGGAGTAATATGGCAATTTTGCAGCTATATCGCCGGATTATTGTTGGTATTTGATCTCCTTAATGACATTGCACAGTAGTTGTACTATCATGCAAGGATGTTTCTGGTATAGAGTTGTTTTATGATGTCCAAAAAAGCGGGGTGGTGTATTTATAGTTTGACAGTTGTATTACCCGCAAAAAATATTTTTTTATGATGGCTAAAGTGGCTTGGCGTAATAATTTTTCATTTTACAGCGATATTGTCGTTGTATTGTCGTTTTTATGACACCCTAAATATCTTGGGTTGCAAATATATACTTTAATTCATTTATGGTTATGTTACTGTATCAAATATGACATAATAATGCACTTGACTTCAAATGATTTAATATGGGTCGAGTGGAGGTATTTAGAAATCCAATAAATATTATTTCACTTATGATTCTGAACTGGTGAGTGAGAACGTTATGAAACCGATAACTGACTAACTAAAGTTTAAATTATTAAGAAAAAAAACAAACAATTAATATTATTAACAATGTTGTGTTGTAGTGAATGATTTAAATAAATAAATAAATAAATAAAAAAAAATAAATAAATAAATAAATAAATAAATAAATAAATAAAAACTTTGATTAAAGTTATATTAAACTAGAACTGTCTCTTAAGAGCCAAATACCCCCTCCCCAACATTTAATGTTTTCATGCGACCTTGACCTTTCCGATATGACCATGGCTCAAGATCATGGCACACCTTTGGATTATAAAGATTATTCACGTGAACTTTTATGACAGTCGTCCAAAAGAGCTATGAGATATGGCCTGGACACGATTTTACACAGAAAGAAATAATGGTGACTCCTATATACCCCCCCCCCTTGAATTAGTTAGCGGGGGAGTATAAATATGCAGACTTGTTGTTTCTCCGTGATGTATTATGCAAAATGTATAATTATTGCTGCTCACCATTGCTGCTGTTAAGTATCTCAACCAGCTTGATATAAACTGTCCTTATATATTGTGAACCTGATAAGTATTGATTTGATTGACAAACAATTGACGGATCGCCGACCACGCCCTTAATACTCCGACAAAGGCCGCCATCACGGTACCAAAAGCAGCGTCACGACAAATAATGACGTACTGACGTCAGTGACGTTATTAAACGGCGCAATTCAGGGCGAAGAATCACTCTTTTGCGTGTAATTCAAGCATACCAGGCCTTTGCCGGAACATTGTGGGCGTGGTCAGCGATACGCCAATTAAGCTGTAGAAATGTGATTCATCTACTTAATAAAGACTTATATTGATTTTTCTTTAAGTTCGCTGTATCAGTAACGGAAGTTACTTAATTTTCTTATTTAAGGACCTAATAAGTAACTGGGTAGGCTGTAGACACATAGAACTTAAGGAAGAAAACAGCACAGCTACAATGGCAAAAGATGACGTAGATGGTCGAGAAGCATTTGCTATCCAGTCTCCAAGACCTTTTAATAAAGGTAATTCATTTGATAAACGATTCTTTTCATCTATTTAAAACATACATGATTTGTATCCTGGTTTTGCATTTGTCTTTTGATTGTCATTATGAATCGGCATAAAGACAAGAAATAAAAAAGAAAACTCTTGAAGGAAAAAACTCCACGACTGAGCCTGTGCTTTTTTGGTAACCTCAAAGAGGTGTGACGGGTTTGACAGGCGATTTTAACATTTCCCCTACATAAACAGATGTATGACGTAACAGTGTATTTTTTAACACCGGAGGATTTCGCATTCTACAACTGGACAAGGTCTAGATCTATGAACAACAAGCGCTTTCTTTCGTAACGCCAGCATTACCGTACATACGTTTCCAAAAACTCTCTGAAAAATGGTTCGCTAGACAAAAGGTGCCTACCTCAGTGTAACACACGGTCTCACTTCTCTGGTGGAAGTTACGTGTTTAACATGTATGTTTTTTACTTTTGCTTTTTTATTGTAATTTAACTTTGTTCGGTATGTTTTTTTTTTGATTAATACAAGAGTTATCTCACTTTTCTAGTGAGAACAGTAACAAAATAGTCCCTATTGCAATTAGTTTGAAGGCCCAATGTTTTGCGAATTTATTCTGAATGACGTCTTGATAAAAATGAATATTAAAACAAAAATATTTTTTTTTATAAAAACAACTTTAAAGCATCGATTCGTATCATGCACTGTTGAGATTATCAGCCAAATGCAGAAATTAGAAATAATAAGTAAAGTCAAATAACACGTAGCTTTATATATATTTAATTGCCTCATAGCAAATAACAAAACATGTTCTAGCAAAAAGACCGAATAAAATAACAAGACTTTGTAATATCCAGATCAGCCAAGATCACTCAACAAAGAATTAAGTGGGTACACTATGTAATTATCTCACTAACTACATTATTTTATCAATGTAAGCATCATAAATTGCGTGATACTTTTTTCTTTTCATAGATCATACCTATTTTGAAGTCACACTTCTAAACAGAGTTAATGGAGAATATGGCCCTTGTATTGGTGTTACGGCACCGGTATTCAATAAATATCGGGCACCCGGCTGGGATTGTTTTACTTTTGGTTACCATGGTGATGACGGTGCTATATTCCATGAAACTCCCGAAAGTGAGTATTTAGTTAAACTCATTTTTTAGTCTGAAGGTATGAAATTAACTATAACATATTGACATTCTGTCGAAGAAATGCATTTATGTGAATTCACTTTTCATATGATATTCTAGACAACCCTAACTTATTCGAAAATGGAAAGTTTTTTTTATTATATAATTATTATTTTTATTGTTTTGCTACTGTTGTCGACAAGGTATCATATTTAGAACGTTTTCGTTTTAAATGTAATACTTATGATAAAGTTGCTACAGCAAATACCATTAATAACACGCAACAATAAAAGATCATTAGGGTTGTGTATGAACACGTTATCAAAGGTAGCATTATTCCTCTTGTACAGCACCAACTAAACGTGAAGTACAGACAAAAGTATGATGGCAAATTAGACGAAAAAGAACATAGAAAATGACCGAAAAAAGATTGTTTTAAAATGAAGAGCATATCTCAGTTATGAATACAATCTAGAGCATTTCTCTTGAAAATTAAAATACAATGCTTATATTCACGTAACCATACTGTGCATCACGATATACAGTAAAACCGGTTAATAAAGACCAATTATTAGACCTACGAAATAGGGACTTAAAATATTTTAATTGACAGGGTGTATTGAAATAGGCGTAGTCACTAAAGCATGTATTTTCTGAAATTTTCATTTGTTAGGTTATGTAGAAGTGAATGATGAATGGAAATGTAATCTTGGAGATAGAATAGGAATCGGCATTATTTTTCCAAAGGGAGTTTCAACGAATAATATACATGATATTCAGCCAGTTATGATTTATATAACCAAGAATGGGCAGTATCTACGACATAAATGTATACTACAGCCTAGAGGAGGATTTTATCCCACATTGTCATTATTTAGGAAAGGTAAGAAAAAAATAAATAAGAACTAAAATAAATTGATTGATTGATTTTTTTGAAATGTGTGCATTGTATCGTTTGGTTTACAAATACCCATGACCAAGTAAAATAAGCGTACTGCCCCTTCTAGAAGCGTTTCCAATTTGTGCTCATTGCTCATTAAGCAGAGGCAGTGAGAAATGTTTGGTATTTATACTTTTTCCGCTTTCAACAATGTACTTATTTCACCATCGATATAACCATGGATATTCAAACTTTAATATTTTTAAATTTTGTAATGTGTACAATCCTCGTGCAAAAATTGAATTTGTTATTTAATCTATAATAAATTCATATATATGTAACTAAACAAATTAAAGACCTAAATAGTCTTTAGTGCTTCATATGTTTAGACAAAACATGTCTTTTCTTTGTTTTTAAAGACCACAATAATGAACAAATATAAAACAAAACATATAAAAAGAAAATTTTGTTGCAAGAATTTTGTGACTTGTAATTTTGTACTTGTGAAAAGCCAACGGACCCAATAACACATTCTAATACAAATGAATAATGGAAACAGCCAAATAGAAAACAGAATAAGAAAGCACAAACAGCGTATTTATATTGTTACAAAATTTGTAAGAGTAATATGTTTCATCTTTATACACATTGTGTATTTTCAGGTGATAAAGTCAAAGTCTGCTATCCATGCACTCCACCGAAATTACCGACAAACGTGGAACATGATCTAGTTACACAAGGTGCCATGGTCAAGGAATTTCGGTTCTTACCCAGTGTTAATGTTTCAAACTCTGACAAACACAAAGGGAAGACAATCCAAGTGAGTGAAGACGACAAGTGCCCCTACAGAATGGTGCAGTATATAAAAGAAGCTATGGAACCAAACACATACTTTGAAGTTACATTAGGCGAAATAGGCAAGTGGAACATCAACCCATTATGATTTTACAAATTTTTTAGAGCTGATTCTTTTGAATTGATTTAAAATTAAAGTACATATACATAAAAGGAACACTGACTTTATCAACTTTAAAAGAATGGTGTCTCTACCATGAGAAACCATAATGATCTTTCAGAAGGTAAAACATGGGCTTTCTTAACATTTATATGTTTTTATACGTGCCTGAAATGCTTGTAAATGTTTCTCAAATGATATCCATTTGATTTTAATCCCCGTGTTTCATGCCTTTTACTCATTGTTTTCATAAGCTTCATATCACAAACTTATGTTTACATATTAGCACTACATGCATTTCAATTGTATACCTTAGTTCATATTCAAACTAAATACTTTTTTGATACCTTTGTACCAAAACCTATCTCGCAAGAGAAACAGTTTGCGACATCCAATTATTATGCGAATTTGACTTACTTGACTTATTCCTCTTGATTCCCTGGGGAACAAAGGGCCGCAACAACACCTCTCCATCTGGCACTGTTTTGGGCTATCTTCTTCAGTTCGGCCCAGGTCTTTCAATTTGTTTGTGCTTCTATGCGAATTTATACTTCATTAATTGTTGTCAATTATCTTTCACCTGTATGAAAACAATTTCAAAATCACCAAAATAGAATGTTTAACGAAAATAGTTGTGTTTCATTGACAGATACAAGTACAGACTTCCGTATAGGTATAGCTACAAGGAGTGACCCAGTAGATTCAACAAGTTTAGAGGAAGGCGTGTGTAAATGTTGTTTTAGTCTTCAACATAGAGCTGTAGTTTATAACCAGAAAATAGGACCGAAAGTTGATGCTTGTAAATCAGGTAAGTTCGTAATTGTCTTCAAATATATCATATATAATAATGTTTCATTGCATCAGTCCACCACCTATATTGAATCTTTCGTGTTAAACCTGTGATTTTGGAAGAAATTAAATGAATTCTGCCAAATTCGTAAACAGCTTTTTGCTTGAAATTCACCTATACGTGTATTTCACATTTTCTCTTACAGATTTGTGATTTGTTTAAAACTTTTTAAGTCATGTATATCATATTTTATTTGCAATTCTAGGGATGTATAAATACACATAATGCTTTACGCGAATGACAAATACAATAACATTTTTAGACTGGATATAATTAGTATCTAGGAATGTCTCATGATGGAATTCTTTCCTTTCAAATAATGTCCTTATTACAGTAATTGTATCAAGTTACCCATTACAAAGCTGTATATTTTACAGGAGATACTATTGGTTGTTATATGGTTTCGAGGTCGGCGAATGGACAAGAATTTAAAATGTGTTTTTACATCAATGACATTAACATAGGAATACAAACTATAGAAAACAAGGCTGGTTTAAAAGTCTATCCAACCATTGTGTTTGGACAATTAAAATTAAATGTTGATATGAAATGGTTACAGAAAAAGCGACTACATTTAACGACGGTGAGTTTATATAATTTTGTAATTGTCGCTTTTTAAAACAAAGCTATTTTCATCCCCAAATTAAAATTTCGACTAAAAGACAAATAACAATACTTTGCTTGATAATAGCTTAAATTATTTAAAGATGTACAGACCAATAGCATGCGCCTTACAAAAACAAATCGACTAAAAACGACAAAAAACAATGTACAAAAACATACAATGAAATATTATTTTTTAAACATCTAACTCTGTGCCGATACAAGATACAATTGATAAATGGTAGACAATGATGTGGTTTTAGACGTTTAGTTCGGTCGTCACTATCTTGCTAAAACATGCAATTATTAAGAAATGAATTCCCTTGGATGTGATCGATACCTGCCTGGCGAAAGGCGTGTCACGTCGAGGAACTCTCTCTGCACACTGTTACAAATGCACTGCAAAGGTCAAAATCGCTGGTACTTTGCCTGTAACTGGTGACTTCCTATTATAAGTGAAATGATCTTGACTGTGAGTAAAAACGTAAATTCAATCTTTTTGACGATAGAATTCGTCACAAAAATTGCTATCGTATTCAATAAGCAAGGAAACAATATGGATACCATTGATTTTGAAATTCTTGAATGTTGAAGGTACTGAGAATGAAGCCAAAATATTTTAATTAATACTTTCAACTCTGTACTATTTTCAGAAGAACTTGAAGTCCTGGGTAATACCATCAAAGAATGTATTGGTAAATAAAAACACGTTAAAAATGATAAAACCACAAACAGATTCTGATTCTATTATTTGTCATTCGCCAATTCCTGTAATTAAAAATGGTATGTATTTTTATCCTAAACAATATTTGTGTTTTCATGTAGAGATTACAAATGCTGAATGTTTGTAAAACTTCTACGGAATTTAATTACATGTTTATACAATATGTCATATAATAAAATACAAACATAATAATTCATGTTCCAATCAAAATCCCAGACTGCAAAGAAAAGGTTATGAAACTTGCATATTAAGTTAAACACGTGAACTGAATGAGAGAAGTGAGGCTGGGCGTTCTTGAATAATAAGCAAATTCTGTGTACCTGGCTTCAATCGCCGTGTGTGTAATCAAAATTAAGATTGAAAGGAAGATAAGGAATGCCGTCATCACAGTATTGTTGATAAAGAATGTAATCTAGGATGACCATTTGAATGATATTAATTGACCACTGGTAATTATGAGAAATCGACTAAATGAACATTACCAATAAAACTGGGTACGGTTATTTCTATCAAACGGTTTTCAGAACTTTTTTCTTCAATATTCGTCGATATTCTAAATGGCTGTTAAAATACCCTATTCATATGTTTCAGATATATCGTATTTAGAATTTAAATTAACCGAGAAGAATTTAAAAGGAAATTTTCCTAGAGTAGGAGTTCGAACTTTGTCAAGTGTTCATGACGATAAAACAGGTATGAATATTTGTTGACTTTGCATGATATTACCATTTTGACAGTCGACTTGTCAGTTTGATTGATGAATTGGTATAAAAGGGGTGGTTCTTAATCTTAGACATGTTAGACAAAAGAGTAAAAGATCAAACATTTGGCTTTTAGAGATGAGAGTCACTGGACATTCGACGAGTCTTGGGAACAGACCGCGTGATACGGAAGGCGTAAACCTTTGGCTCGCTTATTAAATTATAACATAATTTTAATCATGATTTTAAAAATCTTTAGTTAGTTGTTAATTATTTAGCTCATCTATGTTTAAGATGACCATTTGGGTTTTTTGATTTTGAACGAGAACATTTGACTGTTAAATAATTAGCAAACCGAACTTAATGCTAAAATTGATTTCATAGACCATGTTCAATGTATAATGATCAACAATTTTATTCAAAACTTACAATATTATTATTATTTATGTTATAACATTTCTATTTTACCTATTTCAGTGGAAGTTTTGTTTAAGCCAGAGGAATGCGTAATTGGAGATATCATTGGCTGTAATGTTACTTTATCGGAAGATGGATCGCATCCGTTAACTGCTTTGATTCAATTTTATAAAAGTAGCGTTGTTCAGTATAAAAAACTAATTGATTTGACTTCTGATGGATTATGTTTTGCAGTGGAATTTACTACTGCAGGTAAGATATATATAGTAGTGTGTGATGATTATCTGTTTCATTATGAGCCTTTGTACCATATGAACTCCAATAATCACTATACCTATTCGAACAGATACTATGACATCATGATGCCATGTTAAACAATATATAACCAATGTGCATGTTAGATTAAGGGCTTGTTGTTGTTTCGGCAAAAGGCATATGTTAGATTTAATTTGTGCGATTTATGTGTGTTTTTGTTATGTGCAACGGTGAGTTACTTAAAAAATGTTTATGGTGTATTTGTTTCCCAATTAATACGCTATGGTATGTTCCCACTACGGAGACTTTGAACAACGAAGCAGGCTGCTTGCAAATATATTGTTGACCCAGGGATATTGCAAGCCAAGACTTATCAAGACACTCAAAAAGTTTTATAGCCGTCATCACAGTATTGTAACTTGTCAGTTTCAAAATTTTTACTTTGCTTCTGATTGTATTCGGACATGGATTGGTATGTTTGTTTTTTATTCGAACCACACTACTTTATACTGATTACATAATTAGCATTTAACTTGGGTATTAAACCTTCAAGGTAACTATTTACATGCATTTTAATATACGCGAGATTATAATATAGCACTTGGAATTGAACCATCGTGATACCTATCTATATCAATATAATATACAGAACATTAAATTTATTGATTGATTTCATAAATTGCTGATCAAATTTTAAGATAACAGAAATATAATTCATATAGTTCAATAACTAGTCACTAGGAATGCAAAATGAAACATCAAATATAATGTACGTGCAAATTAATAAGAACCAATAAGGCATATAATTTAGATCAAATAGAATATATATTAGTCCATGTAATACCTGTTAAATGCATTCACAAAATACAACTATCAAAATCCAATATTAAGGTAAGTGCTCGTACCAGGGGAAAGAACTGTTAGCAGCATATGTTTATTCATCAATTCACATTACCTTACAAAGTAGCGATTTCTCTGCAAGATCCACAGTAAACATGAATTCTGTATACAATTTTGCCATTTCCATTGATCATTTTGTGTTGTTTGCAGGCTGCTTACAAATAAAATAATTGTTGACACAGGGATGTTGCAAGCCTAGGCTTATCAAGGTCCTCAAAACGTTTTATGGTCGTTATCACAATATGTTTGATAAGTTTGATGTCTTTGTGTCCAGGATTGTCCTGGATATTTTTGACGTCCCATAGTTCCATGTTTCTTTCACACAATTTTCATTACATACGTGGCGGGTTAAGCTAACTAGCTAAGAAGGAGGTGCTTACCGATCCAGAGCACCCGGGCTCACTTCCTTGGTGGGAAGTTCAAGTGTCTAACTTGTCAGTTTTAGAGTTTTTACTTTGTTTCTGGATTGTGTTCGGACATGGATTGGTATGTTTGTTTTTGATTATTTGTAAATATTTTAAAATATTTAGAAATCATGAAGTTTTACAAACTGGTAATGATAAATCCTTTGCTTAAATATGGTCTCTTTGAAAATTTGATTATTACCAGATTCACAGGGGTATGCTTTGATAGTAATGGCAAGGTTTGTGTTCCAGATGCAGTCGAGTACTTTAGCATGATTAAAACTTTTTGCACAAAAAATAGTAATATGATTATTGACATTTCTTGTTCCATTTATGAGAAGAAAACATTTGTATCAAGATTTTTATTGAGTATTCATGACAATAAACAAGATAATTATATATGTATTTACAGGTGATTCTGTGTCGATAAAATTTGATGCAAAAGTTCCAATCAGTCTACCAAGTCTCGAATTTAAAGATCATCAAGATACTGAATGTTCCAGCAAAAAACAAAATACACATGAAAATAAAAATGATGAATTGGCTGATGGTACTGGATTGCAATCAAATCTAGGTATATTGCTTTCTATTGCGTATTGATTTACTTTGCTGAACATGTACAATTTTCTCTCATATATGAATTTAGTTATAATACAGAAGAGATCAGACATACACAATATTTCAAAGATCATAAGAATCCATTATGAGTATCCATATAGGATAGGGAAATCTCACCCGAGGGGTTGAACATTTCAGATGAAGTTTGCCGAGTCTCTGACCAGAAATGTTCAACCCCGAACATATCCTACATGGAACTATGGGATTTACATGGATAAATTCATAATGGACTGTTTTTTCCAATTTATTATTTGGCTTCAAATTCGAATTACATAGACATCGACGCCATGATAACATTTTTTTTCAACATTATACTTTAAAATAAATATCACTATCGGAAAGAATGTACCTGATTTTGGTTTATACAACATGTATTAACTACACACAAAATTACTTATTCTAATCTCCAACAATGAACATTGGAAATGCAATCACAATTTCTAAATTTTAAAGGCTTTGGTGTCCTTTTTCTTAAAATAACGTCATGTTCCCATATGATGACGTCATGCAATTGTCTTTTGATTATGACGCCACCAGCGCTTATTTGCACGCGCGACCCCTAGAGGATAGAAATATCCACCATAAGTATCTTCAATTGAATATTTCTATATTACATGACTTGTCATGGGAGAAAAAAATGTCTTAGTGCAATGCACTTTTGTAATTTAGTTTCTCAGCGAGTAGATGAGTCTCCCAATCAAACGCCAAAAATAGTATGACATAGTATAGAAATTATTACTTGTAGCGTTTGCGTCCAATCTATTGTTTTTCAAACGGGTATTTAGACAAATAGAAACAAACCGTTTTGTCTTCTACTGATGAGACATTGCGAAATAAAATCTGATGTACATCGAAACTATTTGCTTAAATTTGCTTAAGTGTGGTCTCAAGCACTATTGATGAGGAATTGCATTCTAAAACGACCGTCTAGTGCCTTGAATAACACTGGTATAATATGTTACAACCATCGACATATGACACCATCGTTTAAAGATATTTTCTGCTGCGCTTGTATTGCAAATGAAAGAAAAAACTGTAGATGTTCGGGTGATACCTTTCAAAGCAAAATATATAGTGAATTCGCTCATTATTAAACATATCTTTTACATAATGATTTAAATATCATTTCAGATAACTTTAACTACCTAGGTACAGCTGTTTTTATTTCGCACACAAACTCTGATATACAGAAAGTCAATTGTGTATTTCACAAGTAAGTTAAAATAATTTAGATTAGTATTTGTTGGATTAGTGATATATACATTCATAAACATGTATATTTAAATGTGACATATGAAATAAACGTTCAAATTTTCGATATGTCACACTAAAGATTTATGACGATTCTGGTGACTTCAATTTTCTATTGTCAATTTTCCCTTTCTACGCAAAAATATCCCTGTGTCTCTTGCTTATGATGTATTAGTTTTACAATTAATACGCTATGTCCCCACTACTGCAAGTTTATACAATGAGGCAGACGGTTTGCAAAAATATTTGACTCGGGGATATTGCAAGCATAGAGTCATCAAGATCCTCAAAGGTTTTACGACCGTCATTACAAGATTGTGGATAAGTTTGATGTCCCTGTATCCACAATAATATTGGATGTATACATCTCCCTTCTATATTTAGAAACAAGAGATGCTTACCCGCCCAACCAGTCTCGCTTGCCTGGAAGTCGCTTTACTTAATCTGCAATTTTTCAAACTGTTTGCTTTTAGAACTCTTATTTAAACCTGTATGATTGATTATTCTCACACCTGTGACATGGAAATCCCGCGTTTTTACCCATGTGGGATTTCCTTGTCTCACCCTAGGGTCGAGACAGGCTACACGCTGAATTTACCGCGTGGTTAAATCTGCTCTGGATTTATCGTTGAGAGGCCTTAATAGGTTGGGAAAGGTTCCGAAGTCAACCAACACTTTCTCAACGTCACAATCACTTACAAACGCTGAATTGATGACGTCATAATCATTTCACGTGATAACTTCAACAAAAATCGATTACGTCATTTTCAGCAGGCACGGATGATGACATGAAAACTAAACATTTGAGGCAATTTTTTGTTTACAAATAATGTTTTATGCTGCAAATGTGTGAGAAAAAGAATCCTACACCAGTTAGAGGGCAAGACAGAGATATTTCAAACTCGGATGAATATTTTCAATGTCCAGAACTCTCTAAAGCTCGTTCTGAACGTGAAAATATTCATCCTCGTTTGAAATATTTCTGTCTTACCGTGTTACCGGTGTAAGATTCTATTAATATTTTATTTGGTGCTATACAAATCCAGAAGATCATGTGTCTGAAAACAATTTTCAATTTGTGCAAGATAATAGAGATGAAATACATTTGTTTAACTTGGAGCAATCTTGTGGTAATATGGAAACAAATTGTGGGTTTAATTTCTTCCTCCCGTTTTGTTAATATGAATTGTGTTTGCATTTCTTATTGCTTAGAAAATTGATATTTGGCTACAAATTTTCATCCACTGAAAATGTCACTGACCAGAACCACGACATTAATAAATAACTTTAATAGTTTGTCCATATACATGTATTTTGTATTAATTTCACTTACGCGTGGGAGATTTGAAAATTGTTTTGTTACTGATGGATAAACAGTTACTTAAAAATGAAATAATTTGAATTATCTGTTACAGGCTGAAGATGGATAATTGTTTTGTAGACATGAGTTTATGGCATCCAGAAGAAGACAATAAAAAAGAGATAATTAGTTCATCTGAAATCATTATATTTTGTCTATCAAACGCATCTCTGAAAGACAGCCATCAGCAAACAGAACTCAAGTGGATTTCTAAAGCTGGTAGGTATATAAACTTTTAATTTTTGTTCTCTGATAAAAGTATGAAAATGACCGAGATCATAAAAACATGACCAAAATAGTAATCATTTTTTAAGTTTGATCCCCACCTTTTCCATGATAATTATATGATCCTTCAAATTCTTTGTAGAATTTATAATTAAACCTTAATTATGGTGCCCACGAAAGGCTACATTTGAAGCATTACAAACGACAAACGTGATAATTTCAAATTTTCTACTGCCAACTGTAAAAATATATACATGCTTTTCCTGCATTTATATTAGAGCTTGTTCCCACAACGGGAACTTTATACAACAAACCATGCAGCTTGCAAATAAATTGATGAAAAATTAGTATTGCAATACAGGGCCGTAAGTTTTATGTCCGTCGTCATAAATTGTTGATAAGTATGCTATCTTACCCTGGAGATACTTTACTCCCAATAGTTCCATGCTCCTTTAACTATCAAGCTAGCTAAACAGGAGGTGATCACGCTTCCGGAGCACACGGCCTCACTTACCTGGTGGAAGTTTTTAACCTAATTTGTCAGTTTTTACTTTGCTCTTGAAGTGTGATTTGGTCATGGATTAGTATGTTTGTTATTGATGAATAGAGGTGTTCTTTGAACTAGGAGGAGACCATGCTATTGATAAATCAAGAAGTGAAATGATAAACATATTGTAAGATCACAGATCTCAACAGTTATTTTACAGTCAGTTATACAAAAAAACAACATTTTATATTTCAGGTATCCCAATAATTCCTTTGTTATTAGAAGACATGCCTTGGCCACCTGGTGGAAGCTATACTGATCAGAAGAAATACTTCAACAAATATGATCACGTCAAACTTAAATTTTCCGATATTGTTATTGATTCCTGTATGTTAATAAAATATATAGACGATACAAAACTTAATAAGGTAATTTGTTCCGCAATGATGAAAACTTGAATAATCAAAAACAAACATACTAATAAATGATAAACAGAAATGGTGTGTGAGGAAGTAGGTTATTGCTTGTGATTATTGAATTATTGAAAAGGTCGTTTTATCTATTCTCCATTAGTATATCAGCAACTTAGTTCAAATGTCGTCGGACTTGCAGGCGAAGATAGTATCTAGCCATAAAGTCACGAGTGCATTATAGTAGACTCTATTAATTATATGGACCTTGACAAAATCAAACATTCTTATTGATGGTTTTCAAATAACAATATTTATTTAAATATTTTATAATAACACAGAGGCAACGTTGGCATTATCTAAATTTCACAAAATCAATGAAGCATCATTATCTTACACCATTTAATGTCTGTCAAACTTTTCTTGAAAACTGTATCAAGGATTAAAAAGCACTTGCTGCACATAATCATGGACTTTTACGGTCAGTATTACAAAGTCTTTACAGCATCATTATCTGACACTATTCAATGTCTGTAAAAATTTTCTTGAAAATTGTATCAAGGATTAAAAAGCACTTACTGCACACAATCATGGGCTTTTTACAGTCAATACAGTCACAATCAATGATGTTTTATGGCCGTCATCACAGTATTGTTGATAAGTTTGATGTCTCTGTTTCCAGGATTGCCCTGGATATATTTGACGTCCTATAGTTCCATGTTCCTTTTACACAATTTTTATTACAAACGTGGTAGGTGTAGCTTCCTAAACAGGAGATGCTAACCATTTCAGGAGCACCTGACCTCACTTCCCTGGTGGAAAGTCACGTGTCTAACCTGACTTGTCAGTTCCAAAGTTTTCACCTTGCTTCTGGATTGTGATTCGGACATGGGTTAGTATGTTTGTTTTTGACAATATGATAAATAATTTCTGTTGATCAGTGGATAAATAATATCCCGTTGTATTAAGATATTTATAATTTTGTTTCTTTGCAGCCACGTACAGATCCTAAGTATTCAGATTTCACTGATGTGCCACCACCAGCTCAGTATTCATCACACAAAACATCATCAAAAGCATGTGAAATATTGTGAATTTATGAGTATATTGCCTCAATAGTTCAACCAAGTTTTTATCTTTACAACAGCTGTCTGAGGAAATAAATAAATGTTCTGAAAAATATAGACGTACACAAATAAGATGAATATAAGCTATAAGTACGAGCATACTGCAAACAAATACAGATACTAAGGTTATGCATTGATGAAACTACAAGACAAGGTACATACAAATGTACACTAAGGTTAAGAAAACAATAAAAGGCCGACCAAAGACAAAATAAAAGCATATAATCAAACGACAGAGGGCAAATTTATATCACTTTGGATAGTGCTGTCAAGAGTTAGGTCTTGATCCTTGTCCTTTGCACCATCTGGCATGAGATGCAATAAAGATTGAATAACTTAACAATTATCAAAATAAATTCTATCTTCTATCGAAATTGGCATTTCTTATTTCTGTGCAACTAGTGTATGTTATTTTTTTTTAAATGTTCATTTAATTTTGATATGATGAAATTAAATGATTGAAATTGACTTTTCGTATGTCTGTGTAAACTTTTGTATGTTATTTTTTTAACATATTCGTTTTATTTTGATAGGATAAGATTAAATTAGTACAAAAGTTGAACAGGTGCTTGTTTGTTTGTTAATTTGTATATCTTTGACAGCTGTGCTTTAAACTTGTCATATCTTTTTGCAGATACATATGGTGAGCCGTTTGATTTATATATACTATCAAATTTTATTCAGAGCCTTCTTTATTTATACAGTCCGACATGCTTTAAAAGCCACCTTCATATGAGGGCCACCTGCTTATAAAGACCACGAGAATTGTATCCCAATTGTTATTTTAACCTGTATATAAAGACCATCTGACCATTACTTTCACTTGTTCCCTTGGGTGGCCGTATAAACTGGATTGACTATATTCCGCCTCAATTGTTTTACATATTGTGGTACATGCAAAACTGTCCTTGTGTGTAGTTGTCTTTAGATGTTCCTTCAATTTGTTTGGCTGAACAGTAGTACAATGTAGCTGATCCAAACATTTACATTATTTCAATGTTTGTGTAAAACGTATGATAATAACCACATTTACATATATACTACTAGTAGTATCTGGTTCATATAGCGATTTACAACAAGAGTCAGCGTGAAACGTCGTCTTTTTCGTGTTTTTTCGTAATAGTCTTAGTTTCTAGAAATTACTCTAACTGCTTTTAATTTTAACAATTTATCACATTTTATCCAAGTCGGGAATTTGAAATCAGTGGTCCCAATATATGTTCATCCTTAGTTTGGTTAAGCGTGATTTTGTATGCTTATACATGTATTTATTGACAAGT
Source organism: Anadara kagoshimensis (assembly GCA_021292105.1). Classification (NCBI taxonomy): domain Eukaryota; kingdom Metazoa; phylum Mollusca; class Bivalvia; order Arcoida; family Arcidae; genus Anadara; species Anadara kagoshimensis. The sequence goes on from CM037858.1 coordinate 53,763,740, forward strand.
ACATGGCATAAATGTTTCAAACCATTTTATTTTTATGCCCCAGGGTTCTATGATCAAACTGCAGTGAAGTGACAAAAATTAAAATGTTCATCGACAAGAAAACAGCCGAATTTGGACTGGCACAATACATAATGACGTAATCATATGTTGGTCTAAATTTTGATTGCACACTTGGATGGTATAGCTAGCAAAACAGAAGGTGCTTACTCTTCCGAAACACCCAGCCTCACTTCCCTGGTGGAAGTTCACGTGTCCTCTGACTTGTCAGTTTCAAAGTTTTTACTTTGCTTTGGAATTATGATTTAGACATGGATTAGTATGTTTGTTTTTGATAATACATGGTGTATGATAAATAATTTCGATTGATCAGTTTTTTTGTTTTGTTTTTTTTTTACAGTACACTGGAATCGTAGCCTCTGATTATCTCAATAGATTGCATATTTAATTGTAAGGTGGTATAAAACCGTTTCAGTATTCCTACTGATAATAACCGCTGTTACAAATTGTTTTGTGCTTGTTAATTGGTTCGTTGAAGTACTTCACTGTGACTGATCTTAATGACCAGATAAACTATAATCTGGCTGTTTTATCGGCGTTGATTGTCCAAAGAGGATGAGCCATTAATATTGTAACATCTGTCAATTCGTTACTGTATATCACCAATAGGCATAAGTCAAAGTTGTGTTTAAAGTGACATAGAATTCAAGTTGATGGAAATATTCAAAATTTATTTCTCAAAAGCTTACCAAAATAAAATTTCATTATTGACTTTTAAAAATGTTTGAGAATTCAACTATACATGGAATTACGGACGGTAACATCAGTTCAGGTCACTTTCTAGATGAACAAAACACGACAAAAAACTCAATTATGTCAACTAATGCCTCAAAAAATCTTACTTCAAATATCGGATCTATCAACATGGAGTCACAACCAGTGCCATGGGTGATCGACATTCGGAACTTTTACAGATACGGGTTTGAGACCCAGTTATATGGCTATGCTGTACCTAGTATTACAATCGCTGTTGTGGCAATCAACATATTTATGATAGCCGTATTCCTGAAAGCCAGATTTTTCTCTCCGACACATATTATCCTCATTACTGTCGGCGTGTCTGATTGTCTTACACATCTGTGTTCAGTGTTTGTTGTCTTCTATTTCTATGGTTACCTGGAGTATAAATACTTCATGCCTTATGATTGGTGTAGAATTTGGCACGACTTTGTTGAAATATTGCCGTCACTTTTTCACACATGGTCTGTATGGATGACGGTGCTACTTGCTATACAAAGGTACATTTTGGTGGCTTTTCCTTTAAAAGCAAAAGAATATTGCACAAGACGGAAAATAGCTTTATACATTAAATTGTGCTTAATTCTTAGCGTTATGATATTCATCTTCGGATTTTTCGAGTATAAATATGTCCCTGTGGAGAAACCGGGTTTACATGATAATCAAACAATAATGATGGCGTGTGGAATCCTACCGGCTGAATTTATTGGGTCGTCATTAAAAGATCTACTCAAGTTCGTGTCCATTAGGCAGTTTGTCGTCGCCATCACCAGTCAAGTTATACCAATATTTATACTTATAATCAAGGAAATCATGCTAATTTGTGAATTCAGAAAAATACACATTCGACGAAAATCGATGCACAGTAGTACCTCCCCGTGTAAGACTACCAGGAAAGAAAAACAGATGTTAAATTTTACTGTCTGGTGTGTGGCGGTGTTTCTGATCGGAGAATCAACTGGTGTTTTAATCATCATATTGGATTCCATTCATCTATGTTTTGGATTGGTAGTTATTCCTGACAACACTCTACGGAGTATGGTCGTTGTTTCAAACTTGATCCTTCTGCTAACAACAAATGCTAATTTTATTATTTTCTCCTGTATGAGCTCTGAATTTCGTTCTAGGTTGAAGAATGCATGCTGCTTTTCACCCTCATCATCAGATGAATTAAAGACAGGTGATAACTAACAAGACCTTGGACTTTTGCTTTGGGATTTCAAATCATTCCAGGCTTCGTGATACAGTTACTCAATTAGTTAAGTAAAAAGTGTCCTCTAAATAATTATTTTAGACTAAAAATTTTAGACGAAATTTCGGTGGCTTCCCTTTGAAAGCAAAAGAATATTACACAAGAAGAAAAATGTTGTTATACATCGCATTGTGTTTACTTTCAATTCTCAGCATTTTGCTATTCATCTTCGGATGTTCCAAGTATATGTGTCTCTGGAAATACCGGGTTTAATGACAATCAAACAAGAATGATGGCGTGTGGAATCTTGCCGGCTGATTTTATTGGGTTGACATTAGAAGACCTACTCAAATTCGTGTCCATTAATCAGTTTGTCGTCGACGTCATTAGCAAAGATATACCAACATTTGTACTTATAATCAAGGAAATCATGCTAATTTGTGAATTCAGAAAAATACACATTCAACGAAAATCGATGCACAGTAGTACCTCCCCGTGTAAGACTACCAGGAAAGAAAAACAGATGTTAAATTTTACTGTCTGGTGTGTGGCGGTGTTTCTGATCGGAGAATCAACTGGTGTTTTAATCATCATATTGGATTCCATTCATCTATGTTTTGGATTGGTAGTTATTCCTGACAACACTCTACGGAGTATGGTCGTTGTTTCAAACTTGATCCTTCTGCTAACAACAAATGCTAATTTTATTATTTTCTCCTGTATGAGCTCTGAATTTCGTTCTAGGTTGAAGAATGCATTCTGCTTTTCACCCTCATCATCAGATGAATTAAAGACAGGTGATAACTAACAAGACCTTGGACTTTTGCCTTGGGATTTCAAATCATTTCAGACTTCCTGGTATAGTCACTGAAGTAAAAAGTATTTAATAAGACCGGATATTTTGTTTGTAATGTCCAACACATTTTACAAATATTTCCGGTAACATATGCCTAATATACCTAACTTTAAAAGGTCAATTCCTTGTTTACACAGTTGACTTCTGAAAACAATACAGATATAGGCAAACAGCATTAATCTGTCCGCTTGACCTTTTATTGGAAATATTCATATAGAATGGTCCACCCAAAAATGGGTAGTGTTATTATCGAAATAAATACATACACAGTGTACATGTATTCTTTATGAGGTGAGTATATATCATGATGTATACAACATAAACACCTGTGCACTCTATGTACATAGACGTATTTGGTCCGTGGTAAATATTTTAATTTAAATGAAAGGTCAAGCGAAAAGGTCAAAGTTGTTTGCCTATAGTTTGTGATGGTGTTTTCATACTTACTATTATTATTATACTTATTCTAAAAAATAATACTTCTCACATGTGCCAGTTTCATATTTAAAATTAAAAAAATACCTCTGAAACATAAAAAGAGTAAATGGGAACAACGAATCAGATCGTTCACTTGTAAGTGCTCGGACAAGTTTCTACATGATTTTTTAATCCGTGTCCCATCATCGTGATCTTGATATCATTTTGTTCCCAGGTCAATATGCAATAAACTGACGTTCATTTTTATGTAGATATATTTTAATGTTATTAAAATATTCACGCGGAAAAAGCAGAAAAAACACGTTGTAACTGATATTGCTAAGCCCGTCCATGGAAAAGTAGCTTTAATTCGCTTAATGTTATATTTTTCACCATCCCCGTACATGTCAAGTGTGAATCAAAGAACTTAATCAAAAGCAATAAAGAGGTATGGTGGGTTTATGGGCGCTTTTTTACCCCCTTCTTAAACAGATATATGACGTAACAGTGTATTTTTAAATACCTGAGGATTTCGCATTCTATAATTAGAACAGGTCTATGGACAATAAGCGCTTTTAGTAAACTTGTTTTTCCTTCAGGAAAAGAGGCTATTGCACAACTTTAACTTCCATAATCTTAGTTTTTCACCTCTATACAATAAACAGAAAACTAGAATAATAAAGAATTAACTAACAACAAGCTTCACTAAGAATTCACGGGTGATGTGTGAATTTTTATCGCATAAATTGTCCGTGATACTCCGTGGCTTGACCTACGAGAAAGAAGTATCTTTGCAAAGAAAAATGATTGTTTTTAAAACCATACATTTGCAGAAAAAGCAAAATTTAAAAAAGAGTGTAAAATTTTTAAAAAATTCTATAAGGAAAAAATAAGATACTCGGCTGGGATTTGAACCCATGTCTAAAGGCTTAGAAAACGTATTCGCTACTCACTGAGCTAACCATAGCAGTTATATTCCGCGGTGTTAAAAATAAACTTCAGTTATATGTACAGTAGTCAGTTTTAGTTTTCCCTAATTTTCAAAAATTGACCATTTTCTCCCGAGAGGACCAATTTTCTGAAAAATCGTAAAAATTGCGTTTAGAAAATACTTTCAGAAACAATAACGTTAAAGTTGGTCCTCCGAGGAGAACAATTTGAAAATAATTATCAAAGACGGGAAAATCCCCTCGTTTTTTAAATTTTAGGTAAAAAATTACATTTTTCATGTAATTATAAACTTTTTGTATAGGCATGTATCTTAGAATAGTGTAGGCATTGGCCTAACGATCATTTTGATATATGAATGAAGGTTATAGGTTCAAAGGTCAAGGTCATAGATACAAACGAATAGTTAAATGGTTAATTATCTCAAAAACTATCAACTATTTGTATAGGCATGTATATTAGAATATTATAGGCATTTGCACAACAATCCTTTTGATATATGAATGAAGGTCATAGGTTTAAAGGTCAAGGTCATAGATGCGAACGAATACTAAAATGGTTCATTAACTATAAAACTATCAACTTTTTGTATAGGCATGTATATTAGAATATCGTAGCCATTTGCACAACGATCATTTTGATATATGAATGAAGGTCATTGGTTCAAAGGTCAAGGTCACAGATGCAAACGATTTGGACATTCTCTTTAATTAATGTAATTGACCATTGAGCCTCTGCATGAGATATGTATTCAGCCTCAGGTGAGCGCTAAGGCCCATGGGCCTCTTGTTATTAAAGTACAACACTAAAACGATCCACTTAGGACAAAATCCTATCAAACCAGCCATATCTCTTTCCAATGTAACCGTTATTCGCTACTAAATCTGCATTTTAATATCGTCAATTTTGTTCCTACAGACTTTTGATTATGTTGAATGTTGTTTTACGTCACATCAGCAATTATCAGCGATTATCTCTCTTCTTTATCTTAACCACTGCAGTAATTCAATTGGTACAACGTTCGCTCCGTAAGTTGGAGGTCGTGAGTTCGAACCCCTATCAGGACTGACCCAAGACTTGAAAGTGACTGGTGACAGTTCTTTCGCCAAGCACTCGGTATTACGAAATGAAAGTCAGGGTCTTTTTTGGCTGGAAACTTAAATAAACGAGGTCCTGTTATGGTAGGCGTGGTACGATAAAGATCCCTGCTGTATAATGACATCAACGCAACGCACAAGCAAAATTTCTGCACCATCGCCTATAGCTGGTGGGTGACGTCTCGATATAAGTGAAATTTTCTTAACTGGGACGTTAAACACCATTACTCAACTCAACTCTTCAATATCTTGTTCTGCAAATAAGTGTTAATGAAGTACTATCACCACAAATGAAATGTCAAGTTATATTGCTGCCATCTACAGTACAGATTAAGACCTAGTGCACGTTTAATCTTGGTAGAGGCCGCGGTGGCCTAATGGATAAGACTTCAGTCTACAAATCCAGGGTCTCTCACCTCTGTGAGTTCGAGTCCCGCTCAGACCACATGTGGGAAAGTTAATTTTCCTTGCCGTTTGGTCTTTACTAGTTCATCTGGTATCAGTATAATGGATTTGGGGAGTGGTACGCTTGTCTGCGGCGTACAGACTCTGACCTAGCACCTTAAAGTCGCCCTGAGTGCGCGCTAGTACAAGGCAGACCATACAACGCATTCGCACTTCACATGCAAACACGAAATTGTTCATAGATTAATCCATAGAGATTAAAAAAAAAGTTCTCGTCGTGAATAGCTGAAAAATTCCTGATGCGACGTTAAAGAACATTCAACCAACCAACCAACTTGGGCTCGAAATTGGCAGAGGTGTAGATAGCTAGTGACGTGAAGAGTTGTCTATAGATAGATAGATAACAGCTGCCGCGATAAGGCTAAACGGGTGTTCGGGTTGATCTGTCGATTCTTCAATTATTCGTTAATTTTTAAAAGGCTTACAAGAAATGAACATGTGATAATTTTCTATAAAAAGAAATATGCATTGAATCATTAATGTTTGATTCTGTTCAGTCTATTATATATATTACATGTATAAATATTCGTTCTATCGTACACACTTAAACTAAAGTAAACGTCGTCTTATCATGCATTTTAGAACTTATATTCCTAAAAACGTATACATTAAAATATTTGTATTTTAATGTTATTGATTTTTAAAATACTTCAAAAGAACTTTTTTTTATTAAATTTTGTCCTTTTGAAAATAATTTGTTAAGCAAGAAAGCAAAAAACTATCGAAATAATTCAATAGGTAAAGAAGTACAGTACTGACCTGTCAAAAGTTTTACATCAAGATAACGAATCAGTACCGAATCAGCATTTCAGCATCGACGTTTGAGCCACGAAGTAATGAACATTTGAGCGACAGAATTTTTACCCATTTAAGCGAAATTCCAATTACATGGTAGACATTTTGAGCGATATTTTTCTTAACCTATTCCCGTTAGACAGAGTGAAGTATGTTGCTCCATGCTCACCGCAGGGAAATGGAAGTAGGATTTTGAGTTTTTGAAAGGCGCCAAATTAAAATTCACAAAATCCTATATGGCTATATCTGGACATGTCGGCTATCTATATTACGACAGCTTTTCGGCCACTTGCTATCCATATTTGTGCCACTCGGTGGCCGATCTTCAAATTGTTTTCATTTATGGTGGCTTATTTCTGACATCCTGATAATTTCGGTCGACATAAAATTATCTTGACATGTTGACTTAATATCACGACAAGTCGAGATGATATGATGGAAAGTGACAGTAAAATGAAAAGTTTAGATAAATAACATGACATGTCGAAATGTCGACTAGTCATAATAAATATCCATTAGATAGTGTTAAACTTTCGATAGGTCTGTATGCTATTGGATAACTGACTGTCCTTGTGAGATGTCCATGTGGTCTCAATTCAAAACTTCAATACTGAAAGCACGACTCATAAAGCATTTTTAAATGTGACTATAACGCAAAGAATTTAGAATCAATACATGTAATAACGTGTATGGATGTCTTCTTCAAGAAAGAAACATGTTTCAATCATGTTCAATTATTATACATAGAATAATACATGGTAAAATCCATGTCATATATCTGACCAAGACCCCGATATCAGACAATGTTCCACTGCGGTAATTCAGTTGGTAGAGTGCTCGCTCGATATGTTGGAGGTCGTCAGTTCGAATCCTGACCGGGTCTGACCCAATACTTGAAAGTCGGTAGTGACTATTCTTTCGCCAAGCACTCGGCATTACGAAATGATTTCAAGTCACGGTTCTTTCGGATGGGAACTTAAAATAACCGAAGTCTCGTGTCACGGTAGGCTTGGCACGATAAAGAACTCTGTTGTATAATGTCATCAGCGCAACGCACAAGCAAAATTTCTGCATCTTCGCCTATAGCTGGCGACGTCTCAATATAAGTAAAATACTTATGGCTGGGACGTTAATCACGATTACTCCCTCTTTCTCTACGTTATCAGACGGGGGGCTTTAGCTTGTTTACTTCTGTTTATCATAAAATTAAACTTCCACCATTTAGAACAAACACATGCATTAATATGAATATGACACATAATTTAACTTTGTGCCAATTAGACGAAAAATCCATTCCTCAAAATAGTTCCACTCACGACATTCGCATAACATTCATCTTCAAGTGTGAGACTTAGAGATTCCGTGGTATGCTTTTTTAAATGATGTTTTGGTCGATATCGTTATCAGATCCCGACCGGGCACGTGCGGTCGCTGATATAGATTACGTCATTTTAGGCTTCTGAGTATGCAGACACTACGTATTTACTACAAAGTATTTTTTTTAAATCATAGTAGACATTTTAACGTTTCAAAATTTCAACTTTTATTTTTGGTCAAGACATTTTAAATACAAATAGTTGAAAATAATACAATTTTATATGCACAAATCAAAACCATCTTTCATATGATTAGAATTGTTAGTATAAAATTTTATTGTTATAACTTGAACTTTAGACGTATCCTGCAAACACGGGAAATCTCTCTACCACATCACTTATAGCTGGTGGCGTCTCGATATAAATTAAATATTCTTGACTGGGACGTAAAACCCTATTCTATCCCGATTGACAACATGAGATTCGGCATCAACAGATGTATTTTTCAAAAACATCTCGTGTTATTGAAATGTTCGAATTTTATTTTTCAAAGAGTGTACATGGTTACAGCAAATCGTCTTTATTTTAATCTTTGTACAAATAAAAATCATTTAACCTATGGGCAACTGCAAACTACTTATCAAAAAAGTTCACAACATTTAAAAGCTCTACCTTAACTCCGGGAGAATGTACACTGCCTGGTTCTTAGTGTTAGATAATGTTTTCTACAAACACTTAAAGTAAACCCCCTGTGTTAATGTTTGTTTGATCAAACTTTGTTAACAGAGCATTAAAGTAATTCCTTGTTAGTAGGTACTCGATTTGACAGATTAGAAAGATTATTACCCCAAGATCGATTCAAATTCCATGGGCCCCGGTGTTCGAGTGGTTATAAAGGGTCGCCTCTCGCCACCTTGGTTTGAACCCTACTAGGGATAGACCCTAGTGTGAAAATGTCAGTTGGCTTGACGAAGGTCGGTGATTTTCGTTCCTGTACTGACCACCTCGTTATAAGTGAAAGAATCTTGGCTGTGGCGTAAAACTTCATTTCTTAACCCCACTCAACTCATAAGCGGATGCTTCACATAGTGTTCCAAGTGGACATAGCACACATTTTGACAACGACTATTCATTAAGTGGGTGACCCAATCACTTGTGACAATCTAGCGACGTTATTTCATTTGCGTAAAGTGACACTGAAAAGATGTTCGTGTCTAATCTTTGCAAGGTCCTACAGGAGGTGCTTACCCTTCCGGAGCACCCGGCCTCACTTTCCTGGTGGAAGTTCACGTGTCACTAGTTAACTTAAATTGCTATTTTTAAAATTTTACTTTACTTCTGGGGGTTGTGGTTGGATGTTTGTTTTTAATTTTGACAAATAAAGCTCTCCATAACCCCGCTGCGGTAGTTCAGTTGATGGAGTGTTCACTCCGTAAGTGGGAGGTCATTGGTTCGAATCCGACCGGGTATGACTCAAGACTTGTAAGTTGGTAGTGACTTCTTTCGCTAAGCACTCGTTCTTTTGGATGGGAACTAAAAATAAATGAGATCCCGTGTCACGGTAAGCTTGACACGATAATGCCATCAGGGTAACTTAAGGCAAAATTTCGGTACCTTCGTCTATAGCTGGTGGCATCGCGATATAAGTGAAATATTCTTGACTTTGACGTTAAACACCATCACTCAAACAAATCCGAAACAAGGTTGGCATTTACCATTCTTTTGATGATGACGACGACGACGGCAACGGTGATGATGATGATGCACATTTGTCATTAATTCCTGTAAATGTTATTGCACTTCTGTCCGTCATAAATTGTAATTACTGCCAGCTTTTCTGGTGACCTTTTAGTATAGTGGTACAACGCTTGCTTTTCACCCGGGAGAGCCTGGTTCGATCTTTAGAAGGGGCACTTTAGGCTATCAGGAAATCATCGTCGGGTTTTTCAGGTGTTTTCTCCCTCCTGTTACATCTGTACGTGTCTGCTCGTGAATACTTTTGTTAAATGTATGCTCGTGAATACTTTTGTTAAATGTATTCACGTTTTAATGGATTATTTAGATGGTATGATAGATCAATAAGAAGTAGGCACGATTCACAAGCTAGAAAATGTATACATGCACAAAATAGTTGTACCATGTTATGAAGAATTTACATGTTCAACAGCGTCGGACTTGTCACCGATTTTTTAAAAATCTGTATACAATGTATCGAATAATGCTCCATTCATGTATGTATTAGTCGATTTAAAAAAAATGCATTTATATCAAGACTGTTTATTTTGTGTTGGTAACGGAGTGTAAACATTGGATATGGCGCGATATACGTGAGGCTAATCACACGTCACATAACCGGGTAGGACAATCAGTATATACTTATAGCTTAAACTAAGTACTATTATTTGAATGTGAGTATTCGATCGCTGTGTACTAGGAAGAGGTAGTAAGAGTTGTTTAAACATGGAGAAATTACTGAGTCCTGTGAAATACTGGTATCTACAATGGGAATTAGCAAGTTCGTTATACATGATGGAACCAGCTGAGAAAGTAGCCATACGTATCCTTTGTAATGTATGAAAACAATTTTATATACGTGTATGCCATGTTCATGTGTTGGGAATGTCAACATTTCCCAGCACGTGTGTGTGTGTGTGTTCAGATTTTGGGGACGTCATCATTTCCCACGGTGTGTGTGTGTGTGTAAAATCGTGAAATATCAAAAGATTATCAATATACCTTTGTTCACATTTGATTAAAAATATTCAAAATAGGAATTCTTTCTGTATCCCATTATCCATTAATTTGTATTATCAAGCGTTTAAAAATTGTTTTCTACAAAAATGTTTTAAATAGTTTGATTTCGTAATTTTAGGCTTTTTCAGTCAAAGTTATTGTAATTTTGTGAGGGGTACAAAATGTATTCCTTTAACTTGGACTACCCCCTCCCCACCCCCCATTAATTTAAAGTGAAAGTTTTGAAAATGTATTTTCGAAAAAATGGTCAAATTGTTTTATTCCGTTAATGACGTTTAGCCGTTTTCATTTCATTAATTTTAATATTGAAGGAGATACCAAATGGGGACACCCCCCCCCCCCGGCCTTTCCGGCTATTAAAGAAATAAACAAAAAACTTGCAATGTTCAAAATGGCTTTTACTTTTGAGCTTTTTCAAATTAAAAAATCAATGGATGGTTCAAATCCCTCCTGTTTATGAAAAATTACATTGTGAACTGATGAAGGATAAAACTTGTGAACTATTATATATCCATATAAAATATATCTTTCTATCCATTTATAATGTCTAAATATTTAAACATATTTTATATAGATTATTACGGATTAAAGGTTACTTATAAATAGTTTATAAAAGAATAACATGTCCATATTCGACTTATAACGGGTCTTTATTTATTCTTTAATAGTTGATAATAATAGAGCCCTAATATAACAAGTACCTGCATGTACGGGTGTGAATAGAACACAAGGATCATGACCTCTGTTTGTATTTTGTAAACCTTATTGGGTATAATTAAAATCAATGTTGTCAATTATACATCTTGTAATGAATAAAAAAAAGATGTGAAATTAACCTTGACCCCCGTAAAAATTCAACCACAGTCACGGTTTTTAATTTTAAAAGCAGTTGAAAGAGAGATAACTCGTGCCAAACAAATGGAAAAAAATCCTTGAAGTTTGATTTTAATTTTTTACAGCGTCTGTACATGACAATAAGATTAATGTTGAATTTTTCTTTTGACGAAAATTTCTTTACATTGCAGACTTGATTTTTTCTTTTGGTAAAAAATTCAAAATTCTGCACAAGACTCAATTTATTTATTTCATTTCCTGTTGCATTGCAATGTAGTTTTGTTTGATATCAAATTTTAGATTTTAATAATATTTCAGTGTTTATTTTATTCTAAAATTATTTATGTTTCAGTCATTTCGTTATTAATTTATTTTATTTCATTTCATTTTAAACTTCAATAATCGAACGTTTCTGATATTTTTGTTATTTATTTTATTTATTCCATTTCGTTTCGTTTCATTTCACTTTATTTTAAATTTCATTAATAATGTTTCAGTCATTATTCGCACTTTTAGTAGCAATGTTCCTTAACTTAAACTCAGATTTTGTGTTAGTTCTCCTGATATCAATGCTGTTGTTAGCTGGGTATTATTCCACTGTCGACTACATGCACGTCATACTTCTTTACGTCAAGACATTAGCGGGGATCTCAGGAAAAGAGGAATTCATCACACAAACCGTCACGTGATGATTGCATCCATTTCTCGGATATTTACCATTAAAGCACGTTTGTCGTTTTAGAAACACAAGCTTTTACGCAACGGATGCAGATAATCATGCCGAAACGGGTAACAATTTCCATTTATAAACTGCCATCTTAGAAAGCGGTTCTTGCAGACGATTAGAACCTGAGAGCATTTCCATTTTCAAATCACATTTACAATTCTTTTTAGTTTCCATCATACAAGGCATGCTAATACACAGCAGAAACTGAGAATAATCTCCATTTCCAAATGATAATTTACAAACTGCCATCATGGAAAACATGCTTATATGCAACAATTGCAGATGGTGACCAGAAACTGAGAAATGGTCCATTTCAAAGACATTTTCAAATCGCCAGCCATAATGCTACTTATGATGAAGGTGGAATAGGAACTGAAAGCTAGAATACTGTTTGCTGACTACATGCGATAAACATGAGTGGCTTTGTATGATTAAGTTGAGCCAGTACACGTGCGAAATTAGGACGCACAGTTAGCAAGTGTTACATGTAGCAGTGGATTTCTTACAGCATGAACAACGGTTATCATCAACACAGTGCATGTTTAAGTCAATTTTGAGTAAATATAAAAGTGAAAAAAAATACCATAATATAAGATAATTCAGATGAACAAAGTGAATTATCAAGGAATCGGTCTGTTAGAGAAGTGATTGTATGGTTTGAAAACAATTTTCATTTTTCATTCTGAGATACGCTGAATCAAACACTGAAAAAAGTGTGCATGTTGTGTTCCATTTTATTTAATAAATTATTCAAAAATGAATTAGCAGCTATTTTGTTGTTTTATTTTGTGAATAATTTATTTTTTAAAAACGTATTTTTTGTACATTGATAGGGTAAAGAAAAGTTTTCCTTAACCCCCACCCACTGAATTTTATGTAAAAATGTCTGGATATACGTGTATGTGTTCAAAATGACTCGATTCTCGTTCAAGTGAGGTTTTTCCGTCAAAATTGAAATCTCAATTGATGGTTCACATGGAAGAAGTCGTTCCAGGGTAAACAGTTGTGTCTAACAACCACTTGATTCAAGCCATGTCAAAGTTCACATTCATTCAAGAATTAATTTTTATTTTCTCGACAGATTATAGTAATCTTAATAAGTACTATATATAAGAAATGTCATTAAAACTAGAATAATACGCTGAGTATAATCTCTTAATGATTCTAAAAAAAGCCTTAATGCCATTTTTGAAGTTGCCAGATGTTATTTATTTATTTATTTATTATTTATTTATTATTTATTCAATGGGGCAATTGTGATGTTCACCAAATTTACAAATATTGCCAATATTAATGGATTGATGATCCTGAATTGTCTCCCTTAGAACATAAATATCGTGTGTGATGAAAAAAAAAATATTCTGAGGGTCAACCCTTAATATTAAATTAGTCCCTATAAATATATAGGTCTGGGATTTGCGTGTGTCAGTATCAATACTCATAATATATTTTAAATCTATATTGTTTTTTAAATTTGCAGAAAAACTCAATTAAGGCTTGGGACAGTAGATTATATTATGTGCTATTTATATATTTTTTATAAAATAATGCATTAAAAGTAGTCATTTGCTCTTTTTGAATGTATTATTTCATAAAAAGACACATATCATTGATGTTATAAATTAATTATGTTTTATGTCAGCCGTACATAAGGGCCTTTATGGGGCCGTTATAGACATGTTTGGCTCTTAACTACTCATTTTGACGTTATTCTATGAATACTTTTTAAAAAGTAAAGGGAAGTTTTCAATACAAAAGTGTAGAAAGCCAGTTCAAAACAGCTACTTTGAAACTCTGTCGTTTTTATTTCAAATTGAGTATTTAAACCCAATTTACTTTTTTTCATGATTTTTCACCATTAAGTTATGTTAAGAATTTTGGTTGGAAAAATCAAATACATGTAATAATTACCAAATCCAAATGCCACATTATACATTTCTGTAGAGGGTGGAAGTTAACCTTTTTGAATACTACCTGATCAAATATGCTGATGAAGATTGGTAATAAAATACATTACAATATGACCTTTATTTTTAACATTTCTTACCACATACAGTCTGTGTCGACTTGTGGAGGTGCATATTTATCTTCCGTTGTACATGTCTTGTTACTGGTTATCCGGTTTCGCACTTTTTGTAACACATAGATCAAACTTTCCAAAAATTGTTCAATTTGCTTTTTAAACTATTTATAGTGTCGGTATTGACTATATTAGCAATTGGTCTGTAATCCTGTTGCTAAACACATTTTGACATTTTTTCAGACGTATTCATTTTTTTGAACAGTTTTTTTATTGTGACCTCTTGTTTGCTAACTGTCATGTTGGAATGGTTAACTGTTTCTATGTTAGATTTTAATCGTTTCCGCTCTTAGTCTCCGGTATTCAAGAGATGGAATTCCAAGTTTCTTTAGAATGTTTGGATACATTTTCTATGTGGATACATACAAATTATTTTATATTTTGCAATACTATACTATACTTTGAATGCATTTTACTATAAACTACGGAATACAAATCTAACCTTATATGTACACACATGAGATTGAAAAGGTATTTGCATATAAAATACAAAATGTTCTTTCGCATTTTTGTGTGAAGTTGGCTGTATATACACCACGAAGTTTGGTTAACAATGGGTAAAAAATTTATTGATAATTTAACTTTTTCGTTTCGTTTTCAAAAAATTTTAATATGGTGCGGCAAAATTGATATATCACAATAATATATAACTCGAAAAAAGAGGGGGGTATTTTATCACATACCTGTTTTTCAACATGTTTTCTACACTTAAGTAATGTGACACCGCTGTATACGTAGTGCTGCCATGTGCTGATTTTGAATTTTATTAAAATAATGCATTCAAAGTCTGCCCAAGACAACTATGTGCTGATTTGAATATATATATATGTTGAGACTTCCCTTTACACCCCATCCATTAAATGCTATGTATAATTTTTGAAAAAATTGTTTTTCATAAAAATGTTTAAAATGGCTTGGTTCTGTCATTTTAGACTTGTTCAGGTTAGTGGGTGGTATAATGGAAGTGTTTCCGTGCTGTAGTTAATTACTCATGTTATACACGTACAGTATAGACCTGTTTAAAGTTTAACACTGCGCTAATGAAAAGGAGTCAAACTTTGTCTGCCGAGTGACCGAAATATGGACAGCTAGTGGCCTGTAAGCTACCGATAGCAGCTGTCGAAAAGTTGCTGAGAAATAGCTAACTAGGGTGCTAGATGAGCTGCCAATATCCGGGCACTTATAGATCCTCTTAGTGTTAAACTATCGACAGGCCTGTGCTGTAGGTTTATTGTAATGTAGGCCATTGTAAAATCTGCTTACCACATGCAACATTTACTATTGATGTTCTACCCCGATTGATTTTATGAATAATTTACCATAGAACTCAATAGCACATAGCAATATTGAATGTATTTCCTGGTTACTCTGTGTGTATGTGTGTGTGTGTGTGTGTGTGTGTGTGTGTGTGTGTGTGTGAGAGAGAGCGAGAGAGAGGGGCACAAGATTGAATAACCAATCCATTACTGTGTGTGTGTGTGTGTGTGTGTGTGTGTGTGTGTGATATCATACATGTATAAAGTATGTTGAACAGTTTTATTTTTGTAAACTACATGTATTTATTTTTATAAACATCAGGTTTTTACAAGTCTGAGAAGATTGTTTACAAATCGACATTACATGGTTATACTTGATCGGGTTTTAAAAGAGTATATTCAATGAAACGCACCAAAATTCTAATTGGAAATTAACATGTGGTCAATGGTATAAAGGTTGTTTACATTGGTTGCCACGGGAGCTAGCACACACAGAAATTAAGAAAGCATTTTATTTGTTTAATATAACTTGTACACACATATAAAACTCGTCATATATAGAAACATATGTAAACTTGACATACCGGACTTGAAACGTATGTACATATTAATTACGGCACTTTTAAAAATTTCAGTCCTCGAGTGTGGTTTTGATTCGCCTTGTAGATTGACCGAACGTTGTCATGGGGCGATATTCAGCTAAATCTCGGCATTTTTTAAATCATCATAAAATACATTAAAAAATTGTATATGACATTGTTTTAAGATCCATATCGGCGCGGAATAACGCGTAGTATTTGGGTCAAAGGTACCTTGTAATGTAGAGTACTGTACTTTGATCATCTGATAGTACATCAAAACAATATAGTGTCTTTAAATTTTATGATCAATGTCTGGCGTAATTCACATTTCGCAATACCATTGTCAAGGACAATGTGTTAACAAATAAATAATTAATGTTCAGCAATTCCGGCTAGACTTGTACATAACTTTAATCATTCAAAAAACACTTAGACACTTATACCATTGTGTACAGAAACTATTTAAATTGCGTAAAATAAATAAATAAATAAATAAATAAATAAATAAATAAATAACATTTCTTAATTCAATCATATGTCACATCATGTCACGTTCAATGTATGTGTATTTTAAATACATTCACACATATTCATTTTCTCTATTTATGCAAAAATACAAGAATTTTTTTTTAAATAATTAAAAATAAAAAAATACGAAGTGTGATGAGCTTGACATATTTCAAGTATCCGAGTAAAAAGTATTTTTCTAATACGATGGTCCATGTTTTTTCAGGAGACCGTCCATACCTTCTGCATGATGAACGAAATGTACATACCAAGTAGATAAATTTACGGTGGCTCATTCATGTCATATTATTCCTTATGTTTTCCTGACGAATAATGAAAATAAAATGTACATTCCAAGGAGATAAAAATACGGTGGCTCATTGATGTCAGAAAATTATTCCTTCTGTTTTCCTGACGAATAATAAAGATGAAATGCATGGGAATACGCCGTCATGAGGCTATTTCTTGAGTATGATTTCCCGTCCAAACAGAATTTAAAATTTGAATGGCTAAAGCACAGTATCCCGGTACAGAGTTCACTCCAGCATAAATGATTAATGACACCAATGCAACAACAATAAAATCTGACATATGTGTTAAGAAAAAAAACCGCCAAATACATGTATAGGGATAACTACAATGTAATAATTTGCTTGTTTGACCGGCGCTTATTAGTAAACAAAGCCAATGCCATATCCTACTTTTGCAATTTTATGAAGTTTTTAAAAAATTGTTACCATGTGCTAATTATTGAATGAAAAACTTAACTAAAATTAAAAAGGAAGCATGTGGCATAGTATAAGTTACTGAAGGGCGAACGTGTTCAACAATATTAATAATACTTGAGCAGTTAGTGGTATATTACTGGATTTTGGAGTCACTCGGGTTGTGAGTTCAAATCCCGCCACATGCCTGGTGTTTTAGAAATTACCGTTACCCACCACTTGACCCGAATAAATTAGACACGGTATTTAGAACCCAAGTTCTCGTTCTCTAATAATTCTGAAAACACTACAGTATCGTTATTTTTATTAATAATTATACTTCCAACATACAAATATCATATACACGGTATGTCGTATATAAATAAATAAGTGTGTGTGTGTGTGTGTGTGTGTGTGTGTGTGTGTGTGTGTGTGTGATATTAATAAAAAAAGGATACGAAAAACGATTCTCTCACCCGGATCCATTACATATAACATACTGGCAAGTTCCCATTGAAAATACCAATATCTGAGAAATTGTAAAAATCGTCCTGCAAACGCCATTGTTTCAATAAAAACAAAAACTATACACAATCTTAGTTAATATTACAATTAACGTCCCTTTGAATTATGCCAGTCCGATCAGATCAATCGCTTCTTTATGGATCTGAAAATCTCTGATTTAAACTAAATGCTCTATCGATTACAGGACTGTGTTTGGTCGTTGTTCACATGGTAGCACATTTCAGGTACATGAAAAGGTTATTAATCCGTAACGCAAACCTCATACTTTTTGAACCCTGATTCCATTATGAGTCTTCAAAATAAACACAATACTTCCCGAGAATACCCGGGTATATATAGTATAAACCTTTAGTCCATCGTTTGTATACATGTATTGATTATCCATTTAATGGTACATGGAAAACCTTTCTTATTAGAAGATCGAATTCATGCATAAAATTTATAGAGCAAATAGAATAGAGTGAAGTCATGGTGTTTTATGCCTCCGTCAAGATTATTTCACTTATTTTGAGGCAGTCAGTTCAAGGAATGGTGAAGGAAACCTGAGTGTCCGGAGGGATACTATCGACTTTCGGAAAACAAATTGACAATTTTTTTAGTACTTTAGGATCTGTATCGAATATAAATAACTCTCTTTCTATTGTTGTATCTCGGTATTTTTGGACTCAAAATTGTGGAAGCAGAAGTAACAAAAACTTAAAGATAAAATATACAACTAAGTATAATGATCATATACTTAATGTTTATGGGAGCAATGGAAGTGGTCATCCAAGTAAAAATTTCTAAGCTTTACTTACATTGAGACAGCCAGTACTGAAATAGTGGAAGAATCTGGGCAAAACCAAAGATTTTCTGACACACTGACACTGACGAAATTGTGGAAGCAGGAATAACAAAAACAAAAACTTAAAGATTAAAAGTAAAATATATAATTAATTAAACTCGTTATATACCGAATATATATTAAAGGAATGGGGTGAATAGATGTGGTTACCCTAGTGATTCCGAATTTTTACTTATATTGAGACAGTCAGTACTGAAATAGTGGAAGAAACGGGAGAAAACCAAAGATTTTCTGCAAGCGAATTGACAAACTTTCTTACACTAAGATCTAAATAGAATATAATAACTTTCCGTCTCTAGTTCTATCTCGACCAATTTTTGGACTTAAATTAGTAGAAGCAGGAGTAATTAAAATCAGAAAAGTAAAACTATGATCAAAATTAAAATATACAATTAATGAATTAAACTCATCATACACCGAATATTAATGGGGTGAAATAATGGAGGTGGTTACCCTAGTGAAAATTCCGAATTTTTACATATATTGAGACGGTTGGTACCGAAATAGTGGAAGAAACGGGAAAAACCCAAAGATTTTCTGCAAGCGAACTGACACACTGTCTCACTAGGATCTACCCGAGCGGGATTCGAACCTCGGTGATGAGAGGCTCTGTCTTATACAGTGAGCCAATGTTTAGACCACTTGGCCACAGACCCCCACCCCACCCCCACTACTACCCCATGTGAATGTAAAAGTATATCGTTATCCAGACTACAAAGCAGAAGGCAGAAATAAAATATACAAATATTTCGCAATTACACAGATTCAATCATTCATAATTATCTGATTTAAAATTTCATCAGATGAAACAAAGAAAGATGTGTGTGGACAAAAAGCGTAGCCATAACTATAAATGAAAAAAAAAAACATAACATAGACACGAGTTGTCGTAAACATTTAGACAAATGGTTGAAGTTTTAAGTTCCGGCAAATTTCTTAATTTCTCATATTGCAATAACGTACAAACTGAGGATAAAAACAAACATTTCAGCCCTTGTTCAAATCACAATCCAAAAAATAAAACAAAAACTTTGAAAACTGACAAATTTAGTCAAACACGTAAACTTCGACCGGGAAAGTGAGACCGGGTACTCTAGATCTGAAGGGTAAGCATCTCCTGTTGAGCAAGCTACATCGCCATGTGTAATGGAAACCGAGATTGAAAGGAAAATGGACATCTAATGATTTGGACACAGAGACAACATGGTTATCAACAAAATTAATGTCATGACGGCCATAAAACTTTTTGAAGGCCTTAATGAGCACAGGCTTGCAATATCAACAATTTTCATTTGTATTTGTAGTGGAAACTAGCTCTACCATAGCGTATTAACTTGAAACAAAACCATAGCGTATTAACTGAAACAAATGCACCATAAGCAGAAGCACATATTGCTGCGTAAAAAAGAAATATTGACAAATGAAGCAGAACTTGAAGAACGCGCCGCATCTTTCATTTCAAGCTCACTATGATAGATGACATTCACATAATCTCCAAAATGTAGGGTTATATAAAGAGATAGAAGTGTATATAGAGTTTAAAGATTTGGTGATAGTCTTCTCTCCAACATCACAACAATCTCCAACAACATATATACATACATTAACAAATACTATATATACTTGAGTAACCGACCTTCTCATTTATAATTCTTATAAATTTATATAATTAAAATAGTTGAGAGACAAATCTGTATTATTAAACAGTGACTGAAATTTTAAAATATTAGGTTTGACAGTCTAGCATTTTGGAACAACATATTGCTGTTTGTAGAAAAAGTTAAAGATCGTGATTGCATTATCTACATGTATCATTCACGAATGCATTAGATGTTTTAGCGAAACCTTCTTTGGATAGTGAACATTGCAGAAGCTTGTTGGTAGGGACTGAAACCGTCAATCAGTGGTCACGCTGCACTGCTTATGCTTACATTTTATTCTGCCAATACATGTATACTAATAACATGCATATGCATAATATTTACATAAACTATATGGATATTGTGCTATATTCAACCCTTGCAACTCATTTTTGCAAAGTAATATACATAATTAGTGTATAGCTAACCTTTTTGGGACATGAACATTTAATTATAAACTATAGATATTTTTTAAAAATGAACAACTTAATATAGATATGCTTTTGTATTGTAAACTTATGTTGCGCCATTATCTGTTGGTATATTGTAAATTTACCCCTGTCTCATTACACCACTTCCGTGGTATATCGATAGCGCAAATAAACGGACTTAACGAACGAGATATCAATGTCATTACCTTCACGCCGAAAAAGTAATGGGAAACAAAAGGAACGATTTACAACCGTGAAAAATTACAAAATAAAAGAAAGAAAAACTTTAGAAGAAAGCTACCTGGAAGATAGAAAATATGATTTCAATTTTTCGAAAAGTGTAAAGGAATCTTGATGGAAACCAAACTCTAGCTCCATGCATGGTAAATGTTGTTGGGGATATGCTTGCAACCGAACATACAAAACATAAAAGCAGAACCTTAAGCTTAGTCCGAGTGTATATTTTATCAGTAAACGGTTCAAATAGCTTACTATACCTCCGATACAGTTTCACCAAATTTCGATAGGACCAGAATTTAAGACATTATGAATTGTTTTCATGAATGAATTTTTGTTTTGTTTAGTTTTTTTTGCATTGATACAAAAACTTTGCCTGGAACAAAAAATGACCGTTCCAAACCCAGTACAGATATAACAAGAGCAGTTAGGTTTCCTCTTCCCAAACATTTCAGAGTTCCTATATCTTAAATTTGATCTTGTGACCTTGGACCTAGACCAATGCCCCCAAATTTGGTATGTGACACATCGTCTCGTGTTGGTTTACATTAGTTCCAAGTTTGATTAAAATCAACGGACGGGCAGACTGATGGATAGACGGACGGACAGGGTGATTCCTGCATACTTATAAACTTCGATCGCGAGATGTATTTAAAATGAAGCTAAAATAACATTCAGTATACATTACAACTACAACAAGAACCAAACACTACTAGAACTCTCTCTTGAGAACCAAATACCCCCGCCCTCAGCATTTAATGTTTTCCTGCGACAATAAACACTTCAATGTTTGTTTCTATTACATTCTTGGCACATTAATTCCAGTTTTCTTAAGAAAAAACTACGGTAGCTCAGTTGATAGTGCTCGCTCCGTATGTTTTCGAACCCCGACCTGGGTATGACAAGACTTGAAAATGAGTAATGTCCGTTCTTTCGCCAAGCACTCGGCATTTAGAATGAAAGTTATGATTGTGGTCCTATTTAAGTTAAGGAAAACCTTAGTTAATAAATGAATATGAAACTATATAACACGAATCAATCGCTGCATGATGTCAAGACAAAAAGAGTTATATCCCTTAGTCCACCTTAACCAATGTCCAATGCAAACATCAATCCCAAAAAGCAAAGTAAAAACATAACTTTTATAGACAAATTAAGTTAAACACTTGAGCTTTCACCAGGGAAGTGTATATACGTGTATAAATAGTGATAAATGTGTTACAAGCTGACGTTTTAGAAAACGGTTCAAAATTGATTTGGAATTATGTCAGCATTGCCCAGTTTCACAATCATTCCTTAACTAAGATTTTCCTTATCTTTAATTCAGCTAACTTTGACCATCTTTTTTGGAGCTACGAGCCGCTTTTGAGAAAACGAAGTAACACCACTTTTGAGATAACTTCCAACTGACACCACTTTTGAAAAAAAACCACCACTTTTGATAAAACGAAGTAACACCACTTTGGAGAAAATTTCGAACTGACACCACTTTTGAGAAAACGAAGTAACACCACTTTTGAGAAAACAAAGTAACACCACTTTGGTGATAACTTTGAACTGACACCACTTTTGAGAAAACGAAGTAACATAACTTTGGAGATAACTTCCAACTGACACCACTTTTGAAAAAACGAAGTGACACCATTTGATAAAACGAAAACACCACTTTGGAGAAAATTTCGAATTGACACCACTTTTGAGAAAACGAAGTAACACCACCTTGGAGATAACTTCAAACTGACACCACTTTTGAGAAAAACGAAGTAACACCACTTTTGAGAAAGCGAAGTAAAACTACGTTGGTGATAACTTTGAACTGACACCACTTTTGAGAAAACGAAGTAACACCACTTTGGAGATAACTTCAAACTGACACCACTTTTGAGAAAACAAAGTAACACCACTTTGGTAATAACTTTGAACTGACATCACTTTCGAGAAAACGAAGTAACACCACTTTTGAGAAAACGAAGTAACACCACTTTTGAGATAACTTTAAACTGACGCCACTTTTGAGAAAACGAAGTAACACCACTTTTGAGATAACTTCCAACTGACACCACTTTTGAAAAAAAAAACACCACTTTTGATAAAACGAAGTAACACCACTTTGGAGAAAATTTCGAACTGACACCACTTTTGAGAAAACGAAGTAACACCACTTTTGAGAAAACAAAGTAACACCACTTTGGTGATAACTTTGAACTGACACCACTTTTGAGAAAACGAAGTAACATAACTTTGGAGATAACTTCCAACTGACACCACTTTTGAAAAAACGAAGTGACACCACTTTTGATAAAACGAAAACACCACTTTGGAGAAAATTTCGAATTGACACCACTTTTGAGAAAACGAAGTAACACCACCTTGGAGATAACTTCAAACTGACACCACTTTTGAGAAAAACGAAGTAACACCACTTTTGAGAAAGCGAAGTAAAACTACTTTGGTGATAACTTTGAACTGACACCACTTTTGAGAAAACGAAGTAACACCACTTTGGAGATAACTTCAAACTGACACCACTTTTGAGAAAACAAAGTAACACCACTTTGGTAATAACTTTGAACTGACATCACTTTCGAGAAAACGAAGTAACACCACTTTTGAGAAAACGAAGTAACACCACTTTTGAGATAACTTTAAACTGACGCCACTTTTGAGAAAACGAAGTAATACCATTTTTGATAAAACGAAGTAACACCACTATGGGGAAAGTTTTAATTGACACCACTTTTGATAAAACAAAGTAACACCACTTTGAAGATAACTTCAAACTGACGCCACTTTTGATAAAACAAATAAAACAAAGTAACACCACTTTGGTGATAACTTTGAACTAACACCACTTTTGAGAAAGCGAATTAACACCACTTTTGGGAAAGCGAATTAACACCACTTTTGAGATAACTTCAAACTGTCACCACTTTTGAAAAAAACGAAGTAACACCACTTTTGAAAAAACGAAGTAACACCACTATTGAAATAACTTCAAACTGACACCACTTTTGAAAAAAAACGAAGTAACACCACTTTTGAAAAAACCGAAGCAACACCACTATTGAAATAACTTTAAACTGACACCACTTTTGAAAAAAAAACTAAGTAACACCACTTTTGAGAAATGAAGTAACACCACTTTGGTGATAACTTTTAACTGACACCACTTTCGAGAAAACGAAGTGACACCACTTTTGATAAAACGAAAACACCACTTTGGAGAAAATTTCGCATTGACACCACTTTTGAGAAAACGAAGTAACACCACCTTGGAGATAACTTCAAACTGACACCACTTTTGAAAAAAACGAAGTAACATCACTTTTGAGAAAACGAAGTAAAACCACTTTGGTGATAACTTCAAACTGACACCACTTTTGAGAAAAACGAAGTAACATCACTTTTGAGAAAACGAAGTAAAACCACTTTGGTGATAACTTCAAACTGACACATGTTTTGAGAAAACAAAGTAACACCACTTTGGTGATAACTTTGAACTGACATCACTTTTGAGAAAACGAAGTAACATCACTTTTGAGAAAACGAAGTAGCACCACTTTGGAGATAACTTCAAACTGTCGCCACTTTTGAGAAAAACGAAGTAATACTATTTTTGATAAAACAAAGTAACACCACTATGGAGATAACTTCAAACTGACACCACTTTTGATAAAACAAAGTAACACCACTTTGGTGATAACTTTGAACTGACACCACTTTTGAGAAAGCGAAGTAAAACCACTTTGAGATAATTTCAAACTGACGCCACTTTTGAGAAAACGAAGTAACACCACTTTTGATAAAACAAAGTAACACCACTATGGTGATAACTTTAAACTGACACCACTTTTGATAAAACAAAGTAACACCACTTTGAAGATAACTTCAAACTGACGCCACTTTTGAGAAAACGAAGTAACACCACTTTTGATAAAACAAAGTAACACCACTTTGGTGATAACTTTGAACTGACACCACTTTTGAGAAAGCGAATTAACACCACTTTTGGGAAAGCGAATTAACACCACTTTTGAGATAACTTCAAACTGACACCACTTTTGAAAAAAAACGAAGTAACACCACTTTTGAGAAAACAAAGTAACACCACTTTGGTGATAACTTTGAACTGACATCACTTTTGAGAAAACGAATTAACACCACTTTTGAGAAAACAAAGTAACACCACTTTGGTGATAACTTTGAACTGACATCACTTTTGAGAAAACGAAGTAACACCACTTTTGAGAAAACAAAGTAACACCACTTTGGAAAAACTTCAACTTGACACCACTTTTGAGAAAAACGAAGTAACACCACTTTTGAGAAAACGAAGTAACACCACTTCGGAGATAACCGTAACTTCGAACTGACATCACTTTGGAGAAAACGATGCAACGCCTCTAAGAAAACGAAGTAACACCATTTCGGAGATAACTTCAAACTAACACCACTTTTGAAAAAACTTCAAATTATATATACCAATATTGGCCTGATACAGATACAGTTACTTGATAGTCACTTTATTGAAAAACAAACAGATTTGATAAAAATAAATATAATTTATATTGAATTATTTAATTTCACGTAATCCATATAAAACGAGAGACACTACTGGATACAGCTCACAGTGACCAGATTCATTATAAAATTAAAACAAATATATATACCATTTTTAAATATAAAGTTTAAATTTAATCATACACTATACATAAAATAAATGTATACGCATAATTGTTTAAACTTCTAAAGAATCTGGCGTGCTCTTTTTATATACCATGGGGATTTTTTTCATTTTAAATCGGAATCTGGCCTCTGGGGTACAGAGAAACACGTATGCCGTATAACATTTTTAAGTAAGATTAAATGTATTTAAAAAAAATATGATGTACAGATGCTATTATTATTCAGTAAGTGATGCGATTTATCGACCGTTTAAAACTGTATTTTTTCAATTCATTGCACATGGTTAATTTTTCGCGGTATAAAGAGATAAGATTTTTTTGAATGATAATTGTTTGTCAATCCAGATAATTATTAATTAATTTCAGCCAATATTGACCATGTACTTCGTTTGCATAATTTAATTCTTCTTCTGTAACTTATAATCTTAATACGCAACATACAATGTTTACAAGTCATCACAATAAATAAATAAACAGATAGCAACAGATGTCACGATAACTCCGTGTTATTGATTATCGATGTATCGATCACGGGTGGGGTGAATCTGCCTGCTGTCGGACTAAAGGGGGACAACTCTGAACAACACTAGTACTTAAAACACATTGAACAAGAAAGAATATAGTCATTCCGCTTCGTTTAAGTTTATTATTTTGTGTGTTTGATTGGATTGGAGTTTATTTACAAATTTTAACCGATTCACCTGTCTTGTTGGGTTTATAATTTGAATGTTTTGTTTAGTTAACACACCTGTGGGATAATTAGGAAGATACGGGTACAACAACCGGCACTCAACAGGTAAGTTTGATGAAGGTACGAAAAGGTAGTTGGCGCGTTCTTAGAAACATGGTTGAATGTAACAATACACCGTATAGCTGTTGTTCATTGTTAGTAATGTATACTCTCTCTCTCTCTCTCTCTCTCTCCTCTCTCTCTCTCTTTAAGCATGTAAATCAGTATTTAACTGTTAAACTTCATAAAAACCAGTGGACGAAGTGCTATACCACTCAATTAATGTTATTGCCAAATTTCATACTGACTATATGACACTTAATTAAACCTTGCATTATTGCCTACACCTGTGTCTTCAACTGTAGCCAGTGAAGTTTGAAGTCAAGCAATCTCCCAGTAAGATTTCAAATCCGAATCAATCAATCAGTCAGTTAGTCTATCAATCAACCAATATATCAGTTTCTGCTTCTCTAATTGTTGTATGATGTTTGAAAGTAAAAAAAAACCACTGGGTATAAGGGCCATCCCAAAGATATTACAAGGATTATACCCCCATGATCTGTAACAGTAATTGAAATGGGACTGGGCTAGTTGTGGTATTGTAGTGTTCTTCTTTTTCTTCCTATTATTGAGCAATTGAGTAGAATCCTTTATAGGATGTCTTGACTCAGGTGCATGTTGGTGGCAGTTAAAATCCTCTATATACAATAATTAAAAACTGATAAAAAACACCTTGTTTTCTTCCTTTACATAGACAGGGCCCTGTGGTCCACTGGCAGACCACTCAGTCGGCATTTGAAATCTTCCATGGTTGTTGCATTTGGTATGTCTGGTGGCAACTGGTTCCACTGCCGTACTGTCCATGGAAAGAAGGAGAATTTTAAGGTGTCCCAGGATTATGGTATTTCCCTCAGTTTATGTGATCCCCTGGTTCTCGAATCCCCTGCTGTGACATAGTTGTCAGATGGAATGACAACTTCATCATGCAGGATCTTATACAACATGATTAGTCTGGCTTTAGATCTTCTAGCCTGCAGGATTTCCCAGTGGAGCTGCTGCAAAATGTTAGTCGTAGCCCCAGGAGGGTAGTCATGGTAGTTATTGACTACAAATCTTGCTGCCCTTCTTTGTACTGCCTCTAAGGAATTGATGTACGTGCTGCTGAGTATGAGGATCCCACATTGGCGATGAGTACTCTAGTGTTGGACGTACTAGTGTTAGAAGATATAATACTGTTAGTGTGATTTGCTACCAGACATTGTGTTGTGGTAGAACACACTCTTTTCACTCAGAAGGGCCATGTTCAATCATCAACTGGGACACACAGTAAGGCAATACATGGTGGTTTCTCCCTCCTGTTATATATCCATCCAACAACTGCATGGACTTTTGGATTTGAAATTAATTGTCTTGCTCATGGATATAGGATTCAACCTGGCTTGGACTCAAACCAAAAATGCATGAATAATAACTCTAACCACTTGGGCACATATTTCCACATCATCATGACCCTAAATCTCAATATTATCATGATTATATATTAAGAATTTAAAAAACAAATATATTTATATACAATTTATATACATTTTTTTTCTTTTTAGGTGTCTGGGTGTTAATGGGAACTAATTCAGGTTATGGAGAACAAGTTGATGAAAAACCAGAGCAGTTGTCAGCATTTCTGGTATTTGAAAGTTTTTTGAGAAAGTTTTAAGTTGACTCAGACACAATGTTACTGAGAACTTTTGTACAACACAGAAAACAAAAACTGTTGTCAAGGTTACAGAATATATATACCTATGTTTTATTTATCATTATATTGGCATGTTGTGATAAATGCCAAGTTTCATCACAGATCCTCCGTCCATTTCCACCATTATTTGATGCCGCGCTAAACCGTCCAATATCCACAGTTCCAGCTGCCAGCACCTGTGGTTTGTCTGTTCGTAATGCTTTTTGTAAGAGTTCCATCTATTCTGCATCTATCACTCAGTGTGTTCAGGAATATTGTGAGCATGTTTGTCCAACAAGAACTAAACTGCCAACATATACAGATCTTCTAAAATCCACAAGTTCAGGACTAGACCGATGCATTGTTCTGGATAGTTTTAACACCAGACCCAACAGTTCCCTTGGTGATGGTTCAGTGTTTTTTGTAAAGCCGGGACCAGACTGTTTTTTACAGCCGCTGACTACACCTGATATCAATTCTGATGGTGCCTTTACTTTTACGTTCTGGGTGTGGCAGGAGGAGGGTAACAAAGGGTATGTATCAGTTAATATTTATATTATTAATACATGAATTCATATAATTATGCCATAATTATAATTATATAGAAGTTCCTTTCTTGTAGACAGTCTTGTTGTAGTGGGGGCCTCAATGTGAAAGTGATCTATAAGCACACACTTTAAACAACTTGGCCACCAACGGGTAGACCCAAATGTGGAAAAGATATGGGAAATATATGTTGTTTTCCATATAAATGTTCACTAAACATTTTGTCTAGAAAAAATATAATTATGTTTATGCCCCACACAAACTAGTTGAGGGGGGTATATAGGAATCACCATGTCTGTGTCTGTCCATGTCTCATTGTAAAATCGTGTCCAGGCCATATCTCATAGCTTCTTTGGACGACTGTCATAAAACTTCACATGAATAATCTTCATGGTCCAAAGGTTTGTCATGATAAGATAATATAATAAAGGTTGTGAGAAAACATTAAATGATGGGGGCAAAGGTATTTGGCTCTTTAAAGACACTTTTAGTTTTTACATGGTTTCCTGATTATAATTCCCTTATTATGTTGGGTCTTGATGGCCTAAAGCACACACTTATGAATCACATCACCTGCCATGACCTAGGTTCAATTCCTGGGACAGTTCCTAGTGTGAGAACGTTTGACCATTTGCTTGCTGAAGTTCATTGTTTTTTCCAAGCACTCTGGTTTCTTCCACCATCCCAGAAGTGACTGTCTTGTGACAAAATCTTAACTGGGGTGTAAAACTCCCTTGCCCCTTTCTACTCCCTGTTATGTTTTACATTTGTTTAAATTTCCCTGTGTACTACTAAGAATGATAACTTTTTTCACATCAGAGCAAGTTTTGCTTCTTGAATGACTTTTATTGAATTTCATCATGACACACTAGGGATTTCGTAAATCATATTTCGTTTTTTTGTGTCTTGAAAAGGCTTATGGAGATTCATCATGACACACTAAGGATTGCATACATCAAAGTTGTTTTTTTCTGTCTTGAAAATATGTATTGAATTTCATCATGACACATTAGGGATTGCCTACTAATTACACATACACCACACATACATTTACACCTGGCAATCTTACAAACTAACTTAGTAATCATAGCTTTGGTGTTTGTAGATATTTGCGTGGACTAGTATCACTGTTTCCATCTGTTGCACTGAGAATATTTGAACACAGGTTGTGTGAAAAATCAATCAAGAGATCAATAAAGACAACTATAAGGCTATAGTTATATAGATTGTTATGACTTGTGTCTGATGGATTAAGTAACCTATGACTTGTTAAGTTTATAGTACACATGTGATTTTTTTGTGCCAGCTTTACCTGCTCTGTAAACATCTACCTGTAATATGGGTTAATACAGTTTTAGAAGCAACATGTTGCTGGTACATTGTGAGATTTAGCTGTCCTAAGTCTTCAATGAAAATTGCATCATGTCAGCATCAAAATTTTTTAATTTATCTGGGGGCTTGATGGCAAAGTGGTCTAAAGCATCAGCTTTTGGATCATAGCCCTTCTCACTTCCTAGGTTCAGGTCTGAACAGGTCATAGTGAGTAAGGTTGTCAGTTTGCTTGCAGAAAGTTGGTGGTTTTTTCCAGGCAATTCAGTTTCCTTGACACCATCAATGAATTAACTTACAACCTCAATGTAAGTGAGGAAATTTTATCTGGGACGTAAAACACCATCATTGCTTCACTCCACTCTAATTTAATATCCTTGAAATTCTAAATGACATATTAGGGTTTGATTCCTAGTAAGACCTCAGACGTGAGAATAGATTGTAATTGAGCTTTTGAATGAGGAATAGAATGCCAGGGGTACTTCATATGAAACATATACCCTATGTTTTAGTAGGAGTAGCACAATGTTTGATGTCACTGGTACCATGTTCGTATTGGGACATTAAGTTTTGTGTTTTGCCTGTTGAAAGTGTTGAATTTCATCATGACACATTACCTAGGGGTTGCACTTTTTATTTTTTTATTGGATAGTTTTTCTGAGTTTGTCTAGGTTGAAGTTCAAGATCACAATAGCAAATATATATTTTCTATATATGTACTTCATATTTTTATGATACTTGTAGTTAAAATCTATACTTCAGTTTTTCATTTCAGCAGATAACATGGTTCATGTTTTAACATTTTACAGATAATTGTGAATGTAACATGATGTTTGAAATATGACTGAAAATTTAGACATACATAAATGATATTTAATTTTATTTACCTCAATTTGTGGAATTTACTTTCTTAAAATATGTATTGAAGTTCATAAATATTTCTTTACACTAAAAATTAAAGGCTAAAATTAAAGATAAGATATTTGAATCCCCTGAAAATAAGGTACTTTTAGTAAGACTTATTTAAGTTTTTTTCTTCTTCTTTAAAAGTGTATCTATTTACTAATGCCTGCCTGGTATTTAAATAAAATCTGAACTCCCAAATACTTGAGACAATGTGTTAAACATTTTAAAGTTTGAATTACTATAAATATGAGGTTCAATATTTATTTATCTAGTTTAAACCTGTGTTTTTGTTTACTAAACTGATCAACAGTTAAATCACCCCTTATAACAGACTTACTGAACTGGAAACTTGGTTGACCGAGAATTTTGTGGTTAAAGTAATTATTAGATAAGACCAGGGTTAATTTGAGTAAAAATGATCATAAACAAATATGTTATTTTAACTTTACTTATCAGAATTGCCTTGGTTTGACTGGTATAGACTTTTAAAAATAAATATATTTTGATATTTTTATGAATTGAATTTGAAGAGAGATGTCCATTACATGTTGAAATGCCTATACCACAATTCATTTATTGAAAAAAAGAAGAAAAAAAACCATATATTTTATATAAAAAAATCCTTTGTTTTATCTATTAATTCTACTCTGTGACTAAAGCGTTACCAGTGATTTTGTTTGCCTAAAATTACTACCGAATAAAGGTAGTTTCCCCTGTGGAAAATGACTAAAATTTCCCAATTTGTCAACTAAAATTCCTACAATAATATTGATGCACTGAAAAAATTAAATCTAGTTGTCCCTGTCCACAAAATATTAGATAGTACCAAAAAATATTGTTTTTACATTACCATGAAGATACCAGCTATTGACAGCATATCATAATGCTGTTTGCTAGATCTCAGAACTTTAATTTTTCCAATCCCAAAGGCAGAAGGTAGTTTTTAAAAAATGTTACAAAATCACTGGTACATGTAAATATATGAAACAGGTAAACATAATGGCTTAGTGGACATTAGTATTAAATATAGAACAAAATGACATTATACCTGTACATAGTTCACCAAAAGTAACACCTTGCTACAGTAATGCTACAGGTTGCAGTTTTTAAGGTGCATTAAGTATTTTTTAACAAAAGTTTGACTAGTTTCATTCCAGAAGTGTCCATGGGACTATAAACATAATTTTTGCAAATGACCCAGTAAGTGGGCCATTATTTAACATAGTTATGGATTTTTAGAGTAAGGTTGTTGAAAATTGCCCCTTTTGAAAAATCCTAGAAACACTGGAAAGGCAGATATTTTCAGCAACTTCAAATTTAAAAAACTTCCACAATAAAGCTTAAATCAGCTGGACAAATTAAGGGCAAGATGTTTATGAAGAATGTCCACAACAGTGTTTGCAAAACTTAAATTGATAGCAAATAGACATTGAAAGGTTACTGTAAATTCATTTGAAACAATATTTGTATTGGTCAATGAAATCTCAAAAGTCAAATAAGGTTCTTATGAGTATTAATTTTACATTGTTCCAGTGAAGTGGAATAATGGTGTTTTATGACTAGGCCAGTCAAGGATATTTCACTTATATACAGGTTGTCTGTAAAGTTAAACCTATAAGTGTATACTTTTGGTTAATAAAGAATTGAATTGAATTGAAGTTTTTTTTAGGGTGAAGGACACCATATATATAGTACCCAACAGAAACACTTCCAACCTTTAGCAAGCAAACTAATGAACTTTCTCAAACTATAATCTGCCTAGGTGGATTTGAACCTTAGCATGTGAAAAGCTGTGATCTGCAAACACTCTCCTTTCTTTGAAAAAAAAGAAGTCTACATACAGCTTTTGTTGTAATTTTAGATGTTGCATAGCAATTTTTCAGCTTTTCTTGATGAAAGCAAGTTTTTTTAATCACTAAGGATTAATCTAAGACAAGTTGGCATTTGCTTGAAATGTAAGAGTGTGTGTTATTGTCTGCCTTATACTGGTGCACACTCATGGTGGCTTTAAGGTGCTTTAGTTTCATCTTCTTTTCATTCTCAATTTTGTTTTTACACATGGCAGGTGTAGCCAGGAATTGCTTACCCTTCAGAACACCTGGCCTCATTTCCATCAGCCTCACTTCCCTGTTAGAAATTCATGCATTTAACTTAATTTCACAGTTTTCAAAGTTTTTACTTAGCTTTTGAGATTGTGATTTAACAATAAGTGGATAAGTATGTTTGTAGTTGAATATTCATTTGAGAGTTATCTGTAAATATATAATGTTAAATAATTGTGATTTATATTTTTGTTTATAAATATGTGCTTACATGCATATACTTAGTGTAAAATATTCGATATTCATGTTTTAATGCAACAGTGAATAGATTTAAAGAAGATTGCATTACATTATTAAACATTTAATGTATTGAAATTATTTTTAAAAAATGGAAGGTAAAATTATATATGGAATTCGTAATTTGATCTGAAATAAAGAAACAACTGTTATTAAAATCAGGTTCATTTTTCAAAAATGTTTTAAAAATTGTCCTTAGTTTAAACTTAAGTAGAAATATAAAAGGTACCTAGTTTGTATTGAAAGAAAAACCATTCTTCAAAATCTTGTCACTTCAAGGTCTATGAAGTGAAATAGTACAATATTAACACTTTTAAAAACTACCTGTATTTATGGTTTATATTAGGGGTGGGAGAGGTATAGGCAAACAACATTGACCTGTCCACTTGACCTTTAATTGAAATATAATGTATTTAGTATGTGCGAGTATATATATTTAGGGAACACACATATTTATTTCGCTTACATAATAAGAAACACTAAGCACGAACACTGTTCATGTAATAACAAAGAATTCTAATACTACCCATGTAAGTGGATTCTCCTATGTGAATAATCCTAATGAAAGTTCAAGAAGACAGGTCAATGTTGTTTACCTATATATTGACATTAAAGTATATTAACATAGTGTTGTTAATTGACAAGTACTCTTTATTAACTATAAACTTTCTACTTGCTGTATGTGCAATCAGTTTGAATTTTACAACCAAAAACAATGGAAAAGATTGTAAATGGGACATTTATGTTTCTAGCTTTTTATTATCACCCCTTTTAACAAAGTTTTTATTTCCATCCTAAATTACATTAGAGTATCTAAAGTTTATCTTTTGTCTGTCCTGCTGTTTGTCCATCTGTATATGTTCAATTTTCTTTGTACTTTAGTGGCATAGTGTGCATAGAAGCCAATAACCCTGTGCTTGCACCTAGTTTTTTTATATTTTACATTATTTTATCTTCTATCTGTCCTGTTTTATGTCAATCCATGTGTCAATTTGTCTTTGTTTAATCTCTTTTCTACTTTGTTCATTGCTGTTGATTCCGTCTACTTCCAAGTCAGCAGCATTGTTAATGGAAGTCAAAAACCAGTCTATAAAGGCCACCAAAGGGAACAAGTAAAAGTGGACTTTATGGGCAGGTAGCCTTTATATACAGGTTGAAATAATATGAATATTGAACAATTGGATACAATTCTACTGGCCTTTATAAGCAAGTGGCTCTTTTATAAAGATGGCCTTTAACCCAGGTTGGACTGTACAAAACATGGCCCCACCTTTCTACAACCTTTGACAATATACATATGCAACCCTGTTCCCTGAAAGTTTCATTTAAATTTACTTGCTGTTTTTGTTTTTGTTGTTGTTGGTTTTTTTTTTTTTTTTTTTTTTTTTTTTAACGTAATTTAGCCTAACATATTGTTCTATCTCATGTTTCTGTACATTCTCTGAAATGTTTTACTTTTGACCTTCAGGTGAAAACAAATAAAATTGATTACATTATAAGACATATAAATTATTAATTAAGACAGTGAGTAACAGTCCCTTGTAAACTTTAGTACCGTTATATATGGGTACTGGTAGATAGAGGTAGTCAGATGTGGTCTGTGTAATAATGGGTCAAAAAAGTCTATAGATCTTAAGACACCCAGAGATCAATATAACTGCATTATTTATTGAACTGATAATTAAATTCTCTTCTTTCTTAGGAGATTTGTTTCTCTCCTTAGAGATGGTTTGTTTATATAGGGGTACTCCTTAGTAACACATTTTCTGAAATAGCAAGGGTGATGATAAATAACAATGTTTATTATTATAGGGGAATGGAATTATTTTTCTTTCTGTTATGGAAGTATGAAAGAATTGGACATTTTGCACACTGAATATTTTGCATAGCAAATTATGTTACATGTGCAAAATATCCAATTTTTCATACTTCCATAACAAAAAGAAAACTTATTTTAATTTCTTATAATTCAATTTTTAGAAAAATTTTCAACAATAAATCAACAATTTAAGCATTAATATAGTGGTGATGAGTAAAAATACCATTGCTATGGCATAGGAATTCGAATGTCTCTGTGTGTCATTCAGGATAAGATGACGTCACTGAGAGCCAATCCATTCATGCATACGTGAGAGAAAAGATCTAATGAATCAAAATGCTTGAAACAAGCATGAATTGAATTACATACATATAATGACCCCAAAAAACCATACAATAAAGCAATGTAACAAAAATTGTATAACACGTGTAATATCACTCATGTTTCCTTGGTTACTGACGTCACACGATTGTTGTAGCATATTATGACGCCATTTTTTTTTACTGTGTAACTTGTAGTGGGTGCTTTTTATGGCTGAGAAAACATTTTTCAGATACAAAAATTGGAATTTTCTGATTTTATACAATAAACAGAATCTTACATGATGTTATGTAATATTAAATTTATTTAACTTGTTGAATAAAATGTTTATACAACTTGCACAAGGCACATTGCATGACATTTTATTCATTTTGTTTAATAAATTCATTATGACATAACCACTTATGTAATAAGATCCTCTATGTACCTGCAGAATGTTTTAACATTCATTATCAGAGGCAAAAGCAGTTCTAGTGAATTTTTGCTTTTCTTTGTCTGTCTTTCTGTCCATCTTTCTACCCATCCAATTTGAGTTTAAAAACTACAACTGGGGGTTTCCCTATTGCAAATTTGATTTTCCTGAATGCCATAGTTAACTAGAATAAATGTTTTGTTTTTAATTACATTTCATTGTCATCTTGTGAATTAAATAATTTGTGTGTCATATTTTCAGAACTTTACTTCAGAAGGTTATTCCTGAATCAGGGGAGATAATCTATGAAATCCAGGCCCAGAAATCCGGACTTTCATTCTTCTATCGAAGTACTGGGGGATTGGCTACGGTTATGTTAACTGATGTCATACCAGCAAAAACATGGACACATATAGCACTACAGGTACAGTTAAACCTTATTATAATGCCCCTCAATAACTTCGCCACTTGCTTATCACTACATTGTTTTGAAGTCCCAAAATCTATGTTTTGCTCTATAACTCCAAAATAATTTATCACCAAAACATAGATATTACAAAAATTTGACTAAACAAATGGTTGTAATGAATCAAAATTTTACAGTATATGTTATATGAATGATGATTTGAGATAAATGGGGATTCACTTATGTGTCATAGAACATTTATTTGAACTAACAATTTCCAGCTTGATGTGTGATTTCATGGTTTGGTGTTTTCCAATATTACTGATGTTATTCCAAGAATGTGCACTTTTACATTTTCTTTTACCATAAATATAGTACTTATAATTCAAACCAGAATCAAGTTTTGAATACCCCCAGGGTCTGTGGTATTTCTTATTAAATCATTTTATATGCGGCAAGTGAAGCTAAGCTAGACAGAAGGTGCTTACCATTCTGAACGACTCAGCTTCACTTCTTTGGTGGAAGCTCGTGTATTTAACGTAATTTACCAGTTTTAAAAGTGTTAATTTTTGGGGGGAAATGTAGTTTGGACATGGATCAGTATGTGTGTGCTTAATTTGACTCAGATTGTTATTTTTTAAACAATATGACAAGGGAATTGTAATTATATGTTGCTGGGCATTGAAACATATTTTTTCCTGGATTTCAGGTTTATAAAACAACTCTAAGTTTCTTTATGAATGGTACTGGACCTGGATTTGCTGCCACACATACAGTTACATTGGTCAGTTCTATCCAGGACCATTCTGGTCTGTCCAGGATTGGCCAGAACTTTACAGGTATGCATGTATTATATTTGTCAAAAAAGTGACAACAATTTGAGGTTCATCTCAACCCCTTGTTAGGTAAATCATGTCAGGCTTTTGTCATCTGTTATTTTCTAGATCTCTGTAGTTTTACTGGCAATAGCTATCCATTTCTTGCTGCTTGGCAGAAATTGTTAGCTCAGTGTTAACTTTTTTACAGGGCCGCACTGTATATACATATATATATAATAAAATAAATAAGTACAACACGATTTTGTAAAGCATTAGCGCTTTCATTTCATCTTCAGATGCTTTACATAGTAACATTCATAACATAGTAACAAAGTAACTAGTGATGACGTCATATATATATATATAAATTCATTCTTGAAAATTCCTTTGAAGGATGAAAATGTTAGAATTAAATCAGTATACTTTTCTTGGAAATTACTTTAATTTCTTATATATTTTTACAATGTGCAAGAAACTTCAAATAACTTTCATATATATATATATATATATATATATTGCATGTATATACGAAAAGTGTTCCAGAGAATGGAATCAAATTTATTGACTGTTGTAGACATTTTTAATCAGTTGTAAGGGTGACCACTGATTGCAGTTGGCAAGTGACCCCTAAAGAAAGCCATTTATAAATGTATATATACAAAGTAAAATGTTAGGAACTGATTCAGACTAGCTTTTTAATGTGTTTGACCAAAACAACATCAGTTCTCAGACAGCAGTAAAGTTGACACTAAAAAATCTGATAAACTTATTTTGCCATTAATTATCATCATTTGATCAATTTCCATGTACTGACATAGAAAAACCATAGAAGTTCTTTCAATGTTTGTATCAGAAATCAGTGTAGAATTAGCTACATGAAGATATTTTTGTAATTTTTGATAGGGGAAATACTTGAAACATTTGCGTCATTTACAGTAAGAGTTTTGACCTTTTAACTTGATTTAAATTCTGGTCTCTTAGGTTTCTGAATGCCTTTGACGTTGAAATGTTTCCCATGGGCTCTAGCTTATGTTATGCTATAGTATTATACACTGATAATCATCAAATTATACAAAATTTATTGAAGTATGATTTCAATTCCATGAAATCATATATGGTACTGAGGTAGTTACGTGAGATGACGTCAGCTTGTTTCCCATCAGACTTCAGAGCACACAAATGCCTGGATTTCCGACCAAAGGGTCGGGTGGGTTGGGCACGTAACTACCTCAGTACCATATATGATTTCATGGAATTGAAATCATACTTCAATAAATTTTGTATAATTTGATGATTCCATTTCATCAAATATGGTACTGAAGTAGTCACGTGAGAGTTTTAGAGACATCCAGGCAGTTGTTGAATAAAATAATGAATAAAAATAAAACACTTTATCTATTTACAATATTTACATTTATTCTTTTTTTTTTTTTTTTTTTTTTTTTTTTTTTCAATTCTGATTTAATATTGCTGTAGCAAAAGAGGTATCAACAGTAACTGGTTTTCTGATAATTGTTGTTATTGCAGGTCGTGGTCAGTTTTTGGGAAGAATACAAGATTTCAAGTTTTTCAATGCAACTCTAACTAACAGGTAACAGTTTCAACATTTAATTAGCATTACTGGTATTTTATTGACTCACCTTGGCAAAAAAGGGAGTGGAGTGGAGACAAGTGGAGTAATGATGATTGTGCCCAAGCTAAGATTTTTGGCAAATGTTGTTAGCAAATATTTTTTTTATACCCATAAAGCTGTATGCAGCTTAATACATCAATTAATTAGGATGAAATAGTCGAGTTTAGAATAAAATCCAAATTTTAGTATTCCAAATAATTGCTGTCTTAAATGACGGATGATTGATCTTGGGTCATGTAGAACTGTAAAAACGATCTGACCATATGGTGAAAAAAATAGCAGATCTAAAATCGTATTTACATTTTTGACCAAAATGATGTATCTTTTGACCCAATATGACAAATTTTTTTATTTATACTTTAACTATGACTAAACTGATGTATTTAAGCCAAAAATATGACATATATGAAAAATGTAATAAATTACAAATAATAAAATATGTGGTAAGAACACATTTGTTATTTGTTATTGCCAAGTACAGGGCAATAATAACCATTTCGAAATTTTTTTTAGTTATATCATGGCAGTGAGTTCAGACCTAAAGAAAAAACAAACCTTCTGCAAAGTACATTGACAAACTGTTTCACAGTATTATCTGCCAAAGTCATTCTAAACTAGGTGGTCAGATGTACTGTGATCCCAAAATGCATGCTTTGGAACACTTGGGCACTAAAACCCTGTAAAACAGAGGAGACAAGCCATTATTATTAGACATTATTTTATCCATTTTGTATGTTGGTAAAAGTATTTGTTTAATGTTTTTGAAAAGTTCACCGCTTCTTGCCATGAGGATTGTATTATAACTATGACAGTCCTTGAACTAACTATGCCCCCAAACATAGGAGGGAGGCATGTAGTGTTTACCCAATTTCTTCTGCCAACATTTTGACTGCCACTTTTCACAAAACTTTAATAGATCTTTATGAAACTTAACAGAAACAATCTTTGTATGGAGCAGATGTGTCACCTGGCTATTCATATTTTGATCATACACATGGTTAGGAGAGCATGGATATTCCAGGTGGTGTTCATTTGGTGGATACTTTTGAAATAACATCTTATTTCAGTTAAAACTAATTGAATATTGTTAATTTCTTTAGGGAAATACAACAGACATATACTGGTGTTTTACCTGATGTTAGGATACAATCCACCTGTCGATGTCCACCTCAATTCCCTAGAATAATGCCACTCTTTAACCACTATTGTATCGCTAATGGTGTCCCTGACAACACTGGTAATGGTGTGGGACGTCTAAGTCAGTATTCACATGTATTAGAATATGTAAACGACAACGACATCACAAGTTACTGGATATCAAAGTTTCAGGATTTGGTCGAGTTGACGGTAGATCTAGGTGATGTGTTTCAGGTAGGTATTTTAGTTGAATGATCTTTTAAGATACAAGTCAAAATGATTTAACTTATATTGAGACACCATCTGCTATTTGCAACATAGAAGAATTTATATCAATGGAATGTGCATGTGGCAGTGAGCATTCAGCATTTTCTGTCACACCTATTCACCTACCATATATCATACATTTTTGAGGGCTTTTAATTTCTATTTTCTATTTTTAAATCTGAGTTAATGATGAAAGGAAAGTTACTACTGTTTGTAAAGTTTTTTTAACCTAGCTGACATATGGACAGGTTTTCTAATGAAACACATAAATCAAAAAATAATTTTTCTCACTAATTTGATATATGTCAGGCTTTGCAACAATTCCTCAATCTGTACCATTAGACAGTGATGTATCCATTATGGTTATATAGACTAAATAATCATGATAGACAAAATTCTTTCAAAGTATTCTTTGGACATTAACCAATAAAGTTATTTTAATCACTAAGACTTGTTAAAAAAATTGTGTAACTTTGTTAGAAATTTGACTAATATAAATTTTGATATACAGAAGTTTATAATTATATCTTAATTATTCCTGTTACAGGTGTTTTATGTTGTTGTACAGTTTTATAGTCCTTTACCTAAAGCAGTGGCTATAGAGAGACAGAGAACACCTTCAGGGACCTGGGAGGTATGGCAGATGTACGCTGAAGACTGTACCAAATACTTCAACCAGCCAAACAATGGTCCACTACCTCTATCTACATCAGTCAACTGTCTTCAGTTTGGAGTGTAAGATCTAGTATAATTTATATTCATTAGTTAAGAACATATTCACGAATATTGACAAAAAGCAACAAGGACCTGAAGTCAATGGCAAGAACAGGAACATGAAAAGGATAAGCGTTACAATACCAGTAGTGTCTTTAGAGATGGGA
This sequence comes from Anadara kagoshimensis, assembly GCA_021292105.1. Classification (NCBI taxonomy): domain Eukaryota; kingdom Metazoa; phylum Mollusca; class Bivalvia; order Arcoida; family Arcidae; genus Anadara; species Anadara kagoshimensis. Next base: position 53,804,699 of record CM037858.1, read on the forward strand.
TTTTTAGACTTATTGAAAGAACTGTCATAATCAATTAATTTTTCTCACTTAAAATGTGGGTGGCAAGAGGTCAAAATCACTTCAGAAAATTTCTAAGTAGCACCTGGGGTCTAAACATGCAATTCTTGACTTCAAATGCTAGGTAACAGGTAGCTAGCTAGTAGAGTGGAGCACATTGATGTATTATTTCAGGGAATAATAATTAACCTTGATTATTCTTTTTATATTTATGTTTAAAAGAACTTTACACAACTAATTGATTTTGAGATAGTTATTTCTTAACATTTGTTGACAAAATAATTCAAGATGAAGCTTGTAAGGGTCATTTCACTACTGTGTAATTATGCCATGGTCGCTTTCATCATGTTCATGAGTGCTGTAGTTTTTAGGGTCTTGTCATTATTGTATAATGTTATTAAAAAAATTGGTCTCACAATTTTGATCCAAGCAGTACTGGTGAGGAATTGTATTCTGAAATGGCTGACTAGTGCTTTAATATTAACACAGGTGTAATATGTCATTAAACTAAATTACCCTTTCATTTTCAGTGGCAGTTCTAATGTTCCATATTCAAAAGGAAACATAACATTTAATTTGTTGGCCCCAGAACCAGTCCAGCGACCTGGGTATAATGACTTCCACAACACGACAGAACTACATGAATTTGTTTTAGCACATAAAGTACGAGTTAGATTCTATGACCATTACTACACACAGAATCCGAGGCATGATTACTACGGCGTGTTTGAATACAAAGTCACAGCAAGGTAATCAAGTTTTGTGTGGTTTCATAAACATAACTTGCAGGGTTTTAAAGCTACAGTTACAGCCGTACAATTGCCAGTTAAAACTTAAGATTTAAAAAACCATTTTTTGGTCCCTGTATAAAGAGAAATATCAGTTTCCTCTAATTCAGTTTGAGTGAAGGGCAATGTTTTATTTCTGTCCAAGAGTGCTATATGGTGATCAGTGTTATACATTTGTTTAAAAATGGCTTTTTAAAAGTGATGATGATCAGGATCTTCAGTGACCTAGGTATATACATTTATAACATTCAAATCCTTACTGTCGATTTTATAACACTGTCAAAATTTACAGAAACTTTCTCCTTAAAGTCTCAAAAAGGATAGACAAATTTTATATGTATTAATTCCTATATAGAGAAGTTTCTCTGGTTTTTCTACCTACCTGAACCATACTATAAATCCATACTTTTGATAGTATGAATAATAATGTTTTACCTAACTGTCATTTTGCAACGAAAAATCATTATACATATTTTAAAACATTTTTGCATGATATTTTTACTATTTCCTTACGTACAATTTTATATTCTCTTTTCAAATCTTTTATTATGATATCTCTTTACAGATGTGAATGTAATGGTCATGCAGAAAGCTGTGATACCTCATCATTTCCCTACAAGTGTAACTGTACAAGTGATAGCTATACTGAAGGAAATCAGGTCTGTTGTATAACAATTTAAAAAAATTCCTTATATTTAATAAAATTAAATGATACTCAGACCCTGCAAGTACTAAAATAGCAAACTGTTGACTTCTGTCTTTACATGTGGAAGGCTGTGGTTTAATACCCAGCTTGAATTTATAAATTGCTATGTAAAAAAAAATAGAATTTTTTTAATCTTTTCGGAGATACAAACTTCTTGAAAAAATGGAAAAAAATGAAATAAGTGAAATTGACATCTTTACTACACCTGTCAATCATTGCTTCATTTTAAGCATGTGTTCATTTCTTTACCCGGGGTTGCTATGGAGATTATGAATTAAGATGAAATTGGGTGAAATTGACATCCTACTACACCTGTCAATCATTGCTTCAAACTAAGCATGTGCTCAGGTTGTTGTAGAGATTATGTTACTTGAAAAAGACAACTTTTCACATGAGGCATGGACAACTGTTTTATGGTTATAAGGCCCTACAAAATTATTTCCACGTCACTGGAAACAACTTTGTCATAATGTGCCAGTGCTCATTCAAAGACAGGAAGTCACAATATATGCAAAACTTTTGTTTTTGTTTCCTTGTTTATCTTTGGCCTGGAGTTTATTTATGTGAGGAAATTTTGTTAATGGATTATGGGGTTGAGTCTGTAGTTTTTAGGGTCCAGAATACAAAAAAAAGCCATAACATTTGAGTTAAGTCTTGATGATGACCTTGGTCTTTAGAAGCATCTACTTCAATAACATACCAGTATATTTACAATATGACTTTATCTCTCTTCGATGAAACATACAGAAGCAATTGTATTGCAATTCCCGTTGAAAGACAATAGGGGTCATGACCCTTGATGTGTATCAATTTTCCCGCAATATTACGTCATGTCCTGCACAGGGGGTCACGTGATCATGTGAGATACGCCGATCTGGCATGGCTAAAAACCCTATATTACAGGAACATACCGTATATGGAAAAAATAGCGCCAAGGTACAAGATATTTATCAAAAGAAAGAATTTAAATATAAGAAATGACAGAAATGACAGAATGATCAGAATGTCATTTCTTAATTGAATTAGCTGTTTGAGGCGATAAGCAAAATGGCAAAATTTTATACATATTGTGAGCATTTAAATGTGTTTTACAGTTCCCATTGGTCAAATATAAATGCTTAGTTTGTTATTTTTTAAAATTTAGTGTGAGAAGTGTCAACCACTGTACAACAACAAGGAATTTAAGAAAGGAGACCAAATAAATAGTTACAACTGTAAGCCATGTGAGTGTTATGGCCATGCGTCCAGCTGTGTATATAATGAGACGCTGGACGTATTTCCCTTAGACCACAGTAAAGGTGGCGGGGGTGTATGCATCAACTGTACACATAACACCACCGGTCAGTTCTGTGACACCTGTATCCCTTTATACTACAGACCTCAGGGAAAGAGTAAATATGCTGTTGATGTTTGTTCAAAGTGTGACTGTTATCTACCAGGAGTCATCGGAAATAATTCAGATTGTGCTAAGGTAAGCATAGTCCTAAATCTTTTATCATTACAATTATTCAGAAAATATTAGTGTTTTTCTAAAATTAGTATAAATGTATAAGTGGAAAAAGAAAAGAAATTTGACAAATAAATTCATCATTAAATGAAATTACTATACTAAACACATTCCAACAAAAGATTGTAGATGGACTTTGGGCTGCCTCTTTTCTGCATTTCTCAAAGATGGCTTGTTAAGAATGATAAGGGTTTGAGTTGTGCCTTTTGCCATTTTTTGATTGTTTGATTTTGGGTCCATTTTGCCTGGCACAATTGCTGTATGTTAAAATGGATTTTGTTTGGAAGACACTACAGTGATGACATCTTATTACGATCAATTTTTTTGTTTAGTTCTGTTTGATGTCGGTTTCTTCTAAGAAATTGCAAAAAAAAACCAAAAATTTAAAAAAATTAAAATAAATATAATAATAATAATGATAATGATAATATAAAATAAAATTTGTTTGACAAATTTTTTAAGCACAAGGTGTATTAACATTATATATATTAGGTTGGTGGACAGTGTTATTGTAAGTTGTATGTTGGAAGTCGTCGTTGTGACTTGTGTTCTGATGGTTACTACAACTTAAATCCGTCTAATCCTAAAGGCTGTGATCCATGTACTGTAATACTACAGGAACTTCTAATGCCGATGTAAAATGTCACCCTACTACTGGTACCTGTAACTGTAAACAAAACGTCAGAGGTAAGGAAATTGTTGCTACTTTTGCAAATTGTCAAAAAATTGTAAAATTACCCCCTCCCCCCTTCCCAAAATACCAACAATAAGATTTTGCTAAAAAATTTCCACTTGTGAAAAAAAAAAATGTTTACAGTATTCTATTACTATGATAAAGTGATATTTTACTTTATGATGTTATTGTCATAACTTATAACAATTATTTATTTAATTTCAGGTGATAAATGTGATTCCTGTAAATATGGATATTTTAACTTGACTGGTGACAAAACTTTAGGTTGTTCTCAGTGCGAGTGTAATCCACAGGGCTCGTTATCGGAGTTCTGTGATCCCACCTCAGGTCAGTGTTTATGTAAGGGGAATGTAATCGGTCGGAAATGTGATCAGTGTGCTGATGGATATTATGACTTCCATAATGGATGTAAACCTTGCTCGTGTAATAGCTTAGGGACACAGTCGAGTACAGTGTGTAACAAAACTAATGGACAATGTGTGTGTAAACCTAACACACAGGGTATCACCTGTAACCAGTGTGTAGAAGGAGCCTTTGCATTTGGATCTGACTTCTTTAAGGGCTGTAGAGATTGTAGTTGTGATTTCGCAGGTACCATCAATAATTCTCTCACCTGTGACTCATTAACAGGTGATTGTGTATGTAAGTCTAATGTAGAAGGTATGAACTGTAATAAATGTAAAGGTAATACATTTGGATTGAATGCTACTGATCCTGATGGCTGTCAGTCATGTAATTGTGATCCTACTGGAACACAGGAAGGAAATACAAAAGGAACAGAAGATTTATCATGTGATCAGAATACGGGAAAATGTACATGTCTTGCAAACAGGATTGGTAGAAGATGTGATGATTGCAATGATGGTGAGTGTTATATAAAATTTTGGCCTTGTTAAGTCATAAAATGTGATGATTGCAATGATGGTGAGTGCCACATAAGATCTGTATTATTGTATCACTCTTTATACATTAATTTTTGTAGATGAATATTAACTTTATCAGCTATACTGCGGGTGTAGTTGTGTTTTATGCCAAAGTCAAAAGGTTTCACTTATTTCAAGGCGGATAGTTCAGGAATAGAGGAAACATAATACCTAGAGAAAACCACTGACCTAAGCAAGTGATCTGACAAACTTGCTAAAACAAGGATTTGTCACAAGTGGTGGGATTTGAACCTTAAGGTATTTAGAGGCACTGTGATCTGTAAATGCATGCTTTAGACCACTTGGTCACAAAGGCCTCCATTATTTTTCAAGAAAATTGATGACAGCCTACTTTGGTCCAGTACAGCTTGGAAAACAAAAGTTTTGAAAACAGAAATATTTTAGGAAAAGGGAGACAATTGTAAAAAAAGTGTTATACATTTTATTAAAGAATACTCCCTAGAAATATGGATAGAATTCTCACTGTTAATTTCTCTAAGTTTTAAAGTAAAATATGTAGGAACATGCATGCCTACTGACTGTGAAATTATTTATTTTTTGTGATGTTCAATTTTCATGGTTCTAAGTGAAAAGACACTATTTTGTGGAACTATTCATGGTTTGTAGTTTTTTAGTTTGTAACATATACAATTTCAATGACATTTAAATTCCTGGATCAGGGTTTTCATAAAGACAAATTTGAAATGAAGAAGCTACAAAAAATAATGATTTAACAGTTTAAAACTTTCAATATACATTAAAATAATACATTGATCATTGAAATTGTTATATTTTCATAATTGTACAGATTACTATATCAGTAAGACTGCAGGAGGAGGGTGTAACGCCTGTGGGTGTGGAGCAGGTACTCTACCACTAACACACTGTGATTCACAGACAGGACAGTGTCAGTGTAACCAACAAAACACGGGTGACAGGCAGAACATGCTCGGAGTGTCAGGCAGGGTATTATGGATATAACAGCAGATTTGGTTTGTATGTATTATTCTGATTTGTATCCACATATTTTGCTATATTTACCTTTTTGTGTCTATGATGCTTGTAGTATTGATGGTATTCTCTGTAAATACCATATAAGCAACATATACAGAGATGTATTTAGCAGATATGAAGATTTGAATATAGGTGTTATTCAAAATACTTTCCTTTTTCAAATTGTATAGTTTAAGTGTATAAAAGTTGATTTTAACTGGGGCAGTAAAAGGTACTGTGATTCATGAACCAGAGCTCGTCCATTAAGTCATCAAGACCCCTTATAATGTTTTGGACATGGGTATCTAGATTAATCATAAGTTTTCTGATAATACACATGTAATAATTATGATAATATCAGATCTTTGTGAAAAATGTGAAATTTATCTCATTATTTGAAAGAAAAATTAATTAATCAAATTACTTTTGATTCTCTAAGTTATACTGTAAAATCTTTATACTTACAGTTGTACAAACTGTGATTGTTATCCAGCGGGAAGTCTCAACAACACTTGTGACCCGGTCAGTGGTCAGTGTGTATGTAAACAGTTGGTCCAGGGTCGTAGATGTGATGCCTGTAAACCTGGTGCTAGTATTCTTACCGCTGATAACTTCTATGGCTGTAGTAAAGCGCCCTCACAACAACCTCCGCCGTCACACGTACCTCTTAGTTCTACCTCCATGCACCTGAATTGGACCCGCCCAGACTACCCTAACGGTGATATCAGAAACTATACTCTGATCAGAAATGCCACACTGGTGTATAATGGTACCAGTAAGTATTACATGTATTGTACTTTCAAGCCAGATACTGAAGCTAGATATTCAAAATCCTTAATTTTCATCAACTCACTTGACAAATGGATATCAAAGCTTTTGATATGGAATATGATAATGTACATATAGACATATGTGTTTGTACAAAAAAAGCCTTATGATAATAAAAAATTTGCTACCTCACTTACCGTCGAAGTAAAACTTCATAATGCCCCATTGATAAATTTGCCACCTTGCTTAATTGCTACAGTAAACCTCTTTTTAATGCCCCTCAATAACTTTGCTATCTCACTTATTGCCATAGTATATTTAAGTCTCAAAGTTTATTTCTATAAATATCAATTGATTTAATGCCATACCCTTTTATAATGATAAAATTTAATAATAAATGGTGCTAATGAATCTAGGTTTACAGTCCAGCGGTACAAATGAATGGAGGCATTACATAATTGACGTATCACCAGCCATGTCTTTTATGTTCAGACACTGGCCGCCACCACAGTATCGAAGCAGCATCATGGCAACTAATGATGTACTAGTGTCAGTGACATCATTAAATGGCAAAATTCAGGCAGAGTTTTCATTCTTTTTGTGTGTAATTCAAGCATGCCAGGCCTTTGTCGGAACATTGGGCGTGGCTGGCGATCCATCAATTATGGTAAAACAAATCTGTTGCTGAGTATTATTCTAAGTCCTAACTTATTTACATTAACTTGGAATGTAATGAGAAAAAAATGTTATTGGAAATAATATTAATTTCATTTTAATTTTCTGTCCATCATAGGTATGGAGTTCACAGATACTGGACTATCAGCGTATGTCTGGTATACTTATATTATAGAAGCCCGGAATGATGTCGGACTAGTACGTAGTACACCTGTTACGTTTAGGACCTTACCAGGTGCTCCAACGGGAATGGTTATTGTCTATGTCTCCTACATCACGTCTAAAAGTGCGACCTTCAGTTGGAATGTTCCTGTTAATTTAAATGGTCCTTTAGTGAATTATAGTCTAGAGACAGTGACCCCAAGTCGTCCGCAACCTAAATCACACTGGGTAGGCAAAGTCCGAGCTGTTGATATAAATGACCTAGTTCCATTCACAAACTATACTGTTACCGTGGTTACATGTACTCCTGGTGGATGTTTGGACAGTTGGCCGACAGTGTTCAGTACAAGGTCAGATTTGCCGGCATTGATGAGGGCACCTGTTATTACCACAGTTAACAGTACATCACTACTGATCACGTGGAATCCTCCAGAAAACCCCAACGGTTTGTATCTGTTTACAAAGTATTGTATGTAAAGCATTGTCTTATTGTCCACAGTATGTTGACAGAGTATATACTAATACCTTGTCTAATAGTTTATGGTATAGTCAAACAGATTTTTGTTACTTATGTAGTTAGTTTCCAAGTAGAAGGGGATCACAGTTATTTCTCCATGGACAATTTGACACTCATCTTATTTTCCTGTTTATATAATCACTGCAAAAACCATTTATTCAATATATATCATGATTTTGCTCTCTGGGGGGTACACGCCATGGTATGAACTAAGAATACCAGCTTTTATGGTATTTTTAAATTTTGTAAAGATAGGATATATGTTGAAGAAAGTGGTTTTTGCATTTTCTTCATGCCTTTACAGTGCTATTCAATTTTGACTTTGTTTTTTTCGTTTTATTTTTAGGAGTATTATATTTTATGAGCTGTGGATTAGAGGTACACTAAAACCAGATCTGACCAGAGATCCTCCAGAGAAAAGAATATTTCATCCAAGTGGTCAGTTTAACCCCAGACCAACACTTAAGCCACAGGAAAATGCCCTAGAACCACCTGCCACCTCTTATGTAGCCTCTGGACTTAATGCATTTACATTTTATGAATTCCAGGTATGTGTTGCATTACTTATACCTAAAACATACCAGTTATTTATTGATTAGTCAGTTTATTATCACTGGAGTTTTATATGCATGCCCCTCCCCCTAAAACAATATATAACAATATGTTTAAATTACCAGGGGCCAGTTGCTCAAACCTTGATTAATTTAATCAATTGTTTAATCACAATAGGAGTTTCACATAATTTCAGATCTATTGTGAAATTAACGTTGAAAGTGAATAAAATTCCATCAAACTTAACCATATTATCATAAAACTATTAATTTGATAAATGTTTTTTAATTATTGATAAAACTAATCAGGCTTCGGACAACTGAGTCCAGTTGATCTATCTGTTTACATCTGTCCATTAGTGCATCTATCTGTGTAATTTCACCCTAGGTATTTCTAAAGGGCTGGATTATAAATCACAGCATTTCTTGCTGCCTAGGTATAAATCCCGTTTTGTAGATCCTAATGTCAGTTAACTTGCAGGACGTCAGTCTTTAGACACCCTGGTTCCCAGAAACTGGCTACCTCATATAAGTGAAAGAATCTTACTGGGGCCTAAAAAATGGAGACACTACAAACACCATTACTCCACTCCATACCACTCTTGATTATATACCGGTATATAGATATATGCAGAAAATCTTCTTACTTTGCATATATGCAGATCATATCAGTTTGTTTGTCAGTTTTCTCTCAATCTTCACTTTTTCTGGCCTATTTCTCTTAAACTCCAACAAATTATCATATTTCAAAATAAAATACTCTTTTTACAGTTTTATTTTTGTCTGTTTAACTACAGTAGCTGTGAGGTAGGCAAAATTTGAAGTTAACACGGCTTAAGTTCTGTACATCCCAGGTTTATGCCAGTGCTTTACAAATTAAAATACTTAGTACCTTAATATATTATGTTGTTGTGTTCCTCTTGGAATTTCTTTATGATTGTAAAATTTGAACATTTGACACAGACTCATTGAAATAAGGTTACTGCATCTTCAATGCTTCATATAAATAATGCAGATATGGTGTAGAAATTCATATTTTTATTGTAGGTTTTAGCTGAAAATGATATAGGCAAAACAGCAAGTGGCTGGGTTTTAGGAAGGACAGGGGAAGCAACTCCGCTGAGTACTCCAACACCGACTGTAAATGCTCTAAGTAGTAGAGAACTTATCATCACTGGACAGAACCAGAGGACTGAAGCTAAAGGATTAATCAAGTCATACCAGTTATATCATTACAAGAAGAACAATGAAAGCCGAGATCCATTTGCACCACCTTACACCTGGACAGTAAGTGTTTAGTAGTATTACTAGTTTTTCTGTAATTTCAATTTAAACGGGGCTTCACTGGCCAAGTGGACTTAAGTGCCAGCTTATTGATCAAGTGCCTATCATGATGACAGACAAAAGAGAGAGCTATAGGGCACCATGAGCTTTTGACTCAGGTGAGTCATGTTAAAAAGACCAGTATTAACTTACCTTACTTAAAACTAAAGACAATTACATGGACAGATCTATGAGGAAATTTCTCAGTTCTCCTGTCGAATATTGGTGGTTTCCTTGGGCACTGCAGTTTTGTTGATTATCCCGCTTTGAATATTTGAAGAGTGTTAAATGTGAAAACACTTGTATATGTATTCTAAAAAATTCCAGTTAAAATCAGTAAGGTAATGTGTTATTTGATGTTTACAGCTGATATTGACAGCCAACAACAGTACAAACACACACAAGATCAGTGGATTACTTCCCTTCAGTAACTATACATACAGAATCGAAACGTGTAACAGTGTTGGGTGTATAAATAGCAGTGATGTAACTGGATTAACATTACAGGCAGGTAAGTAAAGCTAAACTTCCAATAACACAAATATTGTTTATCACAGATACCTGGAATAAATCAGTCAATGATTTGTCTGGGTGGATATTTTTTTGTGTTTTTTCTAATTTCCATTATTTGGACATAGACACTCCCAAAAAAACTTGGAATTGAAGCTAAATTAAATCACATTTGAAGTTTATCCATTGTTTATAATAACAGAAGTCTTCATCCTATTTATCTTGCCTTATCATTGGTAAATTAGGATTACAGAAGAAGACAAACTCTCATGGTAAAGTTAAAGTTAAAGTCTGTCCCGAGCCATTAGGCCCATCAGGCCGGAGCTTATCCCGGTTTCGGTGGCGTTAAGCGACTGAGAGTACAAGACTCTCCCCTGAATGGGACGCCGGTCCATCGCAGGGTTAACCCCCAGCATTTTGCTGGTACTCATTTATTTTTCAGCTGAGTGAACTGGAACAACGTGAAATTAAGTGTCTTGCTCAAGGACACAACACATCGCCCAGTCCAGGGATCGAACCCACGACCTTCGAATCATGAGTCCAATGCCTTAACCACTAGGCCACGCGCTTCCACAAAAAACTCTCATGGTAGTAGCTTTATAAAACAAAATATGGTCAAGTGGCAATCAGTAGATGAACTCTGGGCATCACCAAGCATGTATCTGTGCTTATGTTCATGTGTGTTGTTAAATTTTAATTATCTTTGAATTTGTAATAAAATTTCCCGCCATCAAAATATGTTCAATGTTACTCCTTTTTCTTTTATGAGCTGTAATACATTTAATGCTATGTAGCATGGTAAATATACATAAACATACTGGACCGTTTCAAAACCACAATCCCAAAAGCAAAGTCAAAAGTTTGAAAACTTGTAAATTAAGTTAAATATGGGAATTTTCACAACAGATATGAATCTGGGATCTCAGTGAGGGTAAGCATCTCTTATTTAGCTTACTAGACCTGCCACATGTAAGATACATATTTTACACAATTTAATTTTTTGATTTTGTCAACAGTGCCAGAAGGATTGAGAACTCCAATGGTGGATAGTTATAACTCCACAGTGATGGAAATCAACTGGAGACCACCAACAGTTCTGAATGGTCCAGAGCCAGTCTACACAATACAGAAGACAATTACAGCTCTCAGCTTCCCACCACAAGTTGTACAGGGAACCAGATTTCCTGGTGGAGGGTACTACCTCTTCCCACCTGATACCCTTCCTGTCAATGTTGGATATACAGGTAATCAAAACATTTTGTATACTGACTATATGACTCACAATATTGTTAATTAGTATGATGTTTCTGTATCCAAAATTATCCTGAATATATTTGACATCCAATATTCCCATGTTCCTTTCATTGTCAGTTTTGATTACACACATAGTGAGTGTAACTAGCCAGACAGGAGGTGCTTATAATTCTGCAGTACCCAGCCTCACTTCCCTGGTGGGAGTTAGATGTGTACCTGTGTGTTGTGTTTGATTTAATGTACCGGTATTATTTTTGTTTTATGACAAACAATGATTTTGGGTTGGATGTACTATTTCTTTTCCATTGTCATTGGCATTTTCTACATGAACATCTTAGTTCATTTACATGGCCATTTATATAGACATATTATGTTATGGTATTATCTGTCCATCTGTCTGTACATTACAGACTGTTAACGTGTTGCTATCTGCTCTATAACTCTTTAACAAGATGAAGGATTTTAATGAAGTTTTCTATGAATGTTTGTCACATTCAAAAGATTACAGAGCCAAATGCATGAAGGTCCACCAAGTTAAAGGTTAAGGTCAAAGCATTCACAAAATTGAGAATTGATTTTTATGAGTGCTGAAGTATTTTGATCAGATTTGGCATGTCAGAATTTTTATCAGTTATCAGTATATGTTTTAATGTATGTGTGTTGTATGTAATTTTGAGTCTCTGTTCCTTTTGTGACTTCTCTCTAGGTATACAGATTAGGTTCCGCACCTTCCAGAGAGATGGACTGTTATTGTTTGCGGCCTCACCAGGAAATCAAGATGAGATGATTGTGTTACAGTTTCGGGCTGGACGACCGTGGCTGATATTTGATCCACAAGGTATACAGTTATATAGTTAAATCATTGTAACAGAACTTTACAGATAGATTCAATGAAGCTTGTATACTGGGAATATTATCCAAGATAGAGATGAACCATAATATATATATATCATTACATCCTTTTATTGACAACTGAAGCCTCAATAAACTGAAATCCAGTCTTTATTTGAATTTTATTAAGATATACCATTTATATCACAATAAAGCTTAACAAATAAAGCTAAATTATTTTTAAAAAATACTTTCAACTATGTTTTTCAGTGTAAAATTACCAATATAATGATCAACACAATTTGAACTGATACATGAATTTTCCTGGGTCAAATTATATGGGACTAAAGCAATTGGTTTTTGTCTGTCTAATTACTCCAGCTTTCTTTTTTTAGCACATAATTAATCCTTGTTAAAAGTAAGACCTTTTCATTGTTACCAATAATTATGACCTTTTGATCTTGATTTTTGTTCTTTTATAAATATTTAATAGCTAGCAGGCCATAAAGTTAGACAAATTTACTTATAATTAATTAAAGAGGTTTCTTGTATAGCGATTGATAAACCTGCCAGGGCACATGGTACTACCTTTGTCTGCTGCTAGGAAAAAATAAACATTTAAAAGGGTACATGGTCCATGTAATTTACCAAAAACCCTGTATAACTTATATTGTGCTTGTTTGAATTTTACATATATGTAATACATTTCATCTTTATGTTTTCAGCACAAATACAGCAGGAAGTGTAATGACTATATATGTACCAGTTATAGTTGTACACATACTTATATATATATTGATCATCTCTATTTTTCAGTGTTCTATGGATATTATTTATCTGGTTATGTTTTTCTTTAGGTTGTGTCTCGTTTATTGAAGTTGATCCAAAAACTGACAATGACCGATCTTATAATGACGGTCAACTGCATACTTTAGTTGCAGTGCGCGATGGCGAATTTTCTCGTATCATAATGGATGGAAAGTATCAAGGTTAGATGGATGTTATAAACATCCGGCGCAAATACAAGCATGTGTGTGATAACATCACCGGTTGCAGTGCGGTTTTAAAGTGCTGAGAAATGATTGTTCACAAGGTTGAATCAATCTTACTCAGAGTAATAATGTTTAACTTCCCTCTAAATCTGCAATGGTATAATCCATCTCTAAGTTTTTAGGACTTACCATTGGATTTATGAATAACTGGGTTATTCTTTACTTTACAAAATTACTTTACTCTGGTACCTTCATGGCTTTAGCTGCATTGACAACTACCATAGCATTACCTTGTTGGCAACTTTATGGACTTTATAAACACAATAGACGGTTTTTTGGTCAAAATTGAAAAAAAATGCAACTTGACCTTAAATTACTGTTCCTAATGAACATAATGAACAGGTGCTGGTCTTTTTTTAGTGGTGATCACTATTACAACTTTTACTGTATTGTTAACTTGTCATAAATGTATTTAAGAAAAGAAAATTATAAAACTCATTTTCAAAGCAACATTATTTGAGTTTAACAAAATTGTCCGAAACATATGCAGTCCATTTTTATGAATATTGACATAAATATAATGATCTATATACATTATTACTCTGTAGTAACTGGGTAGCATGCTGAATGTCTGCAACTTTGTGCACAAACTGCAGTCAAATTTCACCACTCAACTTCTACAGGAGAAAGAAATAATTTTTTCCAGTTTGACTTAAACTTTTAAGAATCCAGAATTCACCAACTTTAAGATTTTCCTAAATTGTCATCTTTCGGATCGTAATTAGATAATTCCACATTGTCCTCATTTTGACTATATAGTTATTTTTGGTGTTTATCTTTTATTAAGATTTTTTTGTCTAAATCACAAATTTTGGCTGCGGTTTTTGTAATCAAAGATGCTGACATCCAAAAGCTTCTGCTATTGCTTTTGATAAAATCATTTTTTGCAGCTAGCGCTATATATCTTGCTTTCTCCTGTAGAAACTAATTGACAACCCACAACATGGGCCATAATGTAATGGTATAATTTTAATACAAGATATGCCATTACTGTATACTATGGCGCTGACAGCGTTTTAGGTGTTTTGTGTCGATACGTTATGATGACATGTGTGATATGTAAATATGTTTTCATTTCTATATTATGATTTTATTGCTAATGCAACCCTCTTCTTAACCTTTTGTAGTTTGGGCAAATTTGGTAAATTTTACAAGTCATATGTGAACTTAATCATTCTTAATTTTGGAATTACATATATTTTTGTAGCTGCCACAAGCTAAAGAGACTTGGGTATCAAATTGTAGGACATGTGACTAAGCAAAATTTGATAACATGTTTTTAAGGTCAAATGACCTGGGGTCAAAAGTCAACATTTGATGGATTTTTAAAAGGGAAAAAATTGAAAAATTTGAACTGAGGAACTGTAAAAGGTTGAGTATTATAAATCTAGATATTCAAAAATTTTGAAATTTTGTTTAGGTTCATTTGCTTAATTAGATCTTCAAGAAAATTTTTAATCTTTGAGAGTTTAAAAGTACCATTGAAAATAAATGTAAAAATTGTAATGTTCTTACCATTAAAACTAGATCTACAGCTTTTGAATTAAGTTAAATTTCGCCTTTTTGATGAGATTTTACTCTAGCTGTCTTGTATGTAAGTTAGACACTGAGTTTAAAATTAAAAAAAATATGAAATATATGTTCATCATAAACATATTTAACAATACAGTTTCTGTGGTTGCATTAGTTATAAAACAGATCTCCCATATTTGTTTTTCCCGGATACCTGGATACTTGTAATGAACGTGAAGGTATAGGTAGGCAGCATTATTAATGCAGGTCAACTTAAAATGTTGCTACTCGTGAAAATTGACAGACACAAAAAAAAATTCAATTTACAGTCATTTATTAAAATAAAAAATATTTATATAATCCATATGAATGTTGAATATTTTTGGTTAATAGAGAATGAACTCAATTGACTATGTGCACTCTCAAACAAAATTATATATACAGTGTGCATATAGTCCACCAACAGAATTAAGAAATCTGATTCATTACTAGACACTATTTATTAAGTATCATGTTAATTACAAGTCTCTGGTGAAATATACATATACACAATCATGTATGTTTCAAAAACTTGCAAATGAGATTTATTTGGTGTATGACTTCACCTTGGTTTGGATTGACCTTCACCTTCACTACAGGATGTGCATCATTTGTCACCCCAACCAACGATGAGGGCCTACCCTATGATAGAGGTGAATGGCATGATTTAAAAGCTTGGAGAGTGAATAAAGTTGCTTATATTGAAGTTGACAAGAAATGGACAGGTTTGTAATGATTTTTGTTAGCTGGATATTTTAGTCCAATAGTTTTGCTAGCTGGGTTTGTTAAGTACATTTTTGGTTATTCCATATGCAGGGCCTCGGCTACTAAGTACTGCATGCTTACAGATCAGGACACCTTACAATGCCTAGGTTTGAATCCTGCTTATGACAGATTCTAGTATGATGAAGTTTTTCAGTTTACTTGCCAAAGATTGATGATCTTTTCTCTCGGTATCTGGTTTTCTCAGTCACTGAGCAGACTGCTTTGTTATACGTTAAAAAATCTTGACCAGGGCATAAACAGTGATTTTGTTACATTTAAAAAAAAAAAACTACCTTCTGCCTTTTAAATTGGGAAAAAATTGAAGTTCTGAAATACAGCAAACTATATAATGGCATACTTGCAGTAGCTTATGATCCCTATTGCAAAGATGTTACATTGACAATGTGACAACATCTAACATTGTGTGGGTAAGTACAACTAGATTTAATTTGCTAGTATATTGGGAATTTTAGTGATCAATTTGGGAAAAGTTAGTAATTTTTCCCTAGGGGAAACTACCTTTATTTGGTAGTAATTTTAGACAAACAAAATCACTGATAAAACGCCATTACTTCACTTCACTTTACTCCATTTTCTATTACATTACATAAGAAATTGAAATCCGCTAAACATTTGTCCTAAAGTCTTCGCTCATACAATGGACGCCTAGTGGAAAATTCACTTGGCATTCAGAAAAATTAGTCGTCACACAACTAATAATTTTGGAAAGTCTATATCAACTCTACTTTATATCAAGTTAGTCAACATTTTTTATTAATACCCAAATGTTGTTACATTCTTTTTTTATTTGAACTTAACCAAATATTAGCCTTAAATACAGGAATGTAAAACCAAGTTGAGGCTCTTAAAATGGTAAAAACAATCAACTTGACACTTTGGTGAGTAACGGAAAAAAACTTGATAGAATGTTTACACATACTGACAAGTGGAAAGAGTAAATATTTAAAGCCTTACTTATTTTCAATGAAATATAACTAAAACAGCTGTATTGAGTTCCAGTTTTATTCCGTGGTTAACATAGAATGTGTAAGTAAAACAGACGCTACCACATAAAGTTTTCATCCTAAAGCATTTGTTGTGGAATTTTTACAAAAATTGCCATTTCATTTTTTCAGGAAAAGTAAAATATCTGTATATGAAATATGAGTATCTAAAACTGTTTGCAATCAGTTTTCTGTAACCACCAGAATTATGGAGTAATGTGTGGATGAGGATTTTGATGAAATTGAAATGAATTTACTGATGATCTTATTTATAACAAAAAAAGATAACTTTAAGTAATGGGAATATTACCACTACCATAGAAATGAAAAATAATTTTTGATAATTTTTATATTGAACTATATACAGTAATTTTTTGGGTGGTTAGCTGGTATTAAATAGTGTGCACAATGTCCTAATGAAAACCTGATTATAAAGATTTATTAAATGGGGGTTTTACGTCCCATAGGAACAAATTTTATAGGTGAAGTGGCACAAATGTACATGGAGGGCTGCCATGACACAGGGCATTGGTTTTTAAGGTCTCATTAATGTGACTTTCATTTCTAAATGCTGAGTGCTTTGTGAAATTACAGTCACTGCCTATTTTCAAGTCTTGGTCAGACCCAGCCGGGATTCAAACCCAAAACCTCCCACATACGAAGCAAGCACTCTACCAGTTGAGCTACCGTAGTGGTTTCCTGATTTAAAAGAGTGGTTGTTTATACTCTTTTTAGAAAGAAATTAATAATTAAGTTTCATTTAATTTCCATTTGCACATTAGTTTAGTTCTTTGATTTGCAGTATATATAAATGCAAATTATTTGCAGTTGCTATACGGTTTGTAAGTAATATGCAAATCAACAGCAGATTTTGTTTTTTATAAATTAAAATTAGTTGTTACATGCATTTTTTTGCATTTAGTAATTTTGAAAGAATTTGAATTTCCTAGTACTTTAACTTAAATTTAAATTCCATGTGTAAAAAACAGATGTAACTTTTTGTTCTATGAAATAATTTGTCCAAATACCTGTAGTTTTCATTCAGTGCTTGCTTACTAACTTATCCTCTTCATCCATTATCGGACATGAAGCTACAAAGTTTGTAGTAGCTACCATTCTCTGACTTATATTTTGTATATTTTGATATAGGGAAAAGAACAAATAAATGCGCCACTGGTACCGTTATTGGACCGAATACCGGTGTTTATGTGGGAGGACTACCACCAGATTTTGTAATAAGACGTACTGATACTGATTCTAGAGTTGAGGTAAGTAAACCATTTTGTTCTGTAGCCATGGTTACTGGTATTTAATAAGGATTGCAAATGTTTACAATATACACTTGATCAACCTTTTCCATAGGGATTCAAAATTATGCTTTTATGGAATGTCAAGGACCTTTTGTCTTTATTTCTGGCAGTTCAATAAACATTGAAATTAGGTTTATGTGCAAGTATGTCATCATAAAGAAAAATTGGGATTATCCTGGTAAAAAATGTCGGGTCCATCAGACTTTTACAGTTTAAATATCAAGGGTCCCAATGTAAAATCCATGACCTCTGACCCAGGGACATATGAACAATCTATTTGATTACAAATTATATCAAATCATAATCTTCTAAGACCAGTTTTCCATGTGACATTACAGATGGTTGTGTTTCAGTTGTTATCAAAAGCAAACATACCTGCCCATGTCCAAGTCACCATTTTAACAACAAAGTAAAAATTACTGGTTAGCAAATTAAGTGAATCATGTGAACTTTGACCTGAGGGAAGTGAGGCCAGGTGTTAAGGAAGGGTAAGCACCTCCTGTCTTGCTAGCTACATCACCTATCAGTGAAATAAAAATTGATACTTTATGTCTGATGAAGAGGAATACTTTTATATCTGCTGATGATACTTCAAAATGCTATTTATATACTAGTAAGTAAAGAAAACTGCTATGGGTTTTCTATAAATTAAAACTGGGTTATCTATAAATAGATCTCCTGTTAAATTACAAATTACAAATTTTGGGAGGAGTTAAATTTTGCTATTTATTATGAAATTTAATGTCACATTTTTTCTTACCGGGCATGCTCTTGTATGCTTTTGATGCAGAATTACTTTAATTTTCTTGTCAACTTTACCCAAACCTTGGATATTTTAAATAAAAATTACATATTTTTAGATTAATTTTAAATGTGTCTTTTTCTATCTAGATTATACGACAAGGATTTCAAGGCTGTATACTGGATATTAAGATATAAAAGAGGTGTATCCAGAAGAAAATATGGACATCTTTGAACTGGAATGAATCACACATTCAATGAATTGGCATTTTTAAATTGCAAGGATGTCCAAGTAATTTGGAAAGAGACAGTTAT
Organism: Anadara kagoshimensis; assembly: GCA_021292105.1. Classification (NCBI taxonomy): domain Eukaryota; kingdom Metazoa; phylum Mollusca; class Bivalvia; order Arcoida; family Arcidae; genus Anadara; species Anadara kagoshimensis. Next base: position 53,823,657 of record CM037858.1, read on the forward strand.
CATTTTATGGGTCCAAGGTATGTTACCTAATGTTTACATGAAAAAAAAATATTGAAACACAAAAGGTCAAGCAGTTAATATCTTACATCTTGTGGTTAAGGATTTGAAAAAATGTGTTCAGCAGATTTTAAAAATAATTAAGAAATACAGATGCAGATTCAGTGTCTTACACAGCCAAGTTGTTTTTCACATGAATCTCATTTCATCCAAATTTCATGTGATTTGCACATGAATTCCTTGTGCATTTTATATGAATTTCACTTTATGGGTTAAATATGGTACATGTACTCATTGTTAAATGAAAAAATCTAAACAAGTGGTACTAGTTGATACAATAACTTGCATCTAGTGGTTGATGATTTGAAGAATATGTTGAGCAGATTTATCTTATAAATAAAAAAATTCAGATGATGTATGAGTGTCTTACACAGCCAAGTTGTTTTTTTTTCATGTGAATCTAATTTCACATGAGTTTCACATGATTTGCACACAAATATCAGGTATTTCATCTGAAATTTACATGAAGTAATATTAATTTCATGAGAAATTCATGTTTTATTCATGTGAAATTCAATTTAATTTTATGTGCAAATCACATGAAATTGATATGATTTGCATGAATTTATCATGAATTTCACTTCATGTGAATTTCATTCATATAATCTAGATTCATGTGAATTTCATTCATATAATCTAGATTCATGTGAAATTCATTTGGAAATTTCTTCAAATAGCTCTACAAGAATGTTATATGCTAATAAATACCCTGAAATTTATTTAACCATTGAACTGTCTAGAAATGGCGTTTATAATGCTATAACTGCCATTGTCATGCAAAGCAAACTGAATAATGCGCGTTAACGCGTTATGATTAGTTTGCTTTGCCCTGCAATGTCAGTTATAGCACTATAAATGCCATTTCTAGACAGTTCAATGGTTATATTTACATTTCCTATTTTTTTAAAAATCTTATTGTGGTATGTTATTCCTAAAAAACCTTTAAAACAATATTGTGTACCACATGTATTTTCAATTGCTGGAACAGCCAATTAATGACGTCACGCGTATAGCCGCAAGGAAGAGATGAGTGACGTCACATTAGCAATGGCATTTATACTCCTATAACTGCTATCTGGTTTTAAACAAAGTTTAATACATTAAAACATCACAAATGTAAATATACTGCCATACAGTCCAACCTGCCTTATAGGCCACCTCTATTATTAGGGTCACCTGCTTATAAAGGCCAGCAGAAATTTATCCTAATTGTTCTTTATTCATATTATTTTAACCTGTATATAAAGGCCACCTGCTCATAAAGGTTACTTTTACTGATTCCCTTGGGTGACCTTTATAGACAGATAAACATTGTTTCTATTTGACAGGTTACATTGTACTACCACCAATGACATATGAGCTGAAAAACGAGGCGACTATAGCATTTTCCTTCCGCACGGAGTCACATACAGGATTGTTGTTCTTTTCCCATGGTGGTCCTGGAATTTACTTCTACATTGCATTGGTTAAAGGAGCACTTTATTTTGAATTTTCAAACAATGATGCAACAGGTAGTGTTACCTTCAACAAGCCTGGTGCTAGATTGTGTGATGGTAACTGGTACTCTGTCTCCATCGCTAAGAAAGGACAACAAGCAACCATTACTGTGACTCAACATGGTACTGAGTCTCAGGGAGATCCAAATTTTATATTAAACGTTGAGACTGTGTCAGATTTATACTTTGGTGGAGTTCCGGAGGGGTCAACTGGTAAACAGTTTATAAAGGACAACAAGCTATCTGTACCAGAACAAGGTAACATCTTTTTGTGATTGGTTAGATACATGCTCACTATAGATATACATATACATACAGTAAAGTCTCAATTGATGGATGGCCGGCCATGCCCACCATGTTCTGACAATGGCCCGGCATGCTTGAATTACACACAAAAAGAATAAAAACTCAGCCTGAATTGTGCCATTTAATGAGGTAACTGACACTAGTATGTCATTAGTTGCCGTAACAATGCTTTGGTATGGTGATGGCGGCCAGTATCGGAATGTAAACGGTATGGAAGGCGATAGGTCAATTTATTGCCAGGGATCTTGGCAGCCAAGTGTTCTAAAGCATGTGTTTACAGATTGCAGCACCTCTCACTGCATAGGTTCCAATACAACTTGAGACAAGTCTTAATGTATGGAATATTGTCAGTTTACTTGCTGAAGTTAAGTGGTTTTTTTCTGAGCAATATAGTTTCTTGCACCATCTTTTAACTGACTGCTTGGATATAAGTAAAGAAATCTTAACTACAGCAACAAACTATGTTACTCCATTCCACTCCACTCAATCCATTGCCGCCATTTGCTAACTTTAAAGTCAGATTTTTGCATTATAAAGAGTAAATACCTAAATACTTAAAAATAAATTTACAGGATTTGGTGGATGTATAAGAGACCTAAGGAAGACCAGACCATATACAGAATTAATAGATGTAATCAGAATAATGAAGGAGGCACAGACCGTTAACCTTGATGGATGTCCACCATTTTATATACCTCCTAAAACATGTCGGGATTCTCTTATAGAGGATATATATAATGGAACACAGTTATCTTATAATGATATGGGTCTACAACCATATTCAGGTGAGTTCTAAATCTATATTACTATTCCTGGTAGCCAAAATCACCATTGGCTTCTTATTTCTGAGAGGTTTTTTTTCAAAAAATAACCTAATTTGCACTTTTGTGGAAAAATTCTCATTCAAAAGGGATATACAATGGAGTTTGCTATAACAAAGTCGAGGGGAAGGCTTTAAGAACATTGTTATAGGCATACTTTGTAATAAACATTATTTTATTTATGGGTATTAGAAAGGAGTTGTCTCTCTTTAACAATGTGTATTGCAAAAACCAGAAGTAGAAAGATAGAATCGGTATAGGCTACTTCGTAATAACCAAATCCGTTATGCATAGATTAAGAGATTAAATAGAAAAATTTTCGGGGAATTTTTTGAGTTCGTTATAGGCCTAAATTCATTACATTCAACTTCGTTATAGATGAACTCCACTGTATTTTCACAAATTTATGAAAATTTATAATTTCAAAATTGTGGAAACTTATCTAAATGCTGATATCAAACTTGAAGTCTGTTCTACTGTCGATACCACTCTGTTTGTGACCATAAATTTTGTATAATTTTAATAGAAAAATTGAATAAACTTATATAATGTTTGATATTGTTAACTTATTAAGCCTAGTCACAGCTGGAAATTGTTATGCACATCCAGAATTACCATCAATCATTTCTGTAGAAAGGAAAATATTGTTTATATGGAGATTGTATATGTTAAAAATAATGGTGTTCACACCAGATAGATGTCCTTGGTTGCATATTACTTTGTATATGCAAAACAATAAGCCATTCCTCTGGTTTTTCAACATTAAAAATCTCAAAAGTGATAACATTTTACTGCAGAGGTGATCTATGGTAACCATGTGTGTATAGCAAATTCCTTTTTTGACCAGGTGACAAGTGAAAAATACCAAATTTTATTAAGATTTATTGGATTTTCTATGAATACAATTAAGTGTTACAAACATCAGGAAACTGGACTTAATTACCTTATCCCAGTTGAATGGTGTGAAGAGACCACTGAAAGTACAAGAATCCATCATAGATATGTTAGTTGGAATGAAGGTTATCTGGAGCAATGTGAATTTAAATGTCTTGCCCAACGATGTACCTCGCTGTCAAACTGGATCAAACCCACAGCATAATATTTTCTGATGTCAAAAAAATGTGAAATGCATAGATTTAGGATACTGGTAAGACATTTTTTGTTTACACTAGATTGCTTATGCTAGATACATGTTTTTAACTTGTAAATTATTCAGGTTTCAAATCATTACTGGAAATTTTTAATTAGTTAATATGAATTATTTTACTCTGTAGATAACTTGTACAGAGTGCTAGCAACAAATGATGCAGGGTCAGGGATCAGTCCTTGGAGGTATGGGAGGACAAAAGAAGGGGGTAAGTCATGGTATCTATAGTTAGCCCTTTGAGGTATGGTTTGAAGAGGAAGTTGGTAATGAAGTGACATTCATAGTACAGTTTGTTCTTTCGCAACAAATACAAATTGGTTTATAGGATCACTATACAAAGATGAAATAATAGTATAAAGCTGGTGGTGTAAAATACTGCTGAACATCAAATTTAAAATCTAAATTGCTTAGACAAATGGTTCAAAACTTAATGGTTGACAGAATTAAATTTTCATCTGTGACTGGGTACTTTCTAAATGAAAAAGATTTTTTCTTAACATCAGTTAAATGTGAAAAAATGGATTGTTGATGAAATTATGATAATTTTCTCATTTGATAAAATCTTGTTTACTGTTTGTATTTACCGTACTTAAGGAAATGTTATAGTATCTTGGTTCTGATGTTGTAACAATTTTGTGATTTTTCGTTTTATGGTCACTCTTCAAAGTATGTATGTTGAATTTTAATTTGTTTAAAATTTAACAATTCCTTTTTACTTTGTATTTTTCAGCTCCTATTGGTGTCAAACCTCCATATAATGTCACTGTAATCAGTGGTTACATCATACAGGGTAGCTGGCAACAACCAGAGAGTACTGCAGGATTGTTATCAATGTATGCTTTAAAGGCGTATAACTTAGATCATCCAGAAATCCCTCCAGTGGAAGCTAGATTCTATAATGATACTATTTTTAAAGGTATGTTCGATACTTTTTGTCCACTGACAATTGTTTGTGGCCTCTAAAACAAAGGAATTACTTAAATCAGAAATTATTACTGAAAAGCTGGGAAATCAGGAATTGGTGAAGACCACATGTTCACTGTCAATGGGTTATAAGAGACAAAGTATTAAAATAAACCAAACCCAACTGCCACCTTGGAGAAAGTGTGTTCTGTCGATTTTAATGTAGTTGGCCAATGCACCATTGATCAATACTTTTTAATGTTTGTGTGAAACATTTGGGAAAATTTTTACATTGAAATTAGTATGGGAAAGCATGAACTGAAAGGATTTCATCTCGGATGAATATTATTGTTTCACAGAAACGTTATGAGGTATCACATGGTACATTGACGAAACCCCAATTTATGATCTGTAGCTTTTGTAATATACACTGTTATGGGCTGATTTTAAGCTTGCATGACATTATGGTTTGAATTATATTGAATTGAATTTCCATAAATAAATTTATAGAACAAATTTTAAAGGGTCTCATTTTAAATCAGTTAATGTTAGTTAAATGTGTGAGATATAATGATCATTTCCATGAAACAAACAGCCATTAATTTAGTATTTATTCAAGATAAGTATTATTATTTTTAGGCAATATAACTACTGCAGTACCACACACTAACTACTCTGTCAAAGCTGTGGCTTGTACTGGTGGAGGTTGTAGTGAAAGTCCAACAGGTGTCACTGTATTAACGAAGCAAGAAGGTAGGTGGCAAAGAGTCAGATAAAATATCCCCCATAGACCAAACCTTTAAAATTTGAAATATTATTGGAAGTAGTTTCATATTGCTGTATATTATCATTTTCAAAAAGTTTAATGGTCATCATCACAATATTGTTAATAAGTATGATGTCTCTGTGTCCAGGATTACCCTAGATGTATTTGATGTCCCATAGTTCCATGTTCCTTTCACTCTCAATTTTGATTACACATGTGACGGGTGTAGCTATCTAAACAGGAAGTGTTCGCCTTCTGGAGCACCTGTTTCACCTAATTTTCTAGTTTCAAAGTTTTTACTTTGCTTTGGAATTGTGATTAGACATGGATTAGTTTGTTTGGTTTTTTGTTTGTTTTTTATTTGAAATAGTTAAAATATCAGGTTATGCTGCATTCCACATGGTATCCATAATGTATATGTTGATTCTTTTATTTGTATGTCTTATATTATATGCTGTTTGTCAAATAATACACAGGCCATGTTTGATATTAGGGGAAAAAGTCCAGGTCATATGATAGGCATTTGTGCAGATTATTAAACTAATGCTTGCTTTTTTAGCTCATGGGAACAGTAAAATTGTGTTTTTCATGAAAATTGAACGAAAAATAGGTTAAGCGTTTTTTTGCGTAAAATTATGTAATTTTGAAAATGAGACATTTATTGTTATAACTCAATACCGGCTGAAGATAATTGTATGGAGTTTTCACTGTTGATCTTGTCTTGCTATTTTCTTCCAAAAGATGTCAAGGTCAAAGGTCAAGGTCATGTCCCTGTTTTTGACCTTTGATAAAAAATGCTATTTTTAAAACATTTCGGGTGATAATGGCATGGGATTTTCAGTTAATTGTAGGTATTGACATGACGATCATTTTGATACATAGATCAAGGTCATTGGTTCAAAGGCCAAGGTCAAAGATGCACAACTATTACAGTTATAGTTGATTATCTGCAAAACTGTTAACATTTTGTATAGTCATACATATTAGAATATTGTAGGTAATGGCACAATGGTCATTTTGATATATTAATAAAGGTCATGGGTTCAAAGGTCAAGGTTACAGATGCAAACAATTACTGAAATGGTAAATTATCAAAAAATATAAACTACATATTAGAATATTGTAGGTATTGGCCTAACAATGAAGGGCATGGGTTCAAAGGTCAAGGTCTCAAATGAAAGCAAGTACTGAAATGGTTGATTATCTCAAAAACTATAAACTCCTTGTATAGGCATATATATTGGAATATTGTAGATATTGGTCTAATGATAATTTTCATATATGAATAAAGGTCATGAGTTCAAAGGTCAAGGTCACATGCAAATTAATACTGAATTGGTTAATTATCTTGAAACCTATAAATATTTTGTATAGGCATGTATGCTAGAATATTGTAGGTATTGGCCTAATGATCATTTTGATATATGAATGAGGATTATGGGTTCAAAGGTCAAGGTCACAGGTGAGCGTTAAGGCCCATGGGCCTCTTGTTTTTTTTAGAAGAATCTATTTCAAACTGTCTTATATTTTATATATTCATGTAGCACCTGCAAATGTATCCGAGCCGAGAGCTGTGACAGGTGTTAGATATCTGACAATACAATGGGATATACCAGCTAAACCTAATGGTATTATAACTGGGTACTTTCTGTACAAAGATGGAGGTTTGATATACAGTGGAGCCGAGAGGTCATTCAATGTCACCAACCTACAGGTTTGTAGATTATATTTATTTTTAATATTGTTGTTGTTGTTGTTATTATTATAGTAAATTTGCTGCTAGTTAAAATATAAAAATCCTCAAAAACTAAAGTATACTCTACCATGCAAAGTATTTCCATACCCAATTTGGTTAAATATATTTTGGTCCTTTGGATATTTTTTAAAAAAAACCTGAGAAAAAAATTTGGTTTCACAATTTTAGTGCAAGCACTACTGATGAGGAATTGTATTCGGAAAAGCCTGTCTAGTGCTGTAAAAATAACACTGGTATAATATGTAATATATCAAATTAAATATTTGCAGTCCTGACAACCAAAATCCTTATTGGTTGATTATTATATTCTCAGCAGTGATTTTGTTGCATTTTTGAAAAACTAGTTTGTTTTAGTTTAAACAATATTTATTCATCCTTAGATACAAATAATATAATTCATAACAAACTTTAAACTGGATTCAGGAACAAGCGCTAGCTTATTTAAACCCGTCTCCAGAAAATTGAAGTTCTGATATCTAGCAAATTGCATTATGATATGCTGGCATTAGCTAGTATCTTAATTGCAAAGCCACTATAGTTTAGTTCTATCTAATATATTATGGATAAGGACAACAAGAAATAATTTTTCAGTGCATCACTGTTGTTTTGGTTAATTTCAGTAACAAAAATTAGGGACATTTTAGTCATTTTCTCTGGGGGTAACTATCTTTATTCTGTAGTAATTTTAAGCAAACAAAATAACCTTTTCTTATAAAATAATGAATAAACTTGCCCTGTTGTAAATAACTGATTTTTTCAGTGTCACCTGTAATATTCAATGATGTATCCATACAACTGTGGGTTCAAATCCACAACCTCCCACAAATGAAACGAGAACTCTACCAAGTGAGCTTCTGTTATGGTTGGGTGCACCAAAAATCCATAGAGTTGCCTCCCTTTGTACAGGAGTAGCTACTGCTCATGTACACTGTATTTTACTTTAGACTACCAATTTTCTCATGACAAAGGGAGGTAAATCTGTAGTTGGACCAGTATAAGGAACTGAGAGTATTAATCAGATCAGAGTAACTTACACACATTTAGACACCACATTAACTTGTGTATAGATTGACCCTTTATTGATAAAATCATGATATGTTGCAATTACCTGAAAACTTACTGACACGATGCTGAATAATATACAACTACTAACAAAATTATGTACTGTAAAATTAAAATGTTTATCTCCATAATTCATATTAATGTATTAGGGTACATAACAAGACGCTTTATAAATGAATTACTGAAAGAATATATTGAGTCTGTGAGAAATACACAATACACCTTGATATGTTAACCTGAACCATTTTAAATTTAGGTAGTAACATTGTAATAGATCTTAGAACATTTATTTCTAAGATTTATGGACTGAATCCCAGTGGTTTGCCTGAAGAGAGGTGGGAACTACAATTGCAAACAATTAACACTAATAATAATTTCATTACTCATGTTATTTTCTCATGGTTTCCATCTTGTTTGGAGCATCATGGTCTGTAGACTGTACCATCAGATATTGTCTGTCTGTCTGTCTGGACAGAAAGTATGGCAGATTTTTTATAAATTTGTGGATTGATAAACTAGATACTGTATGACATGTACTTTTGAGCTGTCAGCTTGGTGTGTATGGTTATCTGTACAGATCCAGAGTTTACCTGTACTATCAATAGACATTCCTCCAGGTGAGCCAAGTTTGTCCTTAGATGTGAACAAAAATTGTACAAAGTTACCAAACCTGTTCAGAACATGTATACAGGAATTACCTGTGTCACTTACAAGAATGTTATTGTAGTGGTCAGTCTGTAAATACCAGGCTGTAAAGTTATGGTCCATCTTAATCTCCGGCGCTCCAGTGTATGTGTTTACAAGATGTCCATGGGGATTTAAAATCAGCACACTGAAACACTCATTGTCATCATAGTTAATCACACAAATGTTACCATTTCTACTCTCGGCTACAAACATTGGGGTATCAAATAAATGTGTTTTGCCATCAGCTTGTGTGCTGATTTTTTGTACAATTTCTTTGTCTCTATTGACTCGTACAACAGCCGTTTGGTCGGTCTCATTAGCAACACATACTAAGATGTCGTCTGTTTTAGTTGCACAAAGTCCAAATGTTGAGTAAGGCGACATATTAAAGGCAGTTTCAAATTTCCCATCTTCTGTCAGTTTGTATATTTCATGGCCACCAAGAACAGTTAACAACAGTTCACGAGCATTATTAGTGGCAATGTCATGGATTCTATATTCTGATGTAACATTTGTCACAACTTTTCCGTCTGGTGTCACCAGTTGCAAATCTCCCTTTGAATAATATCGAAACCAAGCATTCCCATTTACTGCACTGACATGAGAAGCAGGAATCTTTGGCACAAATGTCGAGATTACCCGCAGGTGAATATCTGGACAAATCTCCTCAAAATCGGAAGTCATACTCATTTCTGCATCTTGATTCACCTGTCCTATCAGGTCTCTCAGATTTACATTTCCGTACGTAATAACGGGCGCATCCACAGGATCTTGTTCAGGACAAGGTTTGACATTATTAAGATTTTGCTGTATATCTTCAAAATGTTTTATGATGCTAATGTCCTCTTCAGATTTATTTAACCACTCTCTTAGTACCCCTAACTCTTTTTTCAGTTGGCTTTCAGCTATTTTCATTTTCAAAATATCCATTGTCTGCTTGCCTTCCAGTTGTGTTATAAGCTCACATATCTGCTTGTCAACTTCTTGTTTTATTTCTTCCCCATGTATTTTTATCCTGTTTATCATTTCTTCCACACCTGCACTGTAGTCTGTTTGATTTTTCTGAATTTGGCTTATTACTTTTTCGTAATCTTCCATTTTCTTTTTGCCATTTGTAAGGCATGGTTCAATCTTTGTCCTTTTCTTTGAACCAATACTGGAAATCTTTTGTAGTGAATGTTTTAAATGTAAGTTGATGATACAGTCAGGACAAACAAGGACTTCACATTCGTTACAGTACATATGGATCTTCTCGTTAAGATGGATAGAACACTGAAGTGGATCTCGATTTTGTCTTTCTTTCTTAGAATACCTTGTAAGTGGCGACACCTGGTGCCTGTGTGCTATTCTACTTCTAAGATGTATAACCTTACATTGTTCACACAATAATTCTTCACAGGTATCACATTTCCACTTGGTTTCGTTCCCTCTGTCACATAACTCACACTCCATGTGGACACTCTGCATGGCAGCTCTTGCTCGGCGTATAGATTTAGAATATCTCTTAATTTCACTCATGTCTCTTTGTGTAATCTTTTAACAGTCTTCTTGTCTGCAAAATAAACAGATAGTTATTACTTAAAGTATAAGTTTATATACTTTAAATATTAAACAAAACATTTTTAATACCTGTGATTTCATGTTGTTGAACTTTTACTGACAATTTTAGAGGCAATCTTGAGAACCTCTACTGTGTTTTTTGGAGGTGAAAATTTTACTGTCAGTTTTGTATGAACCTTTACGGTCTACTTTACTAGCAATCTTGGTGGCTAATCAAAGAAACTTTTACTGCCTTTCTTGTAGACCAAAATGTTAAAACCTTTACTGCTGGGAGGTCAATTTTAGGTCCCTACTGCCCATCTTGTTATGTTAGAACATTTATTCTCCAATAGATTTGAGGCTTTGGATTTCTTTTGAAATTGAGTTTTATATGTATATATGTATCATTTATTTCATACCAGACAGACCATAAAACACACTCCCACATCACAAGCATAAATGAACCTGTTCTTAGATTAATTCGTAGAGATTAATAAACTTTCTTTAGTTTCTAGCTGAAAAAAGCTGATGTGATGTTAAACAACATTACAACCCATCAATTAACCTGAAAATTAGAATTAATCTTGCTGCACAAACATGTTATTTAAATCTTTGAGATGTAATATGAACCTGACAAGACATTATATAATGTTGCCGTGGCGAAACATTATATACCTTTATAAAAAATAACTTTCTCCCTTATTTTCATTTTAAATTCGTTGAATTTGACAAGGCCTTATGTAATGTTGCCATGGTGATAAATAAAAGACCCTTATAAAAATAACTGAAATTTCTCTCTTATTTTCATTTTAAATTCCTTGAATTTGATATCAATCTTGTTGTTGTTTGCCTTGGGATTGTGTGAAGTAATCATTCATCTGGAACCACAGAATAATATTGATCACATGACTGTGTTTACACAACTTGTGCTATTTACATGATTTAAAGTTAAATGTCTTGTTTTTTAAATACAGTATAAGCATGTTATGACTCAAGGACTGTTGACCTTGTAAAATGTCAGAAAATTATCACCACACATTTATTTTAACATGAATTTATCATGCTTATTCTTCAGGTCACTGTCACCCATTAATTTTTATAACTTTTTGCCAAGTTAGTTTTTTAACATACCTTGTACTTTATTATACTTTTAATCCTTTGTGGCTTATAAGTACAGGCCTGTGGAAAGTTTAATATTTAAGCTATCAATTTAGTACCAATTCTGTTGCTCATAAGCTATATCTTGGCAGCTTTTTTCTACAGCTGCTGTTTATCTCTCGATCACTATAGCTGTCAATATCTCGGCCACTTGACAGCTGAGATTCGACACCCTTTCGGTAGCTCAGGGTTAAACATTCTACAGGTCTGTACTGTATAAATTTTATACTGATTCTGCTAATATGGTTTTCATCTCGTCAGCAGTTTATTAGATGAAGGTGCTCAAAGATCACTTAAGACCCATTTTAAATTACAGTGAAACCTGTCTATAAAGGCCACACAAGGGGCGGTAAAAGTGGCCTTTGTGGGCAGGTGGCCCTTATATTGGCCCTTATACTGGTTCATATGACATGAATAAAGAGCATTTGGGATGAAATTAAACTGACCTTTATAAGCAGCTGGCCTTTAAGGCAGGTTGAATTCTATATTCCTTATAATACTTCCTAAACTTTAAAGCCAGAGGGCAGACATAGCAGAGTGGTACTGTCACTGGCTTTCAATGTCAAAGGTTGTTGGTTCGAATCTCATTCTGAACTTGGAAATTTTCTGAGATGACTTTCATCTCCTGCCCATAATAGAGCTGTAAAAAGCTCAATACTAGAATAGCATTTCGGATGAGACTCAAAACCAAGGTCCTATATCTCAGTACAGGCAAAAGACACCTCTGTAGAGTTGAAAAAAGAGTAGGCCCCCTGTGGCCGCTATAGAAATGCTTACAACTAAACAGCAAATGAAACAGACTGAGTAAAAAATAAGTAAGAACTTGTTGTAAAGAGCATTTTGTGCCAGTTGAAGACTTCATTATGACTAGTTAGATCAATATAACCAATCAAACATTGTTTGATGGAGGTTTTGATACATATTTATTGTGGCACATTAGATAATCTCATTTTTCAGAATTATGTCTTTCTCTTTTATTTCAAATAGGTAATACATATATATGTTGCTTTATTTTCACGGTATCAAATTTTTGTGGTTTGATGATGACTAGTGTATTCATGGTGTTAAATTTTTGCACTCTCTTCAACCATTCGAGTAACATTACTGAATTGCTCAAAATGCTGTAATTTCGCAGGAATACACTAGACTGTGAATATAGTGAAAAATTAAACCACAGCGAAATGTAAGCATTATACAGTATGCAGTATAAAATGATGATTCTAATTGAAAATTATCATGAAAATGGCAATCATGGCTATAAAATGTTGTTTATATACTGTAAATGTATCACAGTAGCTCTCTTCTTAATCAGAAATCATCCTTTTGAAACATGAAAGTGGTCTTACTAAAGGAGTGGTCTCTTAAATGTCAGTCTTTGAAATCTTTTGTGTTCATAATAATCTTAGCATGTACAAATTTCAGTGCAAATTACAATTGAGTAAAATCACATGGACTTGGATCACTTTAAGCAGCTATTATCGTATTTAGTTTGGCAGCAGTGATTTTGCCTGCCTACAATCACTACCAAATAAAGGTAGTTTCCCCTGGGGGAAAATGACAAAAATTTCTCAATTTGACCACTAAAATTCCCAAAGCAATAGTGGTGTACTAGCAAATTAAAGCTACCTATCCTTACACGTAAAATGTCAGTTTCTGTAGATAATATAGTTTTTACCAGCATATGTCATAATGAAGTCTGCTTTATTTCAGAACTTCAATTTTTCCCAATTTATAGTCAGAAGGTAGTTTTTTTTTTTTTTAAAAATGCAACAAAATCACTGGGCAGATGATTTAAATTATCGGTACTGTATTTTCGTGAAAATTGCTAAAATAATTATATTGCTGAAATTAACATGTTTACAGGAATGATTTCATATTAGAGTAGTGAAAGAAAAAATAAATATTTTAGGGAAAAACTATAACCTAGGTTTTTCAGTCAATGTATTTCCTCCATGTGTTTTTAAATTTTAATTCATGATCAGAAATTAAAATTTAATCCTAACCAGGCAGGGTCCAGTTGCCCGAAGCTTGATCAATTTAATTAGTGTGAATTTAAAACACCAATAAAACTTAACATATCATTATTGAATCAACAGTTTCAAAACATTTTGTTTCAATTTGATGAAATTCTGTTCATTTTTCGCAATTCAAACAAAAAATTCACAAAAAAAAAAATCATATAATGCAAACCCCCCCCCCCCCCCCCAAAAAAAAAAATTTTGACTAATCAATTGATTAAACCAATCAAGCTTTGATAAACTGGGCCTAGCCGTAGACTACAACATGACCTTATCCAGTATCAGGTCACTGTAACCTACTGATGTACAAGGTAGCAGTATACAGTCAAACCTATCTATAAATACCATCCAGGGAACCAGTAAAAGTGGCCTTTATAAGCAGGTGGCCTTTATATAAAGGTTCAAATAATATGAATAAAGAACAGTTGGGATACAATTTTACTGGCCTTTATAAGCAGGTGGCCCTTATATAGAGGTGACCTTTAAGGCAAGTTGGACTGTATGTATATAATAGTAAATTGGAGAATCTTCTTTATATGTTATGTATGTATGCTTAATGAACGTTTAATAATAAGTGTAAAAGATATGTGATAATTATTAGGCATATGTCACTGGTACATATGTACCTGTACAACTATCGGAAATTGGTGTATTTATACCATAAGCTATAAACTGCGAGTCATCATATCTTTGCTATTCACTCAGTTGTAACTGAATCGAATTATATTTTTAAATTTAAAGTAAACATTCTTTTCATATTTTAATTTTAAAAAAACATATACTAGATAATTCAACCCATAACTTTATGCCTGTTTGTGTAATCACCAGAAATATGGATAAAAATTGAATTCAAAAATAATTTTAGGCAGAAAAATAGAGAGAGAGGGTGTGCGTGTTACCTTATTCAGTATGATATATCCTAGCTAGCTCGGCTGGTCATTACACCTTACCACTTTACAATATAATTATATGTGCCAATATGATGGATAAAAATTAAATTAAAAAATAATTTTAGAGCGAGAGAGAGAGAGAGAGAGAGAGTGTGTGTTACCTTATTCAGTATGATATATCCTTGCTAGCTCAGCTGGTCATTACACTGTACCACTGTAAAATAACTATGATGTTCTACTTGAGTTCTCACCTGTCTAGTTTAAAACATATTTCATACCTGAGCAGGTTTATATACCTGTACTGTACCGGTACATTGTCCTGACAGGGATTTACATTTTATTTTGGAGGATATACCCATGAGGAGTGTTAACTGTTAAAGTTCATGAATGATGTAGAGAGTCATTCCTTAATCATTGACACCTGAGTTGGGGGAATTTTGTATCAATACCATATATCCTGAACCAAAAATTTTTCTATATATACCCAATATCCTGGATCAGAGAATTTTCTATCATTGCTATATATCTTGCATCAATTGTTTACGTTTCTTAATCTTATTCATAAATATCTTTAGAACATTAGAACATATATATATGTCCGTGATTGTACTGTTTAAAGAATACAAGTTTATACAGGAGTGATTCTGATTTGGGGAAAAATTATGGAGGATGTACACCCACATTTTTCGTATAAATTCACATAGATTTACATTATTATGTTGTATAATGATTATATTTAAATTTCTGAATATCACAAAATTGTAACATTTAATATAATGCACACGGCTTAAATTTCTATCAAAATTAACATTTTTACTTGGCCAATCTCTTAGCCTTGCATATAAGATATAAATAATTCTAATGGGAATAGGTTACCTTGGGTTACACCATTAAAACATTAATATGTCACAAGTCCATGAATTGTAAGACTCACCTTCAAACTGTTATTTTGATAATGGAAAAAGAATGGAGTTAGAGACTATTCCTGGTTGAGTTGTCTCAGCATCCTCAAGTCAAGAATATGTAAGTCTTCATGTTATATTCCAAAATTATTAAACAGCACCAAGCCTGCACTCTGTTGCCAAGTGATCTATAGTGTTAGGTTACATATGACAATGTCTCTCCTATGTTAAGTTTGATTCCAACATTCTGAGTTCATTTCCCTTTTAAAGTTGTGGTTTTCACTGGGTACTCTGGTTTCCTCTATTATGCCATACTCTGAACTTTCTAAATATGAGTAGTCTTTGCATTAAACAGCAACCTAAACTTTACGACAATAAACTATAATCATGATGATTAAACATATTAAGTATTTGTATTACAGTTCTATTTACTTTAATGAAGTTAATTTTTCTGGGCACTCTGGTTTCCCCCACTGTCCCAGAATTAACTGCTTTGATATAAGTGAAAAAATCTTGAATGGGTGTATATGACCACATGACTTCACCACTCTATATAACCACCATGGTAACTCAAATAGTAAAGTGCTTGCTGTGTACGTGGGAAGTTCAAGCCCTGGCTTGGTCTGATCAAAACTTGAAAATAGGTAGTGACTGTTCTTGAAATGAAAGTCACTGGCTCCTTTTGAACTGACTTTAAAACTGATTCCCCATGTCACGACAGGCATACCACATTAAAAATCCTCCCTGCACATTGCTCTTAGCACAATGCAAAGTTCAATATTTCTGCCACTTCACCTATAGCTGGTGACATCTCGATGTAATTGAAATATTCTTGACTGGGACATAAAACCCCATTAATTCAATCAATCAATCCAATCCGTATATTGTAGCATAGTTGTTTCAGACTTACAGTGAGTGCTGTATCTTACCATCAATCCCAGAGTTGATAAGACCTGGAATAACTCTTGTTACTATGATTTACTTTTTATCTTTTAGGTTTATACTGCGTACCAGTTTTATATCAGAGCCTGTACTATAGTAGGATGTACTAATGGACCAGCAAAATCTCTCAGTACTGCTGAACTTCCACCAACTTTTGTTAAAGCACCAACTCTAGTTCCATTAGGTAAATATAACTAGACATTACGTTACTGCAACAAACGTTGATGCACAAAGTTTTGGTAAACATTCTCTGTTAAGTTAAACTAGTCTTATTAAAAAAAATTAAGGTCTATGTAGCTTTCTTGAGAGTCAATCTTGGTTTAAATAAAGCGGCAGAATTGAAAACAAAGCCCATATGCAGAATGAATATAAAAAAATTACCATGATTGTTATGTAGAGATAAAAGTGATTCAGCTTGCTATTCCTCTGCTTCAAAATTTTGAAATTTTGTATACCAATGCAGTATATGCAGTATCAGGCCCCATGCCACAGGTACCGATTTCATCTACTTCACAGTTTGTTTGGATTCTAACATGTGTTAAAAAGTGGGGGTATACTAAGTGAGGAATAGCTCACAGATTTTTGTTTTGACTCAACAAAAATTATAATAATACAATAATAATATATTATCAAACTTCTATATCTGCTGGAAAACGATGATGATTTCCTGGAAATTCTGTTGATTTTCCATTTCAATTCAATACACAAAAATCCTGACAGTGATTACCACCAAAAATTTCTGATTTTCTGTATATTGCATTGTTACAGGTACCACAAAGGTAGAGGCCAGGTGGGAAGAACCGACCATGTTAAATGGGGTACTAAAGAGATATGTATTATATTTGTCAACTGAGGGGAGTACAATCGGTACTGAAATCTACAACAGCTCAGATTTCTTCAAATATTATACTATAACCAACCTTACTGCTGGAACACCTTACTTCATCACATTATCTGTAAGTATGTTATAAGTTATACATGGTTCCCACACATGAGGGAAAGCTTGGAGAATTTTATTGTTTTCAAGGTCAGGAAATTTCAAAGAGTCGGGGGAATTTGAAAAATTAAGGGAATGTCAGGAATTTGTCAGGGAATTTTACATTTCTTTCTCAAGAGTTATGTCCCTTTGAAATTGTAATCATATTTTTTCTTATCCAGCCTTCTCTTCCCTGGCTACTGAACAGTACAAGGCATACAAATGTACATTGTATTATTGACTAGAGTCTTAGTTTTTGTTTCCTGGTACTTTGTCATCATTGCCATCTTTACTAACAGTTCATTTTAAACTCAACTGTACTGGGTAAAATATAAGCATAGTTTAATTGTTCTACCTAAAATGGTCGAAGTTTTTTGATAGGACTAGATTAGCAGGGAGCTACCCATTTTTTCTGACAGGATTGGCTCATATCTTTTATTTTTCTAAGGAGGTGCTAACCCTTTTGGATCACCCTGTCTCACCCCTTTGGTGGAAGTTCACATGTTGAACTTAATTAGTCAGTTTTCAAAGTTTATTCTTAGGTTTTGGTGTTGTGATTTTAGAGATCATGACCAATATGTTTGTGTTTGATTCGCAGTTTAAAAAAATTAACATTTTTTTCAGTCAGACCTATACTTATCTTTGATAACAATAATTTCTTTTCTCAGGCTTGTACTGGTGGAGGGTGTACACAAAGTGAAGCTAGTAATATAACAACTGAAGAGAGTTCTCCAGAAGGTGTACAGATACCCACAATAACATCCCCGAGTTCTACAGAACTTATCATAACATGGCAGTTACCTACACTACCTAATGGTAATTATAGATCAATGAATGAACATTTAAATATTTAATATTGCAATACAAGATACAAATAAAGAAGGTTATTTACACGTAGATGTAATTTGTGAAAGAAGTTTCAGTTATTTTTTATTTACCCAAAAATAAGAAATCATTTTTATGCACACTGTGCTTTTTTTCTGAAGTTACAGAAACGAGAAAATTTTTAAAATTATGAGAATAATTTTGTTAATAATTCTATCTCTACTTAAAGAAACTTCATATAGGATAATTTTGAAGACAAAACTTTTTAACATAGATAACAATGGGAAACATTAAAAACTTTTGTACAGTACTGTTTATTTTTTAAGCTAAAATGCTAACAAATGGTGACTGTGTAAAGGAAATAGAAACTTTAAAACAAAACCAAATAAAAAAACCTATTCACTTTATTTTCAGTACAAAACATAACATCATTTAATATGATTGCATGAATCTTTTGATATGGTTCTATACATCATTTGATATGATTTTATTAACAGGGCAAATCACAGAATATAAATTATACCACAATGAAGTGTTAGTATACAACGGAATGCTCATGACATATCGACTCTCAGGGTTAACCCCTTACAGTCTCCATACCTTCCGAGTTGTTGCTTGTACAATCAAAGGCTGTGCCTCTAGTCTAAGGACAGAAGGTAGGACAATGGAAGCTCCTCCCGAAGGGTTTATTGTCATGGATGTGAAGGTTGCTGATGCTAGAACAGTCAGAGTAAAATGGAACGCTCCAGAAAAACCTTACGGACTTATTTATTATGATGTTTATTTCTTCGGGAAGTTTTACGCAGATCCAGGTATGGATTTAAATGAATAAGTAAAATCCAACTTGCCTTAGAGGCAACATCTATATAAGGACCACCTGCTTATAAAGGCCAGTAGAATTGTATCCTAATTGTTCTTTATATTATTATTTGAACCTGTATATAAAGGCCATCTGTCAATAAAGGCCAATAAAGTTTGACTGTGTAGTAAATAACATCTTGTGTAACTCATATAAAATTAGATTTGCTTTTAAAAAATATTGATACTGTGATATGGATTAGATTTTAATGAAACTTGGAAGTGTATATATTACAGTTCTAAAATGTCTCGGTCATTCATATTAATGTGAGACAGAATTTTAGCATAATTAATAAGCATACTGCTATATGATTGGTCATTGGTTTCCTAAATAACTCTTTGTAATTATAATTGAATTCTCTTATTATCTAAGTACCTTCCTCAAGCTTAATACAAGACAAAGTTTATAAAATTTAATATGATGCTGCCTCAATCTTGTCAATTGTTCCCATTGGATAAATACTGTAATATCAATCACTACTGTGCTGGTGACACATCTATGTCATATGACCTCTTGTCAAAATATTTTGTCTATTTAACACAGAGAAATGGAATTATACAGAAGTCCAAGGAGTAAAAAGTTTGTTTCGAGGTTCTAACCACAGTACATGGATCAATGTCGGACCAGTACTTCCAATGAGTCGGTATGACATACAGGTCAATGCTTCTAACACAGCTGGTTATAGACTTAGTAATATGCAGGGCGTCAGCATGCCACCGGGAAGTGAGTATCACCAGTATATGTAACAGAGCAATACATTAAATTTTTTGCCACTTGACCTTTTTAGACAATAATACAAAATTATCAACTTGCAAAACTAACTTGTCCGACTGGCTTATTACCACAAATTTTTAATGCATTTAACCTATCAGATCTAAAAATGTCAAATAAGCAGACCCATATTATTGATCCCATGAACACATTAAATTTTTTGCCACTTGACCTTTTTGGACAATAATACAAACATGACAAAATTATCAATTGCGTGGATACAAAACTAACTTGTCCGACTGGCTTATTACCACAGATTTTTACTTCATTTATCCTAAAAATGTCAAATAATCAGACCCATAGTATCCCCATGAAGTGCAGTTTGACAGGTCCTGACTTTGTATCTTACCTTTACACCTCTAATTCTGGATTCTCTAAAAGTTCTTAACATTTTTGCACACTTTGAATGGTGGTCCCAAGCATTTATATATTTAACATTTTCACTGTCTTACTTTAACATCCTAGTTGACAGACCATATTATGTCATATTATCCATCACAAGATATTAAGTATGATTTAGACTTTTTCAATATCTACTTAAAAATGTCTTACAACATGTACTACAAACATTGCATAGTGATCATGGTGATTGTAAAGTGTGCTCTGAACATTTGTGGTGATTACAACATGTACTACACACATTGCACAGTGATCATGGTGATTGTAAAGTGTGCTCTGAACATTTGTGGTGATTACAATCTCATTAAAAAAGTTCACAGAATTTGTTGACTTTAACAATATTATTGACTCAACTGGACAAATTTATCGATAATCAAGTGTCAATTTTTTCTTCTAAAAGAATTCATTTTTGACTGTTGAACGTGTTGGTTTGTAAAAATCACTGGTACTGGACAATCGGACAAACCCTATGTACTGGACACCATTTTGTCACACATCCAGTGTTGACTGTTTTCTCTCTATATGACATGTTGTACCGGACAATCATACAAACCCTATGTACTGGACACCATTTTGTCACACATCCAGTGTTGACTGTTTTCTCTCTATATGACATGTTGTACCGGACAATCATACAAACCCTATGTACTGGACACCATTTTGTCACACATCCAGTGTTGACTGTTTTCTCTCTATATGACATGTTGTACCGGACAATCAGACAAACCCTATGTACTGGACACCATTTTGTCACACATCCAGTGTTGACTGTTTTCTCTCTATATGACATGTTGTACCGGACAATCAGACAAACCCTATGTACTGGACACCATTTTGTCACACATCCAGTGTTGACTGTTTTCTCTCTATATGACATGTTGTACCGGACAATCAGACAAACCCTATGTACTGGACACCATTTTGTCACCTATCCAGTGTTGATTGTTTTCTCTCTATATGACATGTTGTACCGGACAATCAGACAAACTCTATGTACTGGACACCATTTTGTCACACATCCAGTGTTGACTGTTTTCTCTCTATATGACATGTTGTACCGGACAATCAGACAAACCCTATGTACTGGACACCATTTTGTCACACATCCAGTGTTGACTGTTTTCTCTCTATATGACATGTTGTACTGGACAATCAGACAAACCCTATGTACTGGACACCTTTTTGTCACACATCCAATGTTGACTGTTTTATATTCTGTGTATTGCGCACTCAGCTCATATATGACAGTAGTAGCACATGATTTCTAAATTACCCAATAAAATTAATTGTTACAAAATTGATATAAAATTATTCTATTTGTTTTAGCTCCTGATGGTGTTAAACCACCGACATTAGTGTCCAATGTACCGACAGCTATTACAGCCACGTGGCAGGCAGTAGGACGGGCCAATGCCCCGGAGTCTCCACTTTATATTCTACAGTTCCGGGAAATGACATCAACAGCTCTGGTTCAGGAGTAAGTATTATAAGATCAATATTTACAGGGTTGACTTAAAATGGAATGTAAATATTTATTCATTAAAAAGTTTGAAATTTAAAAAGATAACTGTTCAGGTGTACAAGATTCATTGTTTGATTGAATGGGATTTTACCTCCCTGTCGAGAATATCCTGCTTATATATCAGGATATCACCAGCTCTTAGTGCTAGAAATTTTTACCTTTGCTGTGCTCACAGGTCAATATGCAGGGATTTTTCTAAAAGTACCAAGCCTATCATGATACAGGGCATTGGTTTTTAAGCTCCTGCAGAGCACCAGTTAGTTTCATGTCTATATGTTGAGTGCTTTGCTAAAGAACAGTCGCAGCCTATTTTCAAGTCTTTGTGCATAAGGCCTTCAAAACTAACAAAAGAGTGTATCATTATTGTGTTGCATGCTAATTGATAAATTTGTAATATTATTAAGATACATAAATGTCAATGAAATATAAATGAAAATAGTAAAATGCATAAATATTGTCAAGTCATTGTAAATTTGACAATTTTTTTTTTGTTTTTTTCTGGTAATGTAGATTGATCAGTTAGCATTTGCTGTTATTTCCTTTGGTGCAGGTAGCTACCTAAAGTACATGTACATTACATGTACTTATAATTTAATTTGTATTTTTAGCTCACCTGACCGAAGGTCATGTGAGCTTATGGCATAGCGCAGCGTGTGTATGTGCGTGCGTGCGTGTGTGCGTGTGTGCGTGCGTGTGTGCGTCGTTAACACCTATTTTCGACTTCTCCTCTGAAACTTCTTGACAGTTTTTAATGAAACTTTGTCAGAAGTATATATGGGCCGGTGCAATTCAGATTTGTTCGCGGCGTTGCTATGGCTACCATAACTAGGTCAAGGTGACCTAGGGGTGCAAAAATCTTAAAAAATCTTCTTCTCCGAAAGTACTGATTGGAGAAAAAATCTGATGTGATATTTGGCTTCTCTAGGGTCTTAAGCCTATAGTTTGTTCATTTTGTGAAATTCGGATAAAAAATAGGTTACGCGTTTTTGCGTTTAATTTTGAAAAAATCGTAAAATAGCTTCAAATTGTTATAACTTGACTATTTGACCAGATAATGACATGGGGTTTTCAGTTTTGACATTTTCTTGTTAGTATCTTCAAAATGAGGTCAAGGTCAATTGTGAAGGTCGTGACCTAATTTTTTTTACCTCTGATTATAATTATAATCTCGAAAAGTATAAACTTTTTGTATAGGCATGTATATAAGAATGTTGTAGGTATCGATACAACGATCATTTTGATGTATAGAAAAAGGTCATGGGTTCAAAGGTCAAGGTCACAAATGCGAAACAATACTGAAATGGTTAATTATCTCGAAAACTATAAACATTTTGTATAGGCATGTATATTAGAATGTTGTAGGTATTGATACAACGATCATTTTCATGTATAGAAAAAGGTCATGGGTTCAAAGGTCAAGGTCACAGATGTGAAACATTACTGAAATGGTTAATTATCTCGAAAATTATAAACTTTTTGTATAGGCATGTATATTAGAATGTTGTAGGTATTGATACAATGATCACTTTGATGTATAGAGAAAGGTCATGGATTCAAAGGTCAAGGTCACAGATGCGAATCATTACCGAAATGGTTTATTATCTCGAAAACTATAAACTTTTTGTATAGGCATGTATATAAGAATGTTGTAGGTACCGATACAACGATCGTTTTGATGTATAGAAAAAGGTCATGGGTTCAAGGGTCAAGGTCACAGATGTGAAACAATACCAAAATATTTAATTATCTTGAAAACTATAATCTTTTTGTATAGGCATGTATATTAGAATGTTGTAGGTATTGATACAACGATTATTTTGATGTATAGAAAAAGGTCATGGGTTCAAAGGTCAAGGTCACATATGTGAAACAATACTGAGATGGTAAATTATCTCGAAAACTATAAACTTTTTGTATAGACATGTATATAAGAATGTTGTAGGTATTGATACAACGATCATTTTGATGTATAGAAAAAGGTCATGGGTTCAAAGGTCATGGCACAGATGTGAAACAATACCGAAATGGTTAATTATCTTGAAAACTATAAACTTTTTGTATAGGCTCGTATATTAGAATGTTGTAGATATTGATACAATGATCATTTTTATGTATAGAAATAGGTCATGGGTTCAAAGGTCAAGGTCACAGATGCAAAACAATACCGAAATGCTTAATTATCTCGAAAACTATAAACTTTTTGTATAGGCATGTATATTAGAATGTTGTAGGTATCGATACATCCATCATTTTGATGTATAGAAAAAGGTCATGGGTTCAAAGGTCAAGGTCACTTATGCGAAACAATACCGAAATGTTTTATTGTCTCGAAAACTATAAACTTTTTGTATAGGCATGTATATTAGAATGTGGTAGGTATCGATTCAATGATCATTTTGATGTATAGAAAAAGGTCATGGGTTCAAAGGTCAAGGTCACAGATGTGAAACAATACTCAAATGGTTAATTATCTTGAAAACTATTAACTTTTTGTATAGGCATGTATATTAGAATGTTGTAGGTATTGATACAATGGTTATCATGATGTAAAGAAAAAAGTCATTGGGGTTTAGTATTTATGTTTTCTTTAAATCTATCAGCTAGCCATTAGTTATCAGGTGAGCGTATCAGGCCCATGGGGCTCTTGTTTTATTTCAGCATCTTTGGACCCACAACAGCCTTTACTTTTACCATGATTAATTTATTGCCATACACAGAGTATGAATTTCGACTTGTGGCCAATAATAGCCATGGTAACACCAGATCAGAATGGGTAACACAAGTTACCAGGCAGGACAGTAAGTACATAAAACTGTCACCTTGCCCAATGTATAAGTTCTGGCTTATTGCTGTAGTTAGTGATACCAGATTAAAAATTATGGCTACATAAGTTATTAGGCTGGACAGTAATTAAGTACAGTACAAATTAATGTATTTAAGAACTGTTGTAATGTTGTATTTTTTCATAATCAAAATAAAGAACTATTGCCTTACATAGAGAGTGCAAAGAAATATTTTGGTTAAAGTTTTTACAAAGAATATATAGTGGTTTTGGCCATTCCTGGAAGGTTCATATATTAGTCACATTTGTTTAATAGGTAGGTCACTAAGTAAAATGATACAAACACCTTGTTAACACTCTTAAACCTAAATGTTTTGGCCAAACTTACAGTAATCAAATTTACAAAGAATCACCATCTTGACATTAGCTATGCCAAAGGTGAATATGAGTTGTGATGGATAAAAAATAAGTCATCAGTTCAAAGTATTGAAAAACCTTCTAGAGATTAGTTCATTATTCCAAAATTGAGCTAAATTCAAATTATTTTCATGTGAGCATATACAGCTTTTATGGTTTTCTGATTTCCTAATCTAATAAATTAGGGATTCTAACCCTCAGAAGGAGTTGACCAATATGAACGTCAAAAAGCTTTTAAGTTAAGAAAATTGAATATAAAAATAAGAAATTAGGAATATAAAAATTATAGGAATGTGGTTGTAGATAGCTCAGTTTATAGGACAATCAAGAGCAGTGTTGCCAGGTTTTGGATATAACGTCTTTCATTTGTCCCCATTTGTTTTTACAACTTATGAGAATTATTGCATTAAATACCTAAAATGTATTTTATATAAATTTCAGAACCATCAGACTTTGATCCACCACTGCTGATAGCTGTTGGAGCTCGTTACATTGATCTCACTTGGCAACGACCACTGAAACCTAATGGAATTATTAAGGAATATGTTATTTATCAAAATAATCAAAGACGTGAATCTGTAAGTATAAATATAAATAAAATGCAAAAGTCCCTTTTTTCACTTTTGGTCAACAAGATTGAGCCCACAGTGGTAAGATGCTTTGGGTTTTAAGTGTTAAAGCTTTAACCACTAAGCCAACACAGCCCCTGATTTAATAGTCAATATCTGATTTAAGGATAGTTTGAATTTTTATTTTTGTACTTTCTTTCATTCAATTCATTCAGGATCGGAAATATACAGAAATAATTTCTCATATAGGTTTTTATTGAGTGACTAAATCTATACATCCAATTCAATAGTCACTGATTCTGTAGTGGTAATATATATAAAAGATTTAACTTTACTTTTTACTTACAGGTTGCGGGAAATCTTACCAGTCTAAGGGCAGATAATCTGAATCCATTTACAGCATATAAATTCTCATTAGATGTATGTACACTAGGTGGTTGTACTAGGAGTGCTGATTCTAAAGTACAGAGGACTCTAGAAGATGGTAACACCCTCTCTCTCTCTCTCTCTCTCTCTCTCTCTTTCTCTCTCTCTCTCACGCACCCACCAGGGGTTGAAAATTCTTCAAGTCCAAAGCCCGGGACTAGAAATTTGGCAAGCAGGACTTTGCAAAAATTTTAC
This sequence comes from Anadara kagoshimensis, assembly GCA_021292105.1. Classification (NCBI taxonomy): domain Eukaryota; kingdom Metazoa; phylum Mollusca; class Bivalvia; order Arcoida; family Arcidae; genus Anadara; species Anadara kagoshimensis. Next base: position 53,849,848 of record CM037858.1, read on the forward strand.
TGAAAAGCCCCTTGGGCTTAAACACTCAGAAGACCAATAAATTTTATTTTCGACTGTCACCTGGTGTCTTGAAAAAAACTTGCAAAACCATCCGTAGTCACGTTGCCCTGTTGTTGTTTACATTCATTCTTGATCATTACAGCGCTTGTAAGAAATGTTAGTCATTAGGTAGGCAACTTAAGCGTTCTGCTGATAAAGAAAAATCTAGATAGTTATTGCGCTTGTAATCGCTACCAATGTTCAGTCTTGTCCGATGATGTAGCCGTTTAATTTAAATTTCACACCAACAAGCAGACTACAGTGGCGAGAAAAGAAACTTGCATGAAAATAAAAACACCAAATATGATCGGAGAAGTTGTCCGATTGTTTCAACAACCGTCACGTGGGTTGGAAATACTGCCACAAATACCATTTAACTGCCGATAGAAATTAATACATATCGATTTCTGGTTTTCTCCTTCGATTTTCTTGTTAACCAAACTCTGGACTTGATTAAAAAATTGTGGGCTTTTGATTTTCTTTATCAAAAAGTCCGGGGCTTTAGCTCATCTGAAAAAATTTTCAACCCCTGCCCACGTGAAACAGCCCTCACGTTTTCACATAAATTTCTTGATTTACAGTTTATCATTCATTCATGAAACTACCATCTTTGAATTACATATTGTTTTTTCGGATTCTGTATGGTCATTGTCAATTTTGTATGGCAACAACAACAACACAGTAACACATGACCGATAAGACTTTGCATTATTTACCAGTCTTGTAACTGTCTGTAGAGCAAGAAAAGTCCAATATAAAACACCTTTTTAAATGAAGTGCCTGAATTAACCGCATCAAAACTAAACAACACCAATATATTCTAATGCCATATATCACAATTTACAGTCAGGAAAATAAACTTATGTGCTTGTATTTAATTATTTTACCTTATTAAATTTTGTCTGAAATGTTGATGTTTGTTTTCATCTTCAATAGAATGTTTAATGTTTAATTATGGTACATGTATTGTATTTTCAGTTCCAGAGAGTATTTTGAAACCTCAAGCAGTTACTCTGACCCCTACCTCAGTACAGCTCACCTGGTCACCCCCACAGAAACCAAATGGTCTGATAAGTGAATATATCCTTGAACGGAGACTAAACAATTCCCAGGCAATATATACCATCATGACGTTCCTACCAACAGCGACTCTGGCATTCGTAGATGAGTCATCGGATTTATCACCATATACAACATATCAGTACAGAATTAAAGTAGTGAATGGTGCAGGAACCGGGACTAGTCCCTGGGCAACAGTCACAACTAAATCATCAAGTAAGTTATCTTACTTTAATATTGTAAAGGACTTTGACCCTTCTTTTTGTTAAGCGAATTGCTATTAATGAACTGAAATATTATACTTGTTAATCATATTTTTTTACTTAAATTATTTCATTATATAATGTATAATATATTCCAAAATATGCTCTTATCTCAGTGGTTACTAGCCAATAATGATCATGAAATGGTATCTTTTTTCATGTGGTGAGACTTGTATGAATAGCCATTTTTAGTTCACCTGAACCAAAGGCTCACATTAGCTATTGCAATGATTCACTGTTTGTATATTGTAAGTTTCTATTTTATTTTGAATTAAAACTTTCACCACTAAACATGTGTTGTATAAATAAGCTTTATGAATAGTTGCTTGTTATGCATGTTATGTACAAGAATATACAAGTTCAAAAAGATGATGTAGAAAATGATGAAAATTTCCAGTAAAAGTGGAATTTGAGGTATGTTTAATTTTTCATTGTTTTTGCACAGCAGATTTGGATTTCCATCACCATGGTTGCTAATTTAAATTTTTTTTATATTACAGGACCTTCTGGAATGATGCCTCCAAGTGTACAAGTCCTTAATCCAAAATCAATCTTGGTTACCTGGCAACTACCTAGACAAGCTAATGGCCGACTAGAATCATATGTTATCAAACTGCCTAATCCAAGAAGAGAGTTCAGAAATACCAGTGTGTTGTCTGTCACAATCAATGACTTATCACCTTATACCAAGTATTACGTGACTGTAACCGCTTGTACTGATGGTGGATGTACTGAGAGTGGTGGTACCAACATAACCACAGACCCCACGATACCAGAAGGACAGACACCACCTGTACCTATCCCGCTGTCTCAGACACTTATCTCTGTAACATGGCAAGGACCTACAAAAGTTAATGGACCCAATGTCAGATTTGAGTTGTCAAGAGTTAAAATCAGACAACCATTAGAAGGTAAAAAAAACTTTATAAACTATACATGTAAACAGGATACATGTATGCACATTACATGTAAAATTACATGTATTTGTGGTAAGAAATTCCCTTGTGCATGTGAAAATTATAATTAGCTCATCTGAGTCCTCAGATGAAGGATCAAATGCCAAAGAAATACACAGGCAAATGTATATCATTATGATAGCCCTTCCTATGGTTAAAAGGCTCACCTAAATTTGAACATGCAGCATAATAGAGGCAGATTAAAGGCCATGTTGGCCAGCAAGCAACAGTATCAAATGCAAAATGAAGTTGAGAAATACAGCTATGCTTCATTTGTTCTTTGAAACTTTTGATCCAACAGAACAAAAACCTAAAATTGTAAACTAATGTTTCATCATATTTGTAAAAACCTTATATTTTTTCAGCAAATGTGACAATTGACGGTATATGGAAGAGTGTTTACCTGGGAACATCTACTTATTTTGAGGACCGAGGTTTACCTGTGTTTACGACATTTAAATACAGAGTTACAGTTTATAACAGTGTCGGACAGCTGACAAGCGATGCCACAGGGGAGGTAACTACACATGGAGGATTTCCTAGAAAGGCTGCAGATATTTCTGTAGAGACAGTGGATCATTTAAGTATCAAAGTCAGCTGGATAACACCAGGTAATTAAGATATCATTAAGGTAGAAAAAATAAAATAAAAACCAGTTTCTTCCATTCCAGGACAATATTAAAATATAATTAAAACTATAATAAGTACATGTACCCCTGTATCTGTGTAACTTTAAGAAATACTGCATAGTCATATGGTATTGCAAAAAATACTGTAGTTTAACATCTATCAGAAATTCCAATCTTTTTAATTTCTGACAATTACATTGTACATGTTGTACATTTTTGACAGAAGAAGAGTGGTGTTTTATGCCTCAGTCAAGATTCTTTCACTTACAGTTCGGGGATGGTTGAGGAAATCAGAGAAAACCACTGCACTTCAGCAAGGGAACTGACAAAGTTTCTAACACTATGATCTGTCCCAATTTGTTTGAAGCAGGGAGAGGCACACACTATTAGAATAGAATTTAAACTAGAGCATACTGTTTAACTTTAAAAAGTACTAAATAATCAGATATTTTTGCAATTAAACATCTATAAGCAATTTTAAACTTTCTTATTTCTGACATAACTTTGGTTGTTTATTTTTGACAGAAATACATGCAAATTTTTGAGTAACAGTTGATTGCAAAAACTTGAATATTTATTTCCTATCAGTACTTTTGATTGTTTTTATTAAGTATTTTGTTTATAATTATACAGGTGTAGTTGACTTACAAGGTTCAGTAAAGGAGTACACAATATCAGCATACAGTAACAAGAGAAATGTGACGCAGAGACTTGACCCCTGGAATAATAGTACCATCATTAACAACCTAACACCTAGTACTGACTATACAATACGAGTCAAGATAACTATACATGGTGGCTCATCTATCACCAGTGAACCATCAGTGACTAGGACACTGGATGGAGGTAAGGAATAATTATATCTCAGTAAAAATTGACACATTGAAAAATGACACAGAGACTCGACCCCTGGAATAATAGTACCATCATTAACAACCTAACACCTAGTACTGACTATACTGTACGAGTCAAGATAACCATACATGGTGGCTCATCTATCACCAGTGAACCATCAGTGACCAGGACACTGGATGGAGGTAAGGAATAATTATATCTCAGTAAAAATTGACACATTGAAAAATGACACAGAGACTCCACCCCTGGAATAATAGTACCATCATTAACAACCTAACACCTAGTACTGACTATACAATACGAGTCAAGATAACCATACATGGTGGCTCATCTATCACTAGTGAACCATCAGTGACTAGGACACTGGATGGAGGTAAGGAATAATTATATCTCAGTAAACATTGACACATTGAAAAATGACACAGAGACTCGACCCCTGGAATAATAGTACCATCATTAACAACCTAACACCTAGTACTGACTATACTATAAGAGTCAAGATAACCATACATGTAGGCTCATCTATAACCAGTGAACCATCAGTCACTAGGACACTGGATGGAGGTAAAAAATAGTTATATCTCAGTAAACATTGACACATTAAATTTGTGAGACAGAGACTCGACTCCTGGAATAATAGATCCCAGTAGAGGTTTTTTTGGAGAACAATTTTGAAAATAGTATCCATTATCCCATTTCAGTTATAACTTGTTGTTATCAAAAATTACTTTAAATCTACTTTGCTCTACTGTTACAGGGTATACCATTTCTAAGATATATTTTGATGACCAATTTATTTTAAAATCTGTGTTTTATATTACAGCACCCGAGGGATTAGATCCTCCAGTAATTATAATACTGAGTGAGACATCAGTAAGGGTATCCTGGAAGGCTCCACAGATCCCAAACGGACAGGTTACAGGATATAATATCTACATCAATGATAAGAAGATACAGACCAATATGATAATACCTGGGTCCTATATTGTAACGGACCTAATACCCTACACTGTATACACAGTACTGGTATGTAAACATCACTGTTGTAAACTGACTTTGATCTTATCCAAAAGTTTGAGATCAAAACTCTGAAAACAATTAAAAACCATTTGGACCAAATGAATATCAATTTATGAATCATATAATAAAACTGTGGAAATTTTAACATCCTGTGGTGGAGTGTTCTATTGTGTGCCAGATCCTATTTTGAAAAAGTTTGTCAGTTTGCTTGCCAAAGGTCATATGTTTGGCATATGTTTTATAAAGTCAATGACAAAGCACCCAATGGACAGGAAATTGTTTTCATATGACAGGTGTTATATATTGTATATAAAGTATCCCTTAAATAAATTTACATGTACTTTTCTTAAAAATATACATGTTTATATCACTATGGTAGCTCAGTTGATAGAGTGCTAACTTCCCATGTGGGAGGTCATGGATTTGATGCTAGCCGGGGTCTGGCAAAGACTTAAAAAAAGGTAGTGACATTCTTTCGCATACATAACTTGGCATTTAGACATGAAAATCACAGGGTCCTTTGGATGAGACCGATGCCCTGTGTCACGACAGTCATCCCCTACTGCTTAGACCTAAATCCCCATTCAATCAATCAATCATTTTTCTTTAAACATATATCTTTTCTTTTTTCATGTATTTGTATTTTTATTTGTATATATAATTAAGTTTGTATTTTTCAGATTGAGGTTTGCACAGTATTTGACTGTACAAAAAGTAGAAATGTTTTGATTACAACAGCTGAAGCTTTACCGATGGGTGTAACAAAACCTTCAGCCATCGCAGAAACACCGAATGATGTAACCATTGTATGGCAGGCACCAAACAGGCCTAATGGAATCATACTGAGATATGATTTATATCGGACATCTCTACAACAATGCTCCAAAATGTAAGCCTTATGAGAAGCTCACTTGAATGAAAGGCTCTGTAATGATGTTAGCTAATGTAGCTTTGTGTGCATACTGGCATATGGAGAACCTTTGTTATTAAAGTCAGAAAATATATTTATAGTAAGACTGTCTGTGTTTTGATTAATAGAACATTGTAGATAACATTTTATATGGTGTCTAAATATAAGTCAATTTATTTTTTAAATATACTAAAATTCAAAAATCCTTTCAAACTTCCATTACAAAACATAATTTAATTTTGAACTCCTGACTGTTATAACTAACAAGATGAACAGCTCCAACCAACCTGATGATAAAGTTTGGTTAACACTTAGTAGTTTTTCTGCTATATTCATATTTATCCCCTACCTTTCGAGGTCCATCTGTCCAACTTAGCACCAACATTGAAAGAAGATGCACATATCCTTAACCAGAGTCGGTTTACTCATTTTCCTGAGAGTAATTGCCCTTTGAACATAAAAATCCCCAAAAAAGAACCTGCTAAAAGAACCTGCTGGCGGGGGATCATAATTCACTGAATTTGCTTGTTCAGATTATATTTGTATTTGTCTTCATTTACAAGAATTTACAAATTAGTGCTTGGTATTTTCATGATTTTTATAATTTGGAAATGTTATCTATTTAGACCCACTACCACCATGTACCCAGAGACAACTAAATGTACCTACATGCAGTGTGATATTCTACAGAACTTATGTGGTACAACATGTTACTCAGGGCCTAAGGTAAATGTTTACAGAGATAGTGAATCAGAGAGAGAGAGAGAGAGAGAGAGAGCACAATGATGTTTTCCCTTAGTCAAGAAAGATTCTTTATATTGAGACAGTCAGTTCTGGAATGGTTAAGGGGAAACTTGAGTACCTGGAGAAAACCACTGACCTGTTGCAAGCAAACTGACAAACTTTTTTCAAGCTTGTTGGTATCTGTCAGAACAGGATTAGAATCTAGGTGATAAGACATTACTTGTATTTTGATAACCAACATATGCATATGAAAACTATTTTTAGCAGCACAGAATCCACTTTTTAGTTCTAGTTGTCATGTGACACCACTTCTTGCATGAAGTCCAATTAACCGATCGCCGGCTATGCCCAAATTGTTCTGACAAAGCCCTGGCTTGCTTAAATAACACTAAAAAAGAACGAAAAACGCAGTCTGAATTGTGCATTTTTATGATGTCATTGATACTAGTATGTCATTAGTTGCCATGACGCTGCATTGGTACCGTGATGGCGGCCTTTGTCGGAACATTGTGGGCGTGGCCGGTGATACATCAATTGCCATTATACTGATTATGAACTCTTCCAAGTCAAATTGGCTTGACCTAAATATCCTAATGAAATCACAAATATGTTAAAAAAATTTGATGATGGTGTTTATATTTAATTATAGATATGTTGTAATGGTGTGTTACACAACAGTAGGTTTGGTTACGATTGTTGTGGTACCAGCTATGTCCAGAAGCCAATGTCTGATGCTGTTTGTTGTGGGCAGAAGTTCTATGCCAAGTTAACTAACTACCAATGTTGTGGAGACAGGTTGGTTGATAGTATTTGTGTTAATTCATTACCTGTAAATTAATGTGGTTCACCTCTGTACCACGTGATACCCCCTAAAATTTTTGCAGAACTCTTAATTTCAATGGATATGGAATCACAAATTGATGTTTCCCATAAAAATGAGGTTATTCTGGTTTTCTAAAATGTTAAGCACAAACATTAAGAGGTACTGATCATGTGGTACAGTGGTGAACACTATTGCCATGGTTACTTAGGATATAGTATTAAAATACTGGTAGAAGAAAATTTGTAAATGAAAAACAATCAACAACAACATGACACAATACAATTAATGATAAAACAACAAAACAAGACCGCTTATAAAATTCCTGACTTTGGATGGGCATGTATGTGGTTAGTCAATGACCATTAGTGTGATAATAGTACTACATTCATTTAAGTGTCCTGACCTTTCTGCTTACCTGTAATTTACAACCAGTGGTAATTTATTTTTAATTTCATTTTTTTTTCTGAAAAAGGGTTTAACTAGTAGCAATACGTAATGCAACCAAAAACCTGGATCATGAAACTATGAGTTTGGACAGGCACTGGATCTAGTGCTGACATTTTAAAAATGTGTTTTACAGTATTTTAGAAAATGACATTACTCTATCTTAGTTAACTACTGCTTATGGCACGCCTCACCAACAAAAGTTCGATAAAGTGCTTTAACGGTCGTTAAAGCGCTTTAACAAATTTAATGTTGCATTAGCATCGATAACAAGAACAAAATTTCCACTATTTTTATTTAACGAACGATAAATGAATATTGATTCGATAAAGTGCTTTAACGACCGATAAAGCGATTTACCGTTCGTTAAAGCGCTTTACCGTTCGTTAAAACGCTTTACCGTTCGTTAAAACGCTTTACCGTTCGTTTAAGCGCTTTATCGAGATTTTAGAGCTTATTACCGATATGGCACGCCTCGACAACAAAAGTTCGATAAAGTGCTTTAACGGTCGTTAAAGCGCTTTAACGAGTTTAATGTTGCATTAGCGTCGATAACAAGAACAAAATTTCCACTATTTTTATTTAACGAACGATAAATGGATATAGATTCGATAAAGCGCTTTAACGACCGATAAAGCGATTTACCGTTCGTTAAAGCGCTTTACCGTTCGTTAAAGCGCTTTACCGTTCGTTAAAACGCTTTACCGTTCGTTAAAGCGCTTTATCGAGATTTTAGAGCTTATTACTGATATTTATATTGCATTACCGAATTATCGAACTCACAGTAAAGTCTATTACCGTTTATCGAAAAATTCAGCCAATCAGAGGGCGTGTAACAAAATGTGAAAGTTGCCGCCATCTTTAAAATCGAGGAGATTTGTCAAAATAATAATGCGCCGGCTACAGCGATCGCACCAACCTACAGCAGTTTACCATGTACTCGATCGTATTTATAATACGCTTAGTTTAAACAATATTTTATTTATGTTTCAAGTACAATTTACAAATAAATAATATAAAGAGGATCCCGGAACAAGAGTAAACTCTTATATAAACCGGTTTCCTAGTCAATGATAATATTACAATATTTTGCATGTCACAGAAAAAAACACATATATTTTTATAGCTAAATAGATGAATTAGTGAGCAATTGGATAACTTAATTATTTTAATAAATAAATAATGGGTGGTTTATAAATAAATAAATAAATAAAGTGTGTAGGTTATAATTTATAAAAGAGAAATGAAAATTCCAGAATACAATAATTTATGACATATATTAGTATGTGAAGTTTCATAATGTAAAATAATCATTGTTTTAAACGGAAAATCTCTTTGATAAAAGAATGTACTTCTGAACTTTGATGAAAATATCATTGTTTTCGGCAGGGGTCAGGTTGTGATTTCCAAATAACAATATGTCAAGATCATAAGAGACGTTTATGGTATGAATAGTAGTATTTCTTATATGAGTGTACAAGTTACAGTGCAAAAGAAAATGTTTTGTAGTTTCAACTTGACCGCATACGCAATTGGGACTATCAACGAGATTTTTACTATATAAATGATGATTTAGTGAACTACAGTTTAACCTAAGTCTGGTGTGATGCATTTGTCCTATGCGACTACCTGTGTAATAAAAATTTGGAATATGTATTTTCTGGTTTAAGAAAGATTTAAAAATGTTAAGCGAACTGTTTCTGACTGAGACCGGGATGTTATTCCAATCTCTAATTGTTGAAGGAAGAAATGATTTATAATAATAGTCTGTTCTGCATAATATAGTTTCTAAGTTTTCAGATGAGCGGGTGTTATATTGGTGAATTTCTGAACTTGTAGGTGGAATCATTTGCGATAGATAAGTAGGGGATTGTCTGTGATACATCTTAAAAAATTGAATTAATCTATGTTTTTTCCTTCTCGTTTCTAGTGTTTCCCACCCCACGCCTTGATATAATAAATTTAAACTAGTTAATTTGGTTGCCCCAGTTACTATCTAGCTGCTTCAATATTTCTCGTTCTAATTTTGTTGTATATTCGTCTGTCAGTTGTCCCAGATGACGTCTCCGTATTCCATTAGAGGTCTTATGAAGCTAAGATAAAGAGTTTCAAGAGAAAGGCGGTCGAGTTTGAATTTCAATTTGTTCAGTACTGAAAGTCTAGACGGTTAACTTTAGCGTCGGATGAAAATATCACTCCAAGGTGTTTGTGTGAATCAACTTCTTGAACAAGAGTTTCATTCATATATAAGGCAGGGTGAAAAGGTTTATCATGTATTAACAATAAAAAAAATATATACTTTTTAAGTCAATATTTTATCATATTGTTAAAAAAAGTTTTATTTCAGAAGAAAATAAAATGAAATCAGAATTTAAAAACAAAACAAAACCAATATCATGTATGTACAAATAAACTAATACTAAAATTGTATCAAGTTAATAAAAGTTAAATTAAATACATGGAATGAACTGATGATCTATACCTGCAATTTCTACATCTTATCGAACTTACTGACTTTCTTTTCGTCTAGTAAATATAAATATATAATAATCCATAATTCTCTGTTAGTTGATTCCTGATTTAAAAAAATCCCACGACTTTTGTATCCAGTAATGAAGCCTTTGAGTAGATCTACCTTGGAATGACAGCCGATTGGATTACGAAAATTGACCATACATCGACAACACTGAATACTAATGTACCAATCGATGATTGATTGGGTTCATTCCCGATTTTCCCACTTTTAATTACTTATAGAATTGTAATCCCTTAGATATACAATTAAAACAATAGGATTAAGAATATAGTCTGTTTTAAAATAGGGTACCAACTTTGTGAACTCAACTCCATCTAGTTTTCAACCAAAAACCTTAAAACTTCACAGAATGTTCCTATATATACTGAAGATGTGCACTTGACTTTAAGGAAATATTTTAAGATTTTTCCCCATTTTTCCAGACTTTGAAACTTAGTCACTTTTTAGCAAGTTTTTGAACTGGGAGTACCTACTTTGTGAACTCAACTCCTGTTACAGTTTTCAATCAAAAACCTTAAACTTCACAGAATGTTTCTGTAAATATTGAAGATGTGCAACTGACTTTTTGGAAATATTTCAGGATTTTTTCCCCCATTTTCCCAGACTTTGGAACTTAGTTACTTTGTACTGTATATATCAAAAGATTATCAAAGATGTGCACCTGACTTAATGGCATTGTTCTCCAGAGTTTGAAAAAGGGTCTCGTCCAGTCCATTCCAATGTAAAGTTTCTGGTGCACATTTTTTCAATTTACTGTAGCTTTAGAAAATGTTAAATGATTGAGATTTTTCTAATACATATATATACTTGTTGTATTACTCTTGTATATATATATTGTTGGACCTATTCTCCATTTTTCATGACTTTCTGTGAACTATTAAAAAAAACACTTGTGCACCTTGCTTTGTGAAATTATTTAAAATTTCTTCCACACATTACAACCATTAAATAGAAATTAAAAAAAAAACCAACAACATTGAACGTTTGACCCATTTTTTAATATTTTTTACATTTAACTTTTATAAAAATAACGGCTGATCAGTATTATTTGGCTGGCTCCAATTATAATCATGATTCATAAGTTAGTGCTATAATAATAATAATAATATTTATAATAAAAAATAATAAAAACAGGTATTTTTTAAAATTTCATTTTCATTTATTTTTTATTTTTTACGTTAAAAAATACAAATACAAATGATATTAACATAAAATCCAGGTAAATGAAGGATAAGGAAATAGACTATAATTACTAAAACAACAGTTAAGACCAATGTTTATATTTACCAGTAATTAAAAGTGGGAGAATCGTGAAGACCCCGATTGATTGTCTTATTACAAAATTTTTAATAACTCTTGTGATTTTAATAGGTCAATTAAATCAGGCGAAACTAAAAAAAATCAACAAGAATATGCGGGAAAGATACAATGATCGTCCATATTTAAAACAGGTTTGTAACCATGTTTGCGCCAAAAAACTACAGTATCTGTTATTATTATTATTATTATTTTGTAACCGGCTTGGTTCATGTGGATGCAAATGCCGTTAAAGTTACTATTACCATATTATTAAAAGCAGACGAGAGAGACCATATTATTAAAAGCAGACGAGAGAGAGAGAGAGAGAGAGAGGTTTATCGTGTTGATGAAGTGGTATCCAGGGACAATCAATGTAAATCATGCGATTAGCCAATCAAAACGCTCGTTACATATCTGTAACCATGACACATATCGTATTAACGAATTATCGAGCATATCGCATTAACGAATTATCGGACACATTCTTCATTACCGTTCGATAATTTTTAAAGACCGTTAAATCGCTTTATCGGTCATTAAAGCGCTTTATCGAATCTATATCCATTTATCGTTCGTTAAATAAAAATAGTGGAAATTTTGTTCTTGTTATCGACGCTAATGCAACATTAAATTCGTTAAAGCGCTTTAACGACCGTTAAAGCACTTTATCGAACTTTTGTTGTCGAGGCGTGCCATAACTGCTGACAGAATGTATTTATCATTAACCATTTGACATTTATTGTAGATATGTAGAAGTTCTACCTGGTCAAGTTTGTTGCCTTGACAACAAGGAAGATAGAGTGACCGTTGGTCATGGTGATGGTTGCTGTGGATCAATTCCATATTCGTCAACTGGAGCTCAGATTTGTTGTGATGGTAAATTGTATACTGTAGATTTCTTTTTTTGTGAGATTTATTATCATGTAATTTTGCAAAGACACTTGGTCACAATTTCATATATCATGTGAATATTTCCAGAATTGAAAGAAATTAAAAATCCCAATTTAAAACATGTTGGAAATCAACTACGACTGTGGAAGTTATATAAAACAGGGAAAGACTTCTTATGAAAAGGGAGTTCATTGCTTATCGATTGTGAATTTTAATATTCGCATGGATTGTGAAATGAAGCTCTTGGGGTCAGCACACAAATGTGATACTCGCGAATTCAAAGTAATAAAGTTATTGTTGATAAGTATGTCTTTGTATCCAAAATTATCCTAGATATATTTAATATCCCATAGTTTCTGTCATTTTAAATTTTAATTTCAAATCTGGCGGTAGTAGCTAGTTAGAAAGGAGGTGCTTACCCTTCAGGAGCACCAAACCTCACTTCCCTAGTGGAAGCTCACATGTTTAACCTAATTTTAATTTGCCTGTTTTTAAAGTTTTTACTTTGTTTTTGGGATTATAATTTGAAAATGGATTGGTATGTTTGTGCTTCATTATTCTGAAATGTTAGAGTATTGTGTCTTTTTTTTACCTTTGTAAATTACCCTGATCTGAAATGTAAATCTATACCTGTACATGTACTGGCTATTTCAGGTACTCTATATAATGGTTTTGGTAAGCAGTGTTGTAGTAAAGCAATGGTGTCAGATACTCTAGTGTGTTGTGGTGATGATAAGTTAGGGAGTGCATACAGCCCTAAGTCAGGGATGACCTGCTGTAGTACACACTATGTAGACAGTAACTCATCATTGTGTTGTACCAGTGATACTGGGCACTCTAAGGTAAACTAACAGTCACTTTGATTATTTCATGATTAACCCAGAGAAAAACACCACTTTTACAAAGTGAACTGACAAATTTTTTAAAACTTTTAAATGTTTAGGTAAATAAAAAATAAAATTTAATGACAACTTTTTAATTACAGTTTTTTTTTTTGTAATTTTCTAAAGATATTTATTATGATAGTAATGAAATAAACTTTTTTACTAAAACACAATGACAATAATTGGTCAACAAAATTAATAATTTACAAAATAGAATGTTTTAAATACTTACAGAAACATGTTGATGAGCATTGAAAATAGTAGAGAACACTTAAGCCAAATTCTATTTTTTAGAATTATTTCACTTTGACCACACTACAATGCAAACATTGTATGTACACAAAAAATTTGGATTGAATCTTCATCTCACCTTTTGCTAAAGTTTCAACTCTGACCCACAAAGGTACATCATAAAACCTGACATCATTCTGAGCCTGGACTTGGTACTCGTAGGCATTAGTGTTACTTATTGACTTGCACTCATACATTATATTACCATACTTTATCTAGGTTCATATATACCCCAGTGCCAAGGAGAAGTTATCAGCCAATGAACAGTGTTGTGGTTTAGAGAAGATATCACATGGAATGAGTTGTTGTAACTATGTAGGATATAATCAAGCCACCCAAGTATGTGCTGATGTATCCAATCAGCAGTCTGGTAAGATATATCCAATAGAAAGTCTTGTATTATACATGTATGTCTACATAATTTAACTGTATCCAATCAGCAGCCTGGTAAGATATATCCAATAGAAAGTGTTGTATTATATGTCTAAATAATTTAACTGTATCCAATCAGCAGTCTGGTAAGATATATCCAATAAAAAGTCTTGAATTATATTTCCACACTTTTGACGAAAATCTAGAGAGCCTGTTGCACTTAGTGCCATTGCCCCATCCATCTTTCCAAACTGTAAACTTAAATCTTCTTTTCTGAAAGCACTGTGTCAACTGCATCACTGGTTGCCATGACAACTGTATTTTGTACTGAATTTTGTCTTTGATTTCGTTTAGGTTGTGGAACAGGTACAGTGTGTCCAGTGAAATCATTAAATACCTCATTTTGTAATCAATGTAATTTTGATCGCTCACGCTACCTATGTGGGTCAGTCTCTGGTTACCATGACGACAAGGTAACACCAGCACCACCAAATCCAACAGATGACTGTGTAGTTAGTGAAGATAGGATATATTCTGGAATGAACTTGACCTTTAGAGGTTAGTACAGTACATATACTTGGTATTAATCAGGGCTCTTGCTCAAGTTTTTGGGGTCGATATTTTGCCCCATTCTCATTCAAAATGATCAGAGTGTTTCACAATCACAAAATGGATTTTCACAATTTTGAAAAAAACTATAAATATGAAAAATAAGCATTCTTGGTGCTATTCACAGTGATTATATTTGAAAATTTGTACCTGGTTGTAATTTTAATAAATGCCAATAAATCTTACTGTAGAACTGTGCCAAATGCTGCAGTTTTATTTACATTTCAGTATTCTGTCACCTGCTTGTAAAACATAGTAAATACATTGTCGACATAGCATAATGGTAATCTTACTGGCTTCCTAAGTAAAGGGTTGTGGGTTTGAATCTCACTTTGGACTTGCAATTTTCCAAGATGATTTCCATCTCCTGCCCATATTAGAGCTGTAAATAGCTCATTACTAAAATAGTCTAGCTTTTGGATGAGACTCAAAACAGAGGTCTAGTGTTTCTGTGAACCCTAAAGACACCTCTGTGAAGTTCGAACAAGAGTAGGCTACTTGTAGCTGCTACATAGGACGCTTACTACGAAAGCAATTGAAACAGAATTAGCAAGATAAGATATTGCTGTTAATTTGCCATCTTGTGTTAGTGTGCTTCCCTTGTCATTATGCATTGATAAAATAGTATGCTTGTGAAATACAATAAAGTTTTGCTTTGAAATGTACCTTTTACAGTCAGCTGACATTTTTTCAAGGATTGTTGTTTTTCTTTCAGATACAAAACTACAGCCATTCTCTCAGTATAGGTATGCTGTGGCGGTGATTAATAGTGCTGGTGGCACAAAAAGTGATTACACAGGGGTAACCACACAACAGTTTAATCCAGAAGGCTTGGCACCACCTGTCGTTAAAGTTGACCCCACACAGCTTTATGCATTTGATCTTACCTGGAAAGTTCCAGATAAACCTAATGGTAATTATTTAATATACAATATTGCTGATGTATGACATCTTTGTATCCCTTTCATTCTTAGTTTTGATTTCACAAGAGGCAGGTGTAGCTACTAGCTAGCTGGACACAAGGTGCTTTATCCTACCTGAGAACGTGGCTTTATTTCCCTGGTTCTTCAGAACAAAGTTTATATTTTCATTGCATACTGTAAATCTGTATCGTTTAATTATCCCCATCTTCCAAAGAAAGAGGGGCATATTTAATTCAAGTTTCCGTCTGTCTGAAATTCTTGTCTGGGCTAGTCATACCAAAGAAAGAGTTCACTTATCCAATTTGCATATCCGCCATATTTGACGATGATTTGCCATTTTTCTCAATGACTCGTTATAGTAAATAATTTAAATTTGGTGCCATACAGAACTTGCACCAAGTGGCGGAATAAATGTCTGCTATATTATTTAACCCTACACCGGTACAAAAACCATAATCTTGTTTTTATTAAAATATCTTAAATTTTCAAAGTTCCTTTTAACTTTGAATTTACCAAGCGATGTCGTTCTATATATAGCTATGTAACAGTTATTCAGTTTTGACAAAATTGCAAATTCTGCTAACTTTGGCTCTATTTTTCAAACCATAACCACATGATCCCAATCGATTGTCTGCTTTGATCATGGAGACCTGGTAAATTTTATCCATCACATGCCAGCTTCTTCATCCTAACTTTCAATTTAAGGGTTCCTTTTAATATAAAAAATTACAAAAATCGAAAAAGTGAAGAATTTTGAAACTTTAGTGGAAAACGTAGAAAACCACATTCAAACTGTCGGAATAAAATAAACTCCATAGCAACATTCATAAGGACACAGGTTATCAATTGTATAGGTGGTCAAAGAAGGGGCTAGACTGTCAAACTAACTTATTTTGCGACAGATGTGTTTTACGCCTGTTTTTTCATATCTTCCTGGGAACAAAACTACGTGATCACGTGACCAAAAAAAGATATGAATATTAATGAGGAGCATTAATTATGTTCAAAGTTATCAGAGTTATGGCCCTTTGAACATAATTGCAAATCACAAAAAAGAACCTGCTGGCAGGGGATTCTTATTCACTGAATTTGCTTTTTTTTTTATAATCATCATTTCAAGTTATTAGCATAATTTTATTTGCGTGCTGCAGGTGATAGTCATTGCAAATGTTACTGAATGATATCGGAATAGAATGCTAGTATTCAAGATTTTAACTTTTGCGACATGATTTGATGCTTTTGCATCAAATAAAATTTATTTCAAACCCAGAGTATTTAATATTCTAATATCATGATTTTTAAACCACACAGAAAACTTGTATGAAATCAGTAACTATCAGTTATTGAAAAATGTAAATTTATTTTACAGGGGAGATAATTGCCTATATTTTGACCAGAGATGGTATCGAGATTTACCGTGGACTGGACCATCAGTATGTGGATGATAGGAATATATTACCATATAGATCATATGTGTATATACTTCAGGCCTGTACCACAGCTGGCTGCACATCTAGTTCAAAGGTAAATGTGTACTGTTTATAGTGCTACCTACTTGATTTTATATTGATTTCTCAGTTGAACAGAAAATGGAGTTCCCCTGCATACATGTGATCAATACCTGTTAAAGAGTAACAATTTTTTGTTTTTACATATGTTATTCTCCATACTGAAATATGACTTAATGCAAAAATTTCATAAAAATTGATGTTGAAATAAGGGAGATATTGATAATTTCTTAATACACCTCCCATTAATCCTAATCGAAAAGGCTGGATTACTACTGTTACTTAAGTGACATCACACATAGGTAACTCTCAAAATGGATCGTTTCACTTTTAGTGATTCTGAGATGGCTAAATTCGTAGATTCAAACCAATGTAACTTTTTTATTTTGTCATCAATTTTGATGCAGTTTTTGATATGATATTAAAATGGTATGTTACACAAATATAAAATAAAAATTTTTGGTTACAGGCATTCTTTAACGTTTGTGCGGAATGTTTTGGAAAAAGTTTACATAGAAATTTCCCAGAACAACGTCATTTTTATTATGGGAAATTATTAACTGAAACCATTCCATCTCTAACAGGAATAATTGTTCCGCAGAAACCTTATGGGGTATCATGTAGTGTATTGGGGAACCCCTAATAAATATTTAAGATAGTTTCCCTCACCATTGGAGAGAATAGATGGAGAAGTCATATTTTTAGTTTTAACATAGTGGTCAACATTTACTGTTACATGAATGTGATTAAGAAGGCTATTATTGGTCTCCAAAAAACCAGAGATCTTCAAAAATCACATAATAATAAGTGCAGACACAGAAATCAAAAGAATTTGTTCTTAGCTCACCTAGCCAAAATACCATTTGACCTGATGGCATGTTGCAGTGTGTATTCATATACAATATGTGTATCTGTAACTCACATTTTTGACATCTCCTAACTTAACATGAATGGTTATTGGGTGGGCTCTATCCAAGCTTTTATTTCGGTTGCTGTAGCTTTAGAAAGTAGGTCTACATCGTCTGAAGTAGCAAGAGCACTCCTTTTTTGTAGCTCAGAAAAATTGCCTGGCATCATCACATTATTAATACATAAGTTGTCTTGGGGATGTTCAAAGAGAGTAGGTTGTAAGAAATTCAGTCAGGTGTTAGACCAGTACAATGATTTTTCTAAAACCCTAGCTGTTGTTTGTTATGTTTAGGTCACAGTAGCAACAGCACAGAGTAAACCAGAGGAAGTACTTCCTCCACTGGTAAAAGAGTTAAGTTCTAGTGCACTTCAGATATCCTGGTCACCCCCGGCCAAACCAAATGGAATCATCCAGCATTATATAATCAATGTAGCAGGAGAAGATGATACCAAATTGAATTTTAAAACCACACAGTTATCTATGATAGTGCCAGGTAAGTACAGCAGATATAACAATAATATTCCCTATATATTTTGATATTCTTTAGATTTATAAATTTTAAAAGGAATTGTACAATAAAAGGGAACAAAACACTTTTTAACAGAATCTCAAGACTATAAATTGATAAAATGGTGAGTGGAGTAATGGTCTGTGCATTCCAGTCAAGAATCTTTCACTTATAAGTTATATTAATATTGTGCAGTCAGTTTTAAGATGTTGCAGGAAATGAGTACCTAGACAAAACCAGCCTTGGGGAAGGCTAACTGAAAAACATTTTCACCCTAAGAGTTGCCATAGTGGGATTCAAACACATGCAGTTAGAGGTGCAATGATTTGTAAGTGCTTGCTTTAGACCACTTGGTTATGGAAATGACATAGTTGACATCATTAAAAGCATTATTTACAGCCATTTTTTTGGAAAGAATATATCTTCTTGGATTTGTAACTGATGTAAGAGATATGTAATGGGACCATGGATCAAAATAAGATTTATTAGTATTTATTTATATGATGTTATTTTTCAGATCTTAAAGCCTTTACCAAGTACTCTGTCACACTTGAAGCCTGTACTAATGGTGGATGTACTGTTAGTTTACCAGTTACAGTCAGAACACAAGAGGATCTTCCAGAAGGTTAGATATCATTATAAACTTCCTGTCTCTCTCCATACCTCTCCGTAAATATGTATTCCTCATCCAATGATCAACAAAACACCTGAAATCAAGGAATGTCAACAGTAGATCATAAAACCTTAAAAAATCTTTAAGTTTATAAATAAATGCATACAATTATATAAGATACAAAACAACTTTAACTGAACTTACGTATACAGTATGACATAATGTGTTGGTGGGTAATCTGTTATCTTCTCAGAAAACACAGAACCCATTCAAAGCATATTTAGTGTGCCGGATGGTGATTGAAAATTGTAAGCAGCATGATCATCAAAAATCCAAGATGGCCTTCATTATTACAAATAGCAAAAACCAATAAATTACCGTTATTGGTATATTACAAGTACTGATATACTTAATATACTGGTACCTAAAGTTGATGTTTAGCCATTTAACATTTATAACAGGTTTCTTTAAGAAATATTTTGTTAATCTAATTTTCATGAATTTTACACATGAGGTGTTATTTTGAGCTGATTCTTTGAACATTGTCCTCTCTGGTTTCGCTATGCCAGTTGAAGAGTTCAGACCTTATTCAACCTCTTGTTTCAATGAAAGTTTCAATGTTTTAAAAATCAAAATATTATGGAATGTAAAAGTTATATTTGTTTTTCTATTTTAGGTGTAGTTCCACCTAGTGTTGTAGTTTTGACATCAAGATCAGCTGCCATATTTTGGAGGGAACCAGTTTCTTCCAATGGGATTATTTATTTCTACTCTATAATCAGGAGATGGAATGCTGGTGCTGTCTACTTGTATACCGGATTAGACTTCCAGACCTCGGACACTGGGTTAACACCTGGTGTTACATATAAATATTACCTGGTTACAGGAAACTCCGTCGGTAACACAAGTAGCCAACCTCGTGTTATTACAATGCCTACTCAAACTCCATCTAATGTTCCAAAGCCAAAAAATGTCACTGTTCTTAGTGCAACTGAAATATTTATTGAATGGGACCCAGTTACAGGGAACCCTGTGGAAGTAGATCAATATAGGATCATTATAAATATTGGTAAAGAATCAGAACTCGACACAGGGGTAGGAAAAGCTCTAAATCTCACATTAACAGGACTAAAACCTTATTTTTTTTTGATGTGCGACTGACTGTTTGTCTAAAAGGTATAAACAATGGGTGTGGCACAGGACCAGCTGTCACTGTTAGGACTTTTGAATCACCGCCACAAGATTTAGCCGCACCAAAAGCAGTTGCCACAGGACCAGATGTTGTTGATGTTTCCTGGAAGCCACCAACATTTCCTAATGGTGTCATAACTCAATATTTAATTTATTACAGACTATATGGCTCAAACGTTGATCTGCTAATTAACAGAGTTCTTGGAGAGAATTTAAATATTCAACATGCTGGACAGGATTTAATGCCTTATACAAGATATGAATATAAAGTAGTGGCTGGCAACTCTAAAGGTGATGTTTCCAGTCCTTGGACCATTGTAAGGACTTAGAAGCCCCGCCCCTTTTACTCTCAAGTCCTTTTGTAAATAACACCGGTGCTTTTGGACTACAGGCTACCTGGCAACCTCCCCAGCAACCAAATGGTGTAATAACAATGTATCGAATAAGTTACAGAAAAGTAGTCCCGTCAATCCAAAATCCGTCTCATTTTGTAAATGTCAAGCCATCAGTATTGACTACTACTATCAGTGGACTTGATCCATTCTCTAATTACGAGGTCAAACTAACAGCTTTTAATTCTGTTGGAAATATTTCGTCATCTTGGATATTTGCTCAAACTTTTCAGTCGTCTCCATCAGGTATAAGTAAAATGAAAGTTGAGAAGATATCAAGTGGAATGTCAGTGATTTTAACATGGGATCCTCCCATAAGACCAAACGGTGTAATTACAACATATCTTATATACGAGAAAGGATCTTCTATAGCTTTATATCAAGGACTAAACCGGGAGTTTGAATTCCGCAGACTTCAGCCATACACGGAGTACAGTGTCCAACAAGAGGCCTGTACAATTGCTGGATGTACAAAAGGCATGCACCAGACGTTTCTTACAGCAGAAACTGCGCCATCAACACAACAAAAACCTACAATTGGATCTGTTAATTCTACACATGTCACACTAATCTGGTACAAACCTGTTAATCCTAATGGACAGATAACTATGTTTGAAGTACTCCGGAGATTCCAAACTCGTAATCGTAAAAGGAGTTTGTCAGATCCTGTCGTTATATATAGGACCACACAAACTGATAAAGAGAAATATGAATATGTTGATTCTGGTTTAGAACCCTACTCTGAATATCATTACAGTATCAGGACAAGTAATGCCCAGGGTTCAACTCAGAGTGATTGGCAGACAGTTTTCACCAATCAGGCTAAACCTGAAGGCATTTCCCCGCCCAAGTTATCTTACATAGCCAATAATATTAACTCTATAAATATAAAATGGGCACCTCCTTCCAAACCAAATGGTGTTATACAAAGTTATCAACTACAAAGGAACAATAGTGTACCCTGGACTTTTAGTCCCACAGACCCAATGGAATATAATGATACTAACTTAATCGCTTATATGTATTATGGATATACAATTAAAGCGTGTTCAGCGGGTGGTTGCACAGAGAGTGTTCCAGCAGTGATCAGAACCATGGAAGCAGCACCAGTTATTGTTAATCCTCCCACAGTCGTGTCAGTCAACTCGACCACGCTGCAACTTAAATGGCAAAAACCATTCATAACTAATGGTGAAATCATAAGATATGAGGTCTTTATGGACAGTATATCTATCTACAGTGGCTTAGATACAACATTTATAAAAGCAAGTCTGGAACCATATAAGGAATATAGGTTTAAATTAAAAGCCTGCACTAATGGAGGATGTACTGAAAGTGGAGAGGTCATAGGTCGCCCTGATGATGACATACCTGTTGGTTTGGCTGCACCTGTGTTAAAGGTTTTAAGTGCAAGGTCAATTGAAATTTCATGGAAACCACCTTCATCTCCAAATGGAATAATTTCATCCTACGACCTTAAACGAGATGGTCAGTTGATTTACACTGAAGGTATTGGAGCCACAGGTACTTTGAGGACCATCTATATAGATTATAGTTTGAATCCAGGGGTAGAGTATACTTATGTTGTCATAGCCAGGAATGGTAAGGGAAGTGTGGAAAGTCCTGTTGCCAAGGAAACCACCTACTCTGCTTCTCCAAGTGGACTTGATCCACCTAAATTAGTGCCACTGTCATCAACAGCTATTCAAGCATCATGGAAACCTCCGACTAATCCAAATGGAAATATTCAGAATTATACCTTATACCAGCAAGGCAATATCATTTATTCTGGTGGACCGGGAGTCCTGAGTTTTATTGCAACGGGTTTGGCTTTTTGGACAGAATTTGAGTTCCGTGTTCAAGCATGTACAGATAGAGGTTGTGAATTAAGTAGCATAGCGACAGCAAGAACATTGGAATCTCAACCTGATGGACAGTCACCACCAACATTATTGGCATTAGCAGATCAAGATGGCTCTCACAGAGGTGTTCTGGTTACCTGGGAACCCACACTCAATTCTAATGGTGCCTTATTGATGTATGGACTTGAGAGACGTCGTGTAATCACAGAAACTACAGGTATTACTTTAGATGATTGTTAACTTATGTTAATTTATATTAAATTTTCAGTATTGGTAATAATGTGCAATTACCGGTATTCTAATAAAAAAAGTTCTGGCAAAGTTAGAAAGATCATGTGATGTAGTTAGGTACATGCACATTGTGTAAAAACATTCAGGAAATTTTGAAGTAAATTGGGATACATGTGTCAATATTATCAATATTGTCATGTAAATTCAGCTTTATAATACAAATGTGCACATGGAATTTTAGAGCAATATTTCTTTGTCTATTATATGTGTTTGCATTGTCAGAAATTACCTGTCATAATGGCACATTTATAACTTATAGTGGTTATCCACAAAGAAATATTGTTTTACTCTGGTTTAAATCATTTATTTTATTTATCTAACACTACACTAGCTTTTCTATCTGATTTGATACAATTTAGTTTTATGGAACACATATGATACAGAATCTTGTATTGCCACACTGATGGTAAAAATACAAATGCACTTTTTGTCGATCTACTCTTTGTGACCTCGCAGGGAATCTCCGATTCGTTAGATGTAAACATTACATCACTACTACAGTAGATATGTTATGACATAGATTAGTATGTTTTCTGTGGTAATATATTTGTTATTTATGTATGTGTTTATAATATCATTGCATAGGTATATCATACAGTGATGTCATCAGTGTATACAATGGTACCAGACTACGGTATACAGACGAAGACCAGAACTTGTTACCATACACAGATTATCAGTACAGAGTCATGGCTGCTAACAGAGTTGGTAAAACTAATAGTTTGTGGCAACTTGTAAAGACTAAAGAGGGACCACCAGATCATGTACTACCACCCAAAATTATTGTAAGCTTTTAGAAATATTTGTTGTCTGCTTGTAATCATGTAAAATCAAGAATGTTGCATCAGCAATTTTTCAGCTATTCTTCACCAAGCAAGCTTATTATTCATGTTAATCTCTAGGTATTAGTCTAAGAACAGGTTTCATATATGCAAGAGATGTGCGAGTTTGTTTTATTGTCGGTCTTGTAGTAGTGCCCACTTAGAGAAACTTTAAAGTGCTAATTTCAAGTTGGTTTGCCACAGACAAGCATTCCTTTCCCCCAGTAACAATATATAAACACCGCTTGAACTAGTGGATACTCTGTCCGCTTTATATCAAGCACCAGGTGAGGAAGCAGTATCTTTTAAAGTTAAATGTATGACCCTCCATTGAAGCTTTCGAGGTGGATGCTTTACTACTGAACCAAGGAGATGGTTAAAATCAGAAGTGAAATCTGATTAGGATATACAATATAAAAATATAAAACATGATTGAAGGAATAACATTATAATGATTTAGTATTTAAATCATTTGCAGCTGTTGTCTACAAGCTAGCATAACTGACAAATGTTTATATTATTGAAAATTATGTTCCATTTGAAGAACAGGGTAGATTATCAATGGATATTTTTGAGAAAATGGACTCAGTTGCATGATAATATGTAGATATTTAATTAACCTTAGTTTCATTAATATAGTTTGGAGAGCAAGGGAGATAATTACTTGGCAAATCTGATTAATTTTGATTTTCATTTTCATCCAAACATATCTGAGACGGACAGATCTTAGTGTGAAAAAGTTTTGAAGGCCAGTGGTTTTCTCTAGGTACTCCAGATTCCTCCACCAACCATTCCAGAATTGACCACCTCAATATGAATGATAGAATCTTGTGGTCATAAAACATTATTAATTTACTAAATTTTGTTTGTTTTAGGGGAGTACCTCTACAACAATTAGTGTGACTATTATACCACCAGCTGTACCTAATGGTGTCATCAGGTACTACAATGTACTCTTCAATGGGACAGTGGTGAGTGTATATATCATATTATATATATTGTTTGTTTAAATTTCTTGATATAAAACCTGAAAATGTTTACATCACATCTGCACTTATTGAGGTAACTTTTAATAGGGGTTGTATAAATTTGATCTTCCAAGCAATAAGGAATCAAGGACATCACAGACCACTGAGGCAGGACAAGCACTTACTTGATGTACCTATAGTAGTATGGGCTCAGTGTAGAGAGTAACTTCAACTATACTCAATTATAGATTTTAGAGTGGCTGTTCATCTTTGTTCATGATCAGAAACAATCATACTAATCCATATCCTAATCACAATCTCAAAAGCAAAGTGAAAACTTTGAAACTGACAGATTAAGGTAAACACATGAACTTCCACAAGGGAAGTGAGGTCAGGTGTTCTGGAAAAGTAAGCACTTCCTGTTTAGCTAATAATATACAATCTTAATATCTACCAAGTATATAAACAAATTAAAGCCTATTTAATGGCTTGTGTATAAATCACCATATATTATTATTACAGGGAAGTAGCAGCATTGACCTTAACCAGACAGTGGGACTTAGTGTGGCCTTAAGACCATATACCACATATTCTTTACAAACCCAGGCCTGTACTGGTGGGGGATGTAAGACCAGTCAGCCTACTATAGTGAAGACAGGGTCAGCAGAACCAACAGGTCAGGGTGCTGTCCGAGTACTGAATGTCAATGTGACCAGTATAAAATTAGAGTGGAGTTATCCTACAAGTCCAAATGGTCAAATTATCAGGTATAGATATAAAGTAAATCAATAAATTATTCCAAAAAAATTAATTTCAAGATATTTACATATTTTTATTTTAGTTGATTGTTTGTATAATTGCATGAAAGTTTTATTTACACGTCTTGCTACTGCCATGAATGTGTGTGAACATGAAATGAGCATGAAAATTTCTAGATGTAGAGTTTAGGATATGGTGACCTTATATACTGTATACAGTGAATATTTTTATAATTGGAGTTGAATGCAGTAATTGTGTTTTGTGCTCTAAACAAGTATATTTCATTTATATGAAGGCGGTGAGTCAGTTCTTGGACGGTGGAGGATATTGTTGTGCCAAGAATAAACCATCAACATTTGGCAGTCCAACTGACAAAACTCCAAACACTACGATCTGCCCAATTGGATGTTGTTGTTGATGGTTGCTTAACGTCGCATCAGCAATTTTTCAGCTATTCAAGATGAAGACTACTTTTATTAATCTATGAACCAGTTTGTGTATGCAGGTGAAGTGTGAGTGTGTTTTATGGTCTGCCTTGTACCAGCACGCACTCAGGGCGACTTTCAGGTGCTAGATCACCGAGTCACATTATACTGACACTGGGTGAACCAGTTGATGCCAAGGGCAAGGAAAATTTACTTTCCAACATGTGGTCTGACTTGAACTTACAGCTTTGAGAGACCCTGGATTTTGTAGACTGACGTCTTATCCATTAGGCCACCAGGGCCTCAATCTGTCCAATTGGGATTCAAACCTTGACAATTTTGTAACTTGAAGTCCAAGGAACACTAACTTTAATTTACATTCTTTGGGTGTTTGAAATGTTGGAATTTGAAAGGGATAACAGTTATATAAACATTATCTAGTCCTCTGATTGTTGTTATAACAAAGGAAAAGTAAAAAGAGAAGGAAATGGTAGTTGTATGATCTATAGCCTGACATGAAACCCTAGTTGGGTCATATCACATTGAGATTACCCATTGTAGCTAAAAGTGGTGAATATAAATATAATAAAGGGATGATATCAAACAAGTTGGTCCACTGTTAGGATGCAATAGGGCTGACAATACACCTTTATACAGTGGTTTCTGATATTGTTAATCCTTCATCAGAGGCAATGATGGTTATTGATGAAGGATTAACAGTATCTAAAAGGGGTATGGCTACTTTTTTACATCTCACTGTATAAAGGTTTATTGTCAAACCCCATTGTATCCTGAGAGTGGACCAACCTGTTTGATATCATCCCTTTGCTGTTATAACATACCCAGTACGCACTTGGTGATTAAAAAAATGTTTTGATTTTCCTTCTGAAGCTGAGAGATATAATATACATAATACTTTATTTCTACAGGTTTGTGTTGTATCAGAGATCAGCATGTCCACTCTCAGCTCAACCATTTACACAGACTTGTATTATTGGTGAGCCTAAAGTTGTCTTTGATGGTCTGGGTATTAAGGCCACAGTGAACAACCTTCAGCCTTACACTGCCTACGAGTACCAGGTCCAGGCTCAGAATGATGTCGGGTTTGGTGATGCACCTCTGTGGGTTAGAGTTGAAACTTTACCAAAAGGTGAGATGAAGATTCAGTCTGAATTTGAATTTGAAATTAAAGTCTTTGTATAGGTTAAATTTGTTTTACTTTTGAAAGTTATAGGTGCCACCTATGGATGTTGGCAACATCTATTGTGTTAATAGTTTTATAGTGGAATGGGGAGAAATGGTTGGGAGTAATTCTTATATATTTTTTTGAAAGATTATTATACCCCCACATCAAAGATGAGGGGGTGTGTGTACTGGTTTACCTCTGTCCTTCCATCTAAAACAAAACATGTCTTAACAGTTTTCTCAGCAACTGCTAAACACAGACAATTGAAATTTTGTATGTGTGTTCAGTATGAGGTCCCATGTCCCAAGTACTGATTTCAAGTCTGCAAGACATCTACTTCCTTTTCACTGAATTAGTAGTTTGTTGTTCAACATTTATAGTCAATGTTTGAAAATTTTGAAACCGTTTTCTCAGCACCTTCATATCACAGCCCCTTGAAATTTTATATACGAGTTCAGTATGAGGTACCATACTGCAAGTAATGATTTCAAGTCTGCCAGATATCTACATGTACTTCGTTAAGCAACTTAATTTATTTTCCAACATTTATGGTTAACGGTTGAAGTTTAAAGTAGGGTATACTAAGTGAGCAGTAGCTCTGAGATTTTTGTTTTGTACCTTAACAGAGCCAGTCTACACTAGATACCCCAATGTGTTTAGAAATGGTACCAAGATTGTACTAGACTGGAGTAGATCATTTATACTGAATGGTAAACTACGAGAGTATATTCTGCTGTTTGGTGGAAGAGTGCGGTATCGTGGAGTGGCTGCTTATCATGAATTGGATTCATTAGGAGATGAAGGTATATATATATATAAGTTATCAGTCGTCTGCCCATGTCATGCAGTCAGGCACAGTAAAACTCTTCAGTACAATGTAAAACAATAAGACAATGTCAGTCAGGCTCAGTAAAACTCTTACTGTTCAAGTCATTCTGTTTGTGACAAAGAATTTCTCTTTATTTCCATAGAAAACGTAAATAGACTTGAAAAAAAGATTGATATTTTTTACAGTCGTAAAAGGAAATCTGTATGTGCATTCACGATTAGCCTAGAATATTTTTGCACAGAGTAAAATGTTGGTGCTATGGAGATTTAACGTTGAAAACCAGGAAAATTTCGAATCTTGTTGCCCATATGATGTGAAATGTCACCAAGAACATCACTTCCAGTGTTAGGATTGCCTGCCATTTCCTCCATGTAAAATCCCCATAGTGCCAACTTTTCCTTTCTACAGAAATACTTTATGACCATGGCAGATGCACATACAGATTTTCAGTTACGACTAGGTACAAGTAAGTGAACATGCAATATCAAACATTATTCAATTTTATTTGATTGTCTTAAAAATAAAGCATAACTCACTGTCACAAACACAATGACTTGAACAGTAAGTATGATGTAGCACAATAACCTAATACTTGTAAATACTTATTTTTGTACCTATTCCCTAGATCAATATGTTATTGAAGGAAATTTATTTCCCCTGTAAATATATACCGGTAGTTGTATTTGTTTGAATGGTTAATTGAAAGAAGATAGGTATATGTATTATGTCACCATGATATTTTTTTCTGAATATCGTCATATAAATTCCTGATCATGCAGATAATGTTACCATATATGATCATT
Organism: Anadara kagoshimensis; assembly: GCA_021292105.1. Lineage (NCBI taxonomy): Eukaryota > Metazoa > Mollusca > Bivalvia > Arcoida > Arcidae > Anadara > Anadara kagoshimensis. Next base: position 53,878,461 of record CM037858.1, read on the forward strand.
TTCTTTTTAATTTCTTTACAGTTGTGATATTTTCCGTTACCATGATAACAGACACAGGACATGCAGAGACACCAAAAATTAGTCTTGATCCTAAAAATCTGGACAATATAGGTAAAAATATATTATATTGTTATAATAAAAAGTGTAATGTTTAATATGTTGTTTGTACATTTTTCATCCTGCCCAGCCCAAAACCTATTTGGGACAAAATCCTATCTTTCCTGAAAGTAAAGCTGCTTTAAGCAGTAGAAACAGTAGAAACTCATAAAAATGAGTGGATTGCATGGGAAATTGAATTTTATGTAACACCAGAGCTAAACTTGCAATGATTAATTGATAGATTAAAAACATTTCAAAAGCTTAAAAGTCAACATTTTATTTGAAATTTGTATACATTTATATTATTTTATACAGGAATTACCACAGAGTTACCAGATGCCACCCCGAGTCCTGCTGTCTCACAGCCATTCTATAGAGAAGTCTGGTTTATTGTGCTAGTAGTGTTAATGGCCATCCTAATTATATTTGTCATTGTCGCACTATGTCTCCGTCATATTGGTGGGCGTCGACCATACATCAGGGAGAGATCACCATTAAAGTCCAGACAAAGAAAGACCAATACACCATTTACATGGTTTGGTAACAGGGATACCAGTAGTGGCAGTAGTATATTTGAGACGGTAAGAATATATTTTAATTTACAATACATAGGATCTTTAACAAGTTGAGTTGAGATTCTTTTACTCAGATCAAGATGTTCAGTTAAGGAGTAGAAGAGGTAACCACAGTAACCACAGACTTTCAGTAAGCAAACCGACAAAATTTCCAACACAAGGATCTGCCCTAGTAGGATTCAAGCCAGGTAGGAGATGAGAAGCACTGTGCATACTTTAGACCACTTGATTACCAAAGCCCCTAAGATCTTTAACAAGTGTCAGTTTAATTTTTTTTTTTTAAATTCAATGATTACTGGTCCTGGTAAGAATGGCCCTACAATCGTATTTTAACCACACCACTGGAGGTGTTACAAATTTCAGCTGCAGGATGACATCAATTAATATTTACTTTTTGTCTTTTTAGGAATCATCAGGTCAACCTTATAAAAAAGATTTTAAGAATGGTCACTACTTTGGTCCATCAGTAGATGGAGTGACAAACCCAGTGTTTGGTAATGACATGCTAGCATCAAGCTTTGATAAGGATTCCGATTCATTCCAGTTTGATGGCAACGAGTTAGATTTTCTAGATGAGGATGATGATGATTATCTCTGGGAGAAACATCCAGATAGTGGCCTGGTAAGTTATGTACCTAATCTTGTGACCGTAAAAAGGAGACCATAAAGGTTTTTGAAAAATCTCCCTTCATTTGTTAAACTTAAACAATTAAAGAAAACATATAAATATTTCAACCTGTTTCATCTGGGATTTAAATGTACCATTAAGAACTCATCTTGTTCATGTGGTGACCTAACCATGCATTAAAATTATAATTGTCCCCCGCCGCAACGCGGTGCGGGGACATAGAAATGCCGGGTGTCCGTCCGTGTGTCCGTGTTTCCGTCCGTCACACTTTTTTGTAAGCGCTCTCATGTCTACAAATTTTGGCGGATTTTCATTAAATTTATACCAAATGTTTATACCACTAACACCTTGTTCAAGTTCGAAAATCAGCATTGGTCGATACTTTTTGTAGGAGTTATGGGACTTTGACCACAATAATGACTCTGTTTTATCCAAAACTTGACCTTGTAAGCGCTCTCATGCCTACAAATTTTGACGGATTTTCATTAAATTTATACCAAATGTTTATACCACTAATACCTTGGTCAAGTTCGAAAATCAGCATTGGTCAATACTTTTTGTTGGAGTTATGGGACTTTGACCACAATAATGACTCTGTTTTATCCAAAAATTGACCTTGTAAGCGCTCTCATGCCTACAAATTTTGACGGATTTTCATGAAATTTATACCAAATGTTTATACCACTAATACCTTGGTCAAGTTTGAAAATCAGCATTGGTCGATACTTTTTGTTGGAGTTATGGGACTTTGACCACAATAATGACTCTGTTTTATCCAATAATTGACCTTTAAGTGCTCTCATGCCTACAAATTTTAATGGATTTTCATGAAATTTATACCAAATGTTTATACCACTAATACCTTGGTCAAGTTCGTAAATCAGCCTTGGTCGATACTTTTTGTTGGAGTTATGGGACTTTGACCACAATAATGACTCTGTTTTATCCAATAATTGACCTTTAAGTGCTCTCATGCCTACAAATTTTGATAGATTTTTATGAAATTTATACCAAATGTTTATACCACTAATACCTTGGTCAAGTTCGAAAATCAGCATTGGTCAATGCTTTTTGTTGGAGTTATGGGACTTGACCACAATAATGACTCCGATATCCAAAAATTGACCTTGTAAGCACTCTCATGCCTACAAATTTTGACAGATTTTCATGAAATTTATACCAAATGTTTATACCACTAATACTTTGGTCAAGTTCGTAAATCAGCCTTGGTCGATACTTTTTGTTGGAGTTATGGGACTTTGACCACAATAATGACTCCGTTTTATCCAAAAATTGACCTTGTAAGCGCTCTCATGCCTACAAATTTTGACGGATTTTTATTAAATTTATACCAAATGTTTATACCACTAATACCTTGGTCAAGTTCGAAAATCAGCATTGGTCAATACCTTTTGTTGGAGTTATGGGACTTGACCACAATAATGACTCCGATATCCAAAAATTGACCTTGTAAGCGCTCTCATGCCTACAAATTTTGACAGATTTTCATGAAATTTATACCAAATGTTTATACCACTAATACCTTGGTTAAGTACGAAAATCAGCATTGGTCGATACTTTTTGTTGGAGTTATGGGACTTTGACCACAATAATGACTCCGTGGTGGGGGTAAAAAAATGTTCCTCCTGACCTCCCCACACATTTAATTCTGAAACAGCCCTGAAGGTTTGAAAATATTGCAATTTCATATACAGTATACTAGTATACTGCTTGACCGGCGGGGGACCCAGGAATTCTATTCTTGTTATTTATTGTTTTACCTTTTCGTTTGACTGCTCTATTAAGCACTTGAACCATAAACCATTAAACTGAATTACTGATCATATTTCCATTTTACATTCTATTTATGAGACTAAATAAGGCACTTATAACATGCTTCTTTAAATTTCAAAACTTTTATAAGTAGAAAATGGATTTTGTTATTGCTATCATTGATGAATATACATTGGAACCTGTGTAAACCAAACCCTTACTAAACTGAAAACCTGTCTATTCAGATCAACAGTACAGTGATTTTATTTTGTTTTTATTTTAGTATGATGGTGATTTAGACAGTGAAGATGCTCCAAGTTACAGTATTACAAAAGAACAGACTGTGTTCTCAGATACACATTTATGATGATAAACTGAGTTAAAGTCCTAATTGAGTTGTGGATAGTTAATCAGGGTGACTATGGCAATCTGTGATAGAAACTATTAATTGAATGCAGTCACCAGCAGAAGGGGTGGTCACAAATAGAAAAGTTGAGCCTGTAGTAACAGATCCATAGATGGTTTTAAAGACTGCCCCAATTAGTCACATGGTGCACAGTTTTTAAAGAAAGAGTACTGAGGGATTCAAAATTGTATTAAGTTTGGTGTCTTCTGACACCTATGTGATAGAATGGCTCTCTTTGGTAGAAATATGAGAAGGTTAAGGGCCGTCAAACACTGGCTTTAATGTCTTTATAAAGAGGCTCTGTTTTGGTTAAAATTTACAAGGGACATTCAAACACTGGTCTTAATGAACAGGTGATCTTTATCATGTTTATGTACCTTCTCATGCTTCTGTCACTATAGCTGGTTTTACTGTTTATAAACAGAGGAAGATCTATGCAATGATGACTTAGCTAGGCAAAACTGTGTAAATGTATGTGGGTATGTGATTCTATGTGCAGAAAGGTGTGGATGTGTGATTCAGTGTGTGTATGCATGTTTAGATGTATTGTCACAGAATATAATGAACATTATTTTTACAAAATTAGTGTTTATATACATGACTCCATCCACATTATGATTGTCTCTTATAAATATACATATACATGTAATACCATATTTTACAAAACATTCATATTAAGTAGTAATTATTTATTAGTAGGATGTCAACTTGGATGAAAATCACTAACCGGTTACTCGAACGTCTTTCCGATTGAGTACTCGTTAAACAAAATTGTCTCTGCATGCAGTTATTAAATTAAGATTTTAAATTATTATTTATGAAATGAAATAAACTGATTTAAACAAATTGATTACCAATGAAGATTTAGAAAACGTGACAATAAAGATATTTACAATCAACAACAAAAATGGGAAAATCCCATCTATCCTCAGAGACGCAGTGTGATTGAAATCAGGGCGAAATTATGTTGCAGAGATCCAAGAATAAAGAATAAAAGCTTTGACATTTAACTGATTATAAAAAGGACAGGGTGTCGTAATTATCGAAAAACGGACAGGAGCAACGCCATAAGTTAAGCATCGGTATCGTAGTTCAAGAATATATGCAAATTAGCCATGTGTTTGGGGCATGCCTGTGTTCTGCACTGGAAAATTGGTTCAAACAGAAACCTATTAAACGTGTTTCTGGTCCAGATTGAAAACAGAACAAAGAATATTTTTTAAAATATTTTATTAAATGTACAAATCTGTTGATAAATACTAAACCGCCGTATTCCATCTGTCAGTTTGAATGGACGGACTACTTTTTGTAGGATACATTAATTGCCAGACGCAATCGTCAATCACCTGTGTAAATGTTATTTGAACGGGTCTAGTTGAATTCTATGCATGCTGTTTGATATGTAAACAAATCTTGCAAAATTCATTAAGATGTAGCCTAACAGATCTTGCATCCCTTAGTGTGCACTATTTCCTGATGCATACTTATTTCAGCGCAAACTGGTTGATCTTCTAATGCTAGGCGGCGACATACTACAGCGTACAGGCAGTTTCGCTTACTATCATAAGCTAAACCCACCGTGACCCTGTAGAAAAACAAATATTACTATTTACACACTGTTAATTTTACATGCAATTTTTTTTAACTACTGTCGGGAGCTTGGCACATTCTTGTCGTCAATCACTATAATTTTTATCTCAAACTGACCACATGGCTTCTGTTCATCATGTTAATGATTGTCCTTGCTTAAACAACCAATTAATCCGATAGGAAAGCTGTAGGTTTAATTACTGCCAAGCTAAACATGAATACCTACGGTTGAAGTCATATTGATCACGACTCAAGCTCAAAAACCGGATGTATGGAGTTATTAAAATATCAAAAGCATAACCAGAGTAGAGACAAAACAGTATTTTTGTAGCAAATAACTTAATAGAAAGTTCTACAACTAACACATATTTATCAAATAGAGAAAACCACACATTAAACGGTTAATGTGAATGGAAGGATATGATAAACATAGAAATGAAGTAATTAACTTCTGATCGACCCACCCTTTTGACTGCCGTCCCCAACTTCGGTTACCTATTTGGAACTTACAAACACAATACAGCGAGTATTCGATTAGTAAAATTGTAACCGGTTAGTGATTTACCGATCGAGTACTCGGGTACTCGTTGACATCCCTATTTATTAGATATTAATATTAAAATTACGTTGATGGATATACTACGCAATAGAATAAATAACAGACAAATATAGATTTGTAGGTTATCTGCTGAATTTCAGCCAATTTACAAACACAGTAGGTAAACAGGTTGAGAAGAAGAAAATTAAGCAAGACAAAAATCATGCAAGTCCTCCTCCATTCACATGAGAGGATGTATACATTAAAACTTGAAGGTGCAATACTCTAGTGAATATACAGCGGTAGTTCCACAAGACACCTGACTCACTATATATTGTCAAAATACAATATTTGTGATCTATACATGTATAGTTTTTTTTTGTACATGTATATACAAAATAATTATGTCCAAAACCAAATTGTCAAAAATAAATCTATGCATAAAGCATAATATTATTAAATATTTTATGTATGTGTACTTAGAAAATTATAGTAAGTTACAGGTACTTGTTTTAATCCTGATCATATATTGTACTAATATTTCTTCTTGATTTTTTTTTAAATTGACAAATTAGCTAAAAGGCAAACTTTGTACACATGGTACAGGAAGTCGTCACTTCAATTTTATGACAGACACCATGTGACATTGTATCTCTGAATTTGAAATAATATCCAGTCAACAAGATAATAATTTATTTAAAATGAACAGATTTATGGTTTGCAAGCTAGGTGACATTGTACCACTTTACCTACAATCCAAAGATTTTGAAAATACATGCAATGATAAAGTCATACAAGGTTTGTTCCATATGTAATGTGTATTGTACAATATCTCAAAAGCATTCAACTCAAATAGTGAAATGAACATTACATCCCTTCAAAGTATTCGCCCTGGTTTGAAATAAATACCAGTACCAGTAATTTAAATCTCTGAGGCCATTTCTGAAATGCATTCATGTATATGGTAGAACCAAAATATTATTATGGGTCGGTAAAATCCTAATTATATTTGTGTTTTGTTATTTACATATATATTTTACATGACATATATATTATGTGTTCATATATAATTTACACACGTATGTATACTCATATCATATCTATGCATAATACATCATTCCAAATATTTTACATATTGAATATATACATATTTATGATATATTTGTTCTTTTTACAAACCACATGTTCTATGTATTAAATATTTATGTGTTCAACGTTACTGTGTACTTCCAAGTTTTGTATAATAATAATGCAGTATTAGTTACATGTTTGTTCCACACAGCTACATTTCAAATGAATTTCAACTTTAACATTAGTTAGTAACACATTTGTAACTGAGCATTTTTTATACTTACGCAAACTAGTTTAAGGGGGGTGTATTATAGGAATTATAGGAATCACCATATCTGTCTGTCTATCTGTCTGTCCATTAAAATTGTGACCAAGCCATATCTCATAGCTGCTTTGGACAACTGTAATAAAACTTCACATGAATAATCTTCATGGTCCAAAGGTGTGTCATGACCTTGAACCATGGCTATATCAGAAAGGTCAAGGTCGTGGAAAAAGTATATAATAATATAATGTTTGAAAATTGTGTCCAGGATATATTTTATAGCTGCTTTGGATGACTGCCATAAAACTTCACATGAATAATCATCATGGTTCAAAGATATGATCTTGAACCAAGGTCATATCCCAAAGTTCAAGGTCACTGGACGGGAAAAGTATGTTTGAAAATCATGTCTGGGCCATATCTTACCGCTGCTTTGGACAACTGTCATAAAACTTTACATGTTGGGGCAGGACGTATTTGGCTCTCAAGAGACAGTTTTAGGTCACATTTTGCTCCACATGAATTATACACAATCTGTATATTGATGATTATCAATTACAATATTAGTCTTGTTTTAACCATACATTCTTGATATTTTCTCCTATCTTGGACAAGAAAATCTCACCTTTTAATCAGGTCAGATTTGATTTTTCAGTCTTGCCCTAAAGTAAAGACCACCTACACACACTATGATGTCATAATATCATTTTGAATGTGACGTCAGCAATTTAGATGGTGAAGTCATTGGTTACAAATGCAAACAGTTAAAATTTTTGCTTAGTTTTAGAATTGTGTTTACAGTAAAAGTTATACAAAATGGGAAAATATTGGAAATGGGAGAAAAAGAATTGACTGCTGCTTTGGATTGTAAACTCAGAAATCTCAACCTTTAGGATGGGATTCTTTTTTCAAGAGTCTACGCTTGCCTTGGTCTGGAAAATATAGACTATCATTCCTCTGGTTGAGGTTTCCATGTCTGCACTACAAAACAGGGATCGATTCTATTAATCTTGTAGTTATACATTTATTTCAGGATTGACATTTGTTTTTTGATCAATCATCAAGGTGTTGGCTGTTGAAGCGGGCTGGGGCAAATTGCATCTGGAACAAATATTACTCAAACATATGGCCTCTCAATAACAATAACCACACCAGTGTATAATGTGTGTCATGATACTATGGGTTTTTTCACAATGTGAAAATATTTGTGTTACCAAATTTATTTGCAATAATTGTTATACATATTATTGAAATATATCAACTATTTATATTCTGTTGTATTTGTGAATCTCATTTATTTATTATCAAAATATTTTATATATATATATATGTATATGTGAGTGTTCATTTTTGATATAAAATCATAGGAAAAATTCAGTGTTTGTTATTTTTGGCTCATCTGCACATATGCAGTCATACACCTGTTTGAGCAACATTATAATGATTGATTGAATGTTGTTTACATCCCAACCAAAAATATTATACTAATATCAAGACATCAACAGTATAGGTAAAATGACAGAAAATTTTGTGTTAGTAAATTTTTAGCTCATCTGAACATGTGCAGATAGGAACATTTCATACACCTCTTTTGAGCCTCTGTGTAAGTATGATTGATTGATTGTTTTGCATCCCAACCAACAATATTTCATTTATATTGAGACATCACCAGTGAAGGTAAAGTGACAGAATATTTTTTACCTTTTCAGTGCACTAAGGGTAATGTGCAGAGATTGAGTTGTTTAGCATGCCACACCTACCATAACACAGAGCATTGGTTTTTTCACATGTTTAAGGTCTCTTCCTGTGACTTTCATTTCTGGATTTTGAGTGCTTGGTGAAAGAAAAGTATCGGTGTGAATGCCCAATGTTAGTTTACAATAAGGTTGAATATTTAGGTAGTCACCAGGATTGAGTGGTATGCTTAGTCTGGAACATACTTACTCTGTGGGCTAGGACCTTAAAGGTGCCCTGAATCCCGCCAATACAAGGCAGATAATAAAACACTGACATGTCTCGAACATAAGGCCTTATGTGCCCAAGACACGAAGAGGACTAAGTAAGTAAGTATGTCTCGCACATACATGGAACTGTTTGTAGATTATTTCTTAGAGATTAATAAATTTGATCTTGTCATGAATAGCCAAAACATTGCTGATGTAACATAAACAATAACAACAACCACCACCTAAATCTAAATTTGTGAATATTTAAGAAATAATTAACTACTAACCATGATATATTGTAGAACAATACACAGGCCAGAATTCATGTGTGGGAGAATATATCTAAAGGTGGCAAAGTCATTTGTAATAGCTATTTGTTTATTTTTTCATTTATAGTAAAGGAAGCCATCTTTATTTCAGATACTAGTAGCCATCTGTTAATCTGTTTCAACCAAAGGTCATCCTCACCAAAATTAGTTTTAATTCAGCAGTTTATTGAAAGATTCACACATATATGTATAAGCTCAGCTTGTAATGGCAGTTGAGCTAAAAATGGAAACAACACCATGTTGCAGTAGGAGTGACTTCAGGGTGACTTTTAACAGTTTTAAACACTTCCTTCTGCCTTTTTTATTGGAAAAATTTGCAATACTTGTATTTTTTTAATATTGGTGAAAATTAAGTTGTGAAATAAATAGCAAACTTGCTATGCCATGACTTCAATATTTAGGATCCTAATTGCAAGGATATTATTATAATGACAATAAATGAGTTTCTGATAGTCAGGGCAGTATTGGAAAACATTTATTTGTGTAAAGTTTGTTAATGGATTGTTTTTAGAATTTTTGAGGTCAAATTGTGAAGTGTTGGTTATTTTCTCCAGAAAAAACTACCTACAGTACAGACCTGTCAAAAGTTTAACACTTAGCAAACAAAAAACAATTCCAGATATAGATTGATGGAAGCCAAAAGCTGTAATATGATAGATATTGTAAACAGATTTAATTTTGTATGTACACATGTATTTATTTTCGCAGTATGGAAATTTAGACATGTCCGCATAGTTAAATTTTCACATTATTGAAAATGCACTATAACACAATGAGCATAATATAATTTTACTTGTTATTAATTTTCACGCAAAACAGACAACTCCTAAGTAAGCAAAAATTAGTACATCATGAAAATATGTTTACAGTAGTACCTGCTGAAAAGCTGTCTACGTACATCTAATAAAATGAGATACAAAATTTAACACTAATACATTACCTTATTGTTAAATTTTTGTCTGGGCTACACAGTATATTTAGCAGTAATCAGCGGCAAATAAAACCAGACAAGTTTTAATCGCATCTCAGATCAGGAAAAGAAAATAAGGATGGAATGGCCAGCCGCTTGACAAGCCTGCATCTCCAGGCAGGCTCTTGACTAAAACCCACCAGGAAAGAGGAAGAGGGGCAGGCCAAAATAGACTTGGTCACGTTGTAGAAGGACTGACAGAGGCAAGAGCAATTGGAAAGACTGGCTGAGCTATAGATGTTATCTGTGAACCATCTCAAATGGAAAGGTGTTGTTACTGCCCTTTGTTCCCCAGAAAATTCAGAGGCATAAGTCAAAGTAAGCCAATAGGCAAACATTTGTAGTGTTTTAAGTTACAAAATTTAAACAATGACTTTAACATTACGATTATTAATTTCTTTTTATTTCAACATATGACACTTATTGTACTTATTAATAACAATCTTTACAAGATATACATAGAATATGTAAGGGACTTATAATTAATATTGATATTTAGTCTTAATGCTAAAATTTTGTACAACACGCATGAAATAATATATTATCTCGATCTTATAGTCAGATTCATAAATCCATCAATATTACACCATGTGAAAATGTCGGAAATTACAAAACCGCGGAAATTTGAACCTGTGAATTTAAGTACACTTACAGTAACTAAATACACTGATTTAATATATCAAACAGGTTGAGCGTTTGATGAGAAGCTTGGATACAGATAAAGTTTATTTCCAATACCCATAACAAGTCCAGAATTACCGGGTCTGTTTCCCCATCTTTCTGAATATTTAACTGCTGGTATGGTATCTATATCTGTGACTACTGGAGGTGGTATAGACCGTAACAGCTTCCCAGAGTTTATACACCAAAAATTAACATAACCATCTTGACCAACTGAAAAAGACAATGTGAAAAATAATTCAAAACTGCATACAGCAAAAACTTTTGAAATGCAATTACTCTGTGTTTAGTACCAAATGTATATACCAAATTATAGACAGATTTGACTGCATTTTAGACAGATCTGACTAAGTTTTAGACACATTTGGCAGTGTTTTATACACATTTGACTGAGTTTTAGACAGTTTTATACAAATTTGGCTGTGTTTTAGACAGTTTAAGACAGATTTGACTGTGTTTTAGACAGTTTTATACAAATGTTTTAGACTTTAACTGTGTTTTAGACAGTTTTATACAAATCTGGCTGTGTATTAGACAGATTTGTGTTTTAGACAGTTTTATACAGATTTGACTGTGTTTTAGACACATTTGGCTGTGTTTTAGACATATTTGACTGTGTTTTAGACAGTTTTATACAAATTTGGCTGTGTTTAGACAGGTTTAACTGTGTTTTAGACAGTTTAAGACAGATTTGACTGTGTTTTAGACACATTTGGCTGTGTTTTAGACATATTTGACTGTGTTTTAGACAGTTTAATATAAATTTGGCTGTGTTTAGACAGGTTTAACTGTATTTTAGACAGTTTAAGACAGATTTGACTGTGTTTTAGACAGATTTGACTGAGTTTTAGATAGATTTGACTGTGGCTAAGACAAGTTTTACTGTGTTTACTTACCTCCATACACCAGTCTTTCTGTCTCATCTATATGTACAGGTATACAACTGTACTCATTTTTACATCCTTTATAATCTAAAAGACAGATATACAGATTTGACTGTGTTTACTCACCTCCATATACCAGTCTTTCTGTCTCATCTATATGTACAGGTATACGACTGTACTCATTTTTACATCCTTTATAATCTAAAAGACAGATATACAGATTTGACTGTGTTTACTCACCTCCATATACCAGTCTTTCTGTCTCATCTATATGTACAGGTATACGACTGTACTCATTTTTACATCCTTTATAATCTAAAAGACAGATATACAGATTTGACTGTGTTTACTCACCTCCATATACCAGTCTTTCTGTCTCATCTATATGTACAGGTATACGACTGTACTCATTTTTACATCCTTTATAATCTAAAAGACAGATATACAGATTTGACTGTGTTTACTCACCTCCATATACCAGTCTTTCTGTCTCATCTATATGTACAGGTATACGACTGTACTCATTTTTACATCCTTTATAATCTAAAAGTTCTTTCTTCATACGGATATCCCAGAGACTTATCTATAATACAAAATGAGTGTAATTCAAATATAGAAAGCATTATAGATTAATTGGTAGATACATGTCTGTGAATATAATCGACGCATGGAATTGAATTCATTTCAGATATAAATATTTCATTATCTCAGGATACAAAACGCCATACAGACTGAGGAATACATCTATCTTACTGTCATGGAATAGTACAGAAAATCCCAACTCCACACATTCATTCTACCATAACGACACAAAACATAAAAGGAATGCCTATAGAGATTATGACACTATACCATGTATACATATTTTTTCATAATAGGAATGTCTAAAGAGAGTAATAAATATATATTTATCTAGATTTGTTCATTTATTCTTCAAACATAACAATTTTTCAATTATTTCCAACAGGCTTAACACATCTAGGAATGGCACAATAATATCCAATTTGCAAAGACAATTTTCATGGGGGAGTAAAAAAATTCATAGAAAAGTGTATCTAGTCACATGTATTACATAAATTTGTTTACACATTCAAACAACACAACCTACCGCTACTTTAAACATTAAACACATCAAGTTTGCTTATCACAACATATTTGTGTGATTCTCTGAAGCAGTTCAAGTTCATGACAATGATTTTTTATAGTTTAAGGCAATAATATAATTCCTCACGAAAAATGAATGCAGTGGAGTAATGGTGTTTAAACCCAAAGTCAAGATTTTTTCATTTATATCAAGACATCCAGTTCTTGGGTGGTGGAGAAAACTGGAGTACCTAAAGAAAACTACTGACCTTTGGCAACAAATCTGACTAACTGTCTCACATTAGGATATGACTGAGTGAGAGGTCAGTGATCCATGCAGTGGAAGAGTATTTGCAGAAAACTATCGGTCTTTGCTAAGCAAATAGACTACTTTTCTTATCGTTTTCAAGCTGGAATTGATCGATTTTGAAGAGACAGTGCCTATAAGCTGGCACTTTTATTATTTGGCCATTGAATTTACTGACCCTGCCTTTAACATCACTAGCTAGCAGTCTAGTGTCATCCTGTAACAACCTCAGACAACATACACTGGACGTCATCCTTAGACAGTGAACTGGACGGACAGAATTACTTCTGAGGTCATGTGTCAATATCTGACCTTTTCTGGTTCCAGAGTATAAACATGGTGTACCCTGCAAACATATAAAACATCACATGACATTATAAGTGTGTGCCATGCAAATTATTTAAAATATCAAATGTTATTACATGTATATGTAATGACATCATATGTGTATGCCCTGAAATTTTTTTATTTAGCAAATGACATTATATGTGTGTGCCCTTAATATTATTTAAACTATCAAATGACATTTAACTGTGTGCCCTGCAAATTATTTAAATTATCAGATGACATTACATGTGTGTGCCCTGCAAATTATTTAAATTATCAGATGACATTACATGAAAAACAGTACACCAAAAGTTGTACCAGTAGCTGGAAATAGCAAATGGTCTTAAGCCAGAGGATTTTAAAGACCTGAAAAAATGATGTTACCTGTCCAGAAAACACCTGAGAAAGTGCATCACTATCACCGGTTTTCAGCTCCCACAACTTTCTAGTCCGGACATCTATAAGTAAGGATTGTTTCTCACTTCCAACACTGAACTGTTTTGATTGTCCATTCCATGCACAAGTCCATACAGCTCTAGGTCCTAACATAAAGTCAAAATTATTGCTATCATTCAGTCTACTGTCAACGCCTGAATTTAACACCCTGATTCTGGCCATACTACAGTAATTACCTGTCGGACACATTAGTGTATACAATATATTATTATCACATGGCTCTCCAGGAATATTTGCCCAACATACATTTGTAATTTTATTTAATGATTGTATAACTGTCCTTCCAGTTGTACCAATACCTAATGAAAATGGATTCCTATCTGAAAAGCGAGTTTTCTCCCACATTTTCAACAACTGTATGCGTTGTAATAAACTGTCTTTTACTGACCACAATCCTAAGATTTGGTCATGATTAGAATTAACATCAATATGTAGCATATGGTCCAATCGCTCATCAGCTAAAAAATCTGGTGAAACAGCAATAGCATTCGGTGGATTTGGAGGTTTTAAATTTGATATCCTTCCATCCAAAAATAAATTATCCAGTTTTTTGTGTGTGATGTCACCTTGAGCCTGACTAACCATTAAACAAGGTAGATTGACAGATATTTTCCTTGGGATTACCGATAGTGTGTGTGATTTTCTGGCTAACACTGCTAAATCATTTATACGTTTTTCCTCTTTCTCTTTCTTCTGAATTATCTCCCTTGTAACAGTACTGGTAATGTTACTGTGGTTAGGTAGTATTTTGAAGTATTTCTTCTTTTCTTTGTCATAATAAAACCCTGGTATCAGTAAATTTTTGTTAAAGAAAATAACTTATATAAAATATGTACATATTTCTAGGTTTTCTACAAATTGAAATTATTAGTAGCTGAATTTCCAAAATTTGAGAAAATATAGTTTTTTTAATTTTCAGTTTGCTAAAATTTGTTACTTAAGAATTTCAACAAAATTAGTTGTCAGTGGTACCTTTGGCTGCAGCTGTTCCTTCAATAGATAAATTCAAAAGTTTGATTTACCAAAATATTTCCAATTATGCATTACGCATACACGGTGCAATAAACTGGTAGCTCATAGCGTTTATGCAGAGTTGATATTTTTCAAATACATTCAGGGATGTGATATAAAACTACTTAGAAATTCTAATGTTTTAAATTTAAATTTGAAAAAGATTGCCTATGCAATTGAAAATAAGGAAACTTTTCAGACTTTCACAAATGTTATCGTGAAGATTATACAATATCAGTAATTTTTTGTACAAAAGGATATCTAGGCATTCATCTGCATCATCATTTTTCTCTTTACGGTCTGTTCTATCTGCCCCTCTATCTATCAAACTAGCTCTCAATTCTGATGTATAAGGTTTACTCCTGCAATTTTGTGTTTTTGTTTTATTCTGCTGATAGTTATCTTGTCTGTTTTTCTTCATATTTCTCTGTTTTTTACTTTTTGGATAATTCTGTCTGTCATAATCCTTCACATTTTTCCTATTTTGTCTTATACCATTCTGTTTCTGATCATGTAACTCAGTCATTTCTTTAACAACTTTATTTTTTATCTCAGCACTACCCTGTTTTAAATCACAACTTTTTCGAGCATTCTTAAAACTTAATCCAGATTGTTTGTCATTTGAAACATTTTTGAACATGAAGTTCCTTTTCTACTCTCTTTTTCACCTTTAGTCTTTGTTGCCTTTATTTTACCTTTTAGAATCTTTTTTGACTCTTTGCTATTATTATCGCAACATAACTTTTGACTTTTTGTCTGTTTAGTGCCACTACTTCCATCCTTATCACATCCTTTACAACTTGTCTTTAAACTTTTTAAATCTTTAGTATGTTCAGATTTATCTTTTGATGACGGCACAGTAGTTCCATTATTGCTACCACAATCATTTTTATCTTTTTCACTTTTCAATTTCTTTTGTTTCTTCCACTCCTGTTTCCTCTTTCTTTTTCGACTTCTGGTAAATGTCTCTGGTTCATTTACATTTCTTTTTGGCCACTCAGTCTGTTCCATTTCAGCATCTCAATCATGTTAAAGAATACTGGAATATAAGATAATACTATTTAGGATTTTAAAAATAATTTACAAACCGTTTAATCAAGAACCTGGCCAGTATGGACAGTATATACTCACTGCAAACTAGATTTGAACAAAAGATATGACTTGGAAAGATGTTTACAAGGACAAGCATTTTAGGATGACTGGAGTAAATTATGCATACATCATAGCTAGTTCGGCTGGAACACAGCAAAACCAGCAGCGAAAAACAAACAGAAACAAACAGAAATGGAAGGATAGTATTGTCACCTTTGAAAGCCAGTGACAGTCCATTATGTATCAAATGTCATGTTATACATTTGTAAAAGGAAGGGAAAAAATGCAGGGTCAGACCCAGGACCTCCCATACTATAGGGGCATGATCTACCACTGAGGTACCAAGACCGCTTCATTTTAAAAATGGTGTTAAGTTTTAAACAAATTTTATTTCACCTGATAGAGGGGTGCTCCTAATGAAGGAGTGAACTACCAAAGAATACAGGTTAATTATAATGTAAATATAACCCTCATTTAAAATATTTGATCTTGCATATTTGTCAGTTTTGTTGTACAAATAAATCTTCGCCAAAACTTTTTGGAATAACTAGTAACTAAATATATATACAAATTGTTTATCAGATAAACCCCATTTATTTGGTATGATCAGATGAACAGCTGAATGATGCAGAAACAGTGAACCCCGCAAAATGGCAAATGTAGAGCATTCCAGACTCATGACAAGCTATGAATTAATGGTTTCCAGTTATTTACTTTTTGGAATGTATAAATGCCTAAACTGACCGGAATCGGCTTTATCACTTATTGGAGAACCTCAAAAACTCACTTCTGAACCAAGTTTGTTTACAAAATGAACTTCCGGAATGGGACATTACAAATTACAGAATAAATAAAAGTTTGAACTGTTAAGGGATTAATAATATTTTTAAGTAATTTGCTCTTTGTTTATAAATATATCAAAACTTGATATTATCATTTGACTAAAGAGAAATTTTGAAATCAAAATAACAAATAAATCGTGTAAATTTGTCAGCATGAGATATTTTTATTAGTCGTTTTGTGTAAAAATAGCTATTGATATTCTTGAATTTTTATCAAATCACTCCAAAGCATGGCAAAAGTACACGCGGTGTATGAATCTGATTCCCATTCAGACACTTCTGCAGAAGACAGCGATAAAGGTAGTGAACTTAAAATAATAACGGTGGCGTAGGAGGGATCGAACCCCTGATCCCTTTGAAATAGCCTATGTTTCAAATTTTATGTATTTCAATTTTAGGAAAATCCATCTGGCATCAAAAATCAACTTTGCCTTTGTCAAAGGTTTGGCTTCCTTGTTTGACTCGTCTTAACAATCTTCAGCATCGTATAGCACATCCACACTTCCCATAATGCTATGTGACATCCATTTGATACAGTTAGGTGTCGAAATATACCACCCTGTTATACAGCTTATGTGTAACTATCCCATGTCATGATGATGGCCTACTAAAATCCAAAAGTTGTTGGGTGTGTGTTTCCCCAACAAGATAGAAATTAAAATGAGGGTTTGGATTAGTCAGATTAGATGTGACATTTATTTAATCTTGCCATGACACATCTACATTACTATTAACCCACCTCTTCATGCAACATATAATTTCTACCGCCTCAAGGGCTCTGTGGAAGAGCATCCACCTCAAGAACGGGAGGTCGTGGCTTCACACCCAAGCCTGGTCATATATGACTTTGTAATTTGAGATAATGCTTCCTCACCTGGCACACATAATTAAGAGGACAGAGTACTGACTGGTTTATGTGGTGCCAGGATAATGTGACTGGGGATGGTTGGTTGAATGTTGCCTAACGTCACATCAATTTTTCAGCTATTTGCAACAAGAACTATGTTATTAATCTCTATGGATTAATCTATGAACATGTTCGTGTATGCATGAGAGTTTTTTTTTATGGTCTGCATTGTACTAGTGCACACTTGGGGCAACTTTAACATGCTAGCTCACAGAGTCAGTAGGCTGCAGACAAGTGTACCACTCCCCCAGTCACATTATACTGATACCAGGTGAACCAGTAAAGGACAACGGCAAGGAAAATTCACTTTCCAACATGTGGTCTGAGTGGGTCTTAAACTCCCAGCGGTGAGAGACCCTGGATTTGTAGACTGACGTCTTATCCATTAGACCAGCGTGGCCTCACTGGGGGATGGTAAGTTTGTGTGCGACTGACTCTTTAGTCTAGTATGATTCAGTCGCATGAGTGCATGCTAGAACAAAGCAGACCATAAAAAAAAATTGCACACACGCATTTATTGTTCTTTGGTCTGCACATTGGCTGACAGACCACATATACTATGTAGACATTAAACTCAACAAACATACTCAAGAGTCATCCTGGATTATGTCTAACAACAGCGAATTTGTTACAGTATTTGAAAACTTCCTTCTGCCTTAAAATTGGGAAAGATTGAAGTTATGAGATCCTGCAAACTGTATTATATGATAAGCTGGCAATAGCTAGTATCTTCATTACAAAGACACCTTACTGTGGCACTATCTGATATTTTGTGGGTAAGGATAACTAGATTTAATTTTTCACTGCATCAATGTTGTTTTGGGGAAATTTAGTGGATTTATTGGGAAATTTTAGTCATTTTTCTCTTGGGGAAACTACCTTTATTCAGTAGTAATTTTAAGCAAACAAAATCATTGCATTACAAATCTTCACCACACATCCAAACTCACATCCCATTATCATTCACCTCTTTTCAAGTAACACTATACAGATACAGTCAAACTTGGTTGCTCTGAGTTTAAGGGAGTTTGTGTATGACTTTATATATTCAATGGATCAAATTTCTACTGCACTATACTATTTATATAGGTCCACATTTCATTTACAGTTGAAACATTTTAGTTAGACTGTTATCAGGAATATCTTAAGTTACACTCAGATTGTTATCCTCCGCTTTTTGAAGAAAGAGGGGGGTGTTAAATTTGTGTTTCCCTCCCTCCTTCCATCTGTCTGTCCGAAATTCTTGTCTGCACAAACTCTCCAAAACTATAAAGCACTATTTCACAAAACTTGGTGCAAAGCATCAACATTGATAGGAGATGCCCATATTGTTAATCCAAGCTGGTTTGCTAATTTTCCTTGGAGTTATTACCCTTTGAACATAAGTGCAAATCACAAAAAAAAGAACATGCTGGCAGGGGATCTTAATTTTCTGAATTTGCTTGTTTCACATTTGTAACAACATTAGTAATGCATACTGTTATTTTTGTTTCAGATGAAGATAACATTCCTAAAGATGGAGACAAGAAATCTGGACTTGCCAATGTTATGTCCAGTATTTTACACAAACAGGTAGCCAAACATAAACAGACAATACTGTCTAAAGGTAGAACTGACAAACAGATCAGGAAGAGAAAAGCAGAATCGAAAGACTCAGAAGATAGTGATGACTATGATGATAGTGAAGATAAACGGAATAAAGAGATTGACTACAAGGAAAAAATATCCAGAATTGAAAAAGTAAGTACTGGTAGACATTATATATTTAATAAGCTGTTTTTGTTGAGGAACTTACAGTGACATCTTAAAAATGGCCTTTTAACATAGACCCAATATGAAAATCTGAAGTGTTTAATGAGACCTCACTGTCAAAAGTCAACAACATATTTTTAAGTTGGATACATTCATAAATTCAAATAACTTGTATATAAATAAAACAACCCTAATTTGAGTACTAAAAGTAGAATAATAAGAAAAATAGTTTTAGCTTTTATGAATTCTAGAATTTTCTCTAGGCCCCTGAAAAGGACAGAGTAAGAAACAAACTGAAAAGGGCAGATCATAAGTATAGTAAAACATGTTTATAACGAAGCCCTAGGGACTCTATTTTTAACTTTGTTATATTGTTATATATAGACTTATATAGGAAAGCGGTCGGGCCAAATACATGACTTCGTTTTATGCCTGTTCGTTATATTCGTGTGTTACTGTACATTGAATTTGCTGTAAATGACAAAATCCTATCACCAAATTTGATTTGTTCTGTTGATTTAATGTCATATTCAGAACTTGGATTTATTGTAGCAGAATTGGAGTTATCTCTTGCAAACAATGTGCTTATTTTCAAAGTCTTAACTTTCCAGTATTTACATTATTCAATCTGAGAAGTGCTTTTATTTATGATTATTTCATCACAACATTAAATTCTGAATAAGTGTGTTATCAAAAACAAACATACCAGTACATGTCCAAATCACAATCCCAAAGCAAAGCAAAACTTTGAAACCGGCAAATTTGGTTAAACATGAACTTCTACCATGGAAGTGAGGCCTGGTGCTCCAGCAGGGTAAGCAACTCCTGTTTAGTTAGCTACATCCATCATGTGTGTAATTAAGATTGAAAGTGAAAAGAACATGGTACTATGAGACATCAAATATATCCAGGGTAATTTTGAATACAAGACACCATTTTATTAAATTTTCATATAAATATGAAGTGTGATCTTCATAATTAATCTTTACCTTATATTTCACTCTTTACATATCAATTACAAACACAGATACTTCTTAAATAAAATCATGGTGGCTTATGCTTACTTCAGTGTTCGACTGCATGACATGCTAAGCGACAACCATACTAATGATACTAACATTATGAAAAAGCGATAATCTTAAATGCGCAATTTATGTTTACATAGGGTATTGATTGAATGATTATTGCATCATGTTTATTTTGACACAAAATTTAATTGACAGAAAAAGGTATGGGAAGAAATGGGCAGAGTGAGACCCAGTATAGAAGAAAGAGACAAAGAGAAACAACTCCAGAGGATAGCTCAGAGGTATGGTTAGTCTTAGAAAAACAATAGATGAAGTAAAATATATAAGCAATACATGTAGTTACTTAATATATACAGGCACTATCAAATATAATATGACTGGCCAAACATGTCTCATAATGTGGCTTAGACTATATCAAAATGAGGGTCTATATCTTGGCCAGAGGACAGTCCATAAATCTTGATAGTGCCTTTTAATGAGTATCTATAGCTATTATTTCATTGAACCAAACCCAATTTGTTAAAGTATGATCATGGGAGACTTTGTAAAAGGATTGTAACTGTTTATGCACAGTGCCTGCTTGGTTCATGGACAGGTTGTGTACTACCCACACAGTCCCTACATGCAAGTGTTTGTATCACATGATCTCCAAATACCAAATACATGTATAATTAATTGTAACAAAACTGATAGGAAATGATTACATTCTAAGACAAAACATACACGCAATATGTGGATCTTGTCTAGATAAAAGGCTAGATTGTATGACAATACATTTTACCTTTTTAGGACTGACATTGCTTAAAAAAAATTTTTTGTCGAGATATCAACCTTGACATTGCCATGCCATCTTAGCAGGACTGCCAAATTTATAATTACAAATCAAGTAATTGTTATCCATGCAAGACGATTTTCATCTCTAAAATTTTGACTTATTCATGTTTTTCATGACTCCCAAGAACATCAGATTTTGACAAAGTCAGGACTAGAACCCATCAGTATAGCTTTCCTCCTGTCTTTTCAGTATTCTTTGTATCGGATGTAGATATCTCCAGGCTCCAGTTTCACAATCATTCCTTAACAAAGATTTTCCTTAACTTAAATCTGGCAAAATTTCAAATCTAATTTAAAATATTTAAAAGTTTATCGTATCATTTTGGAGGTAACTTCTACCTTAAAACATTTGTATTAGTAGTTTAAAAAAGGATTACAAAAAATTTGCTGAATTTGAGTTAAGGAAAATTTCAGCTAGAGAATGACTGAAACTGAAGCTTGGATAATTTGGTTGTAAAACCACAGTAGTGGCTTAGACATTTTATCTCAATTTAAAAATTGGACCTTCAATTTCATCTACTGCATCAGATTGTTTGTAGCTAAAGTTCCTCTCTATAATAATAATATAACAGAGTTCTCAGTGAAACTATTTTTCAGTCTTACTTAAGACCTGCAAACTTTTTGTAATCTCTTTTTGGAACTACTGGTGAATATTTTTGTCAAAACTAAATGCAGATGTTTTAATCTATAAGTGATCTTAAAAATGACTCCTTAAATTTCTCAATATCTTGAAAATTAACAAAATTATAAAGATTTGAAATTTTGCAAGATTTAAGTTAAGGAAAATCTTAGTTAAGGAATGATTGTGAAACGAGGGCCTGGTCCCACTGACAAAATGGTGTTCGTTTCTTCATTTCAAAGTTTACCACTCACACACAAGGGAACACAGTTTCATAATTTTGTTAGCAAATATTAATTTTAACTTGAATGATGTGCTTAATTTTTGCTTAATTAAAATTACTTGTTTTGTGGAAAACTTGGAATCAATCCCTAGTACGGGTAATTTATTTAATTTGCATTTTAAATTGGTCTATAGATTCTTTGCAAAATAGCAAAAATGGCATATAATATATTTTGAGATCTTAGTACAAAAATAGGTGTGGTATTTTCAGTTATGTTGGTGACAGAAGGATTACATATATATTTTTTGTTTGTTTTTTTTTTTTTTTGTTACAGGGGTGTAGTGCAATTATTCAATGCTGTAAGGAAACAACAAAAATTAGTAGATGAAAAAATGACAGAAGCAGGAACTTCTGAAAGAAAGAAAACACAAGTAATGGGTTCTATGACAAAAGGAAAATTTTTAGATATACTCAAGGGAACACAGACAAATGATGATGGTGATAGTGAAGAGGAATCTAAAGAATCAGGAAAACAGGTAACTCTAATTACTGCACTAAAACCTAAAACGTTTACATTGATAATTTGACCACTGCTGTAGCTGAGTTCAACTGTTAAGAGAGTGCTTGCTCCATAAGTGGAAGGTCGTGTGTCTCGATCCCCAGCCAGGTCTGAACTGAGACTTGAAAATTGGTAGTGACTTTTCTTTCACCAAAACTCGACATTACGAAATAAAAGTCGTGTTCTTTTGGATGGAAACTTAAAATAAACAAGGTCCTGTGTCATGGTAGGCGTGATACGATAAAGAACCATGCTGTATAATGCCATCATCACAACACACAGACAAAATTTTTGCACCTTTGCCTATAGCTGGTGACCTCTCAATATAAGTGAAATATTCTTGACTGGGATGTTAAACACCATTACTCATCTCAACTTTACATCAATATTGAACAAGGCATGTTTATAAATAATTGGCCCTGAAAATAAATGAACCATAGCTGAAAGTGAAAACCAAATAGCTCACCATCTCAAGTTTGATTGGAGATGTTTGTCTAGTCAGTCACTGTGAAAACTTCGATACACATAAGTTACATTCCACAGCAAGTGACTAGATGCTACCTAGCCATGTAAGTTGACCAGTGTTGTAAGTGTTAAGCAAAACACAAGGTCTAATATAAAATTGGTTAAAGAGCAAGATATTAGATAAAATGGAAGTGTTGTAAGAATGGTATGTTATAAACACGGTTAGAAAGAAAGAAATATTTATATTTGTGATGTTTTAATGTATTAAACTCTGTTTAAGATCAAATGTTAATTAAAGGGGTATTATTGCCTTTGTTAATGTGACATCACTCACCTCTTGCTAATGCCTATACATCATATACACATGACGTCATTGATTGACAGTTCCAGCATTAGGAAATGCATGTTGTATACAATAGTGTTTTGAAGTTATTTCATGATTAAAAAACCAAAATAAGATTTTCAAAAATTGCGAAATATAAATAAAACCATTGAACTGTCTAGAAATGGTGTTTATTATATAATCTACTCAATAATCCATGTAATACGGTCATACAATAAAAATCGTATTGAATGAGTGTGACGTCATAAAAGCATGAATGTCATTCCAGAGTGACGTCACACAATTGACCCAGTTCACAGTTGTTTTTTTTAACTGATACTTTTGTACTTTTCTTTTAAAAAGAAGATACATTGTATTTAAATTGAAAATGTTTGTTTTGTTTTTGTATCCTGCGGACAGACTATTGTTTACTTTTAATATTTTTTGCGGATGTACAGTTACGTGAACTTGTTGTGTTTCGGTCAATCTGCTGTTTTCTTATAACGAGAAGACAAGTTTTAAATCTATGGAAACCCCGTTTTTTATGGGATTATATAATAAATAGAATCTTGCATTCGTGTTTATGCAATATTGAATTTATTCAACTCGTTGAATAATGTTTTATGCAACTCGCCAAGGCTCGTTGCATAAAAAATTATTCAACTCGTTTAATAAATTCAATATTACATAACCACTCATGCAAGATCCTCTATTTATAGTGTTATAACTTCTATTGCTGTGCAAAACATACTTATCATAGCGCACATTACTGTAAAAATATTTAATTTTGCTTGTATTTATTTTCTAGTTATATGAAATTTAAACATATCCGTGAAGTTAAATTTTCATGTTCGAAATAACAACTATAACACAATAAGCATAATATAATTTTCGCTTGGTATGAATTTTTGCGCAAAACTAACAACCCCGAAATAAATGGAAATTAGTACACCGGGAAAATAAATATGTTTACTGTATTCAGTTTGCTTTGCATGACAGTGGAAGTTATAGCACTGTAAATACTATTCTGAGACTGTTCTTTGGTTAAACAAAAGACTGTATAAAAAAGTGTCTGCAGCTTTTTTCTTCATTACTTGATAAAAGTAAATATATTGCATCTATTGCTATATTTTGCTAAAATATTCACAGAATTTGTGAGGCAAGCACATTTTAATCACATCATCTCTCACTGTTTATATTACTGTGTTAGCTTTATGGGTTAAAAATGATAATAATTTGTGTCTCCAAACACCAGATATAATGATATAACAACATTTTGACTTGTTACAGATTGATTCCAAGAGTGGAAATAAAAAGTGGGACATTTTGCGAGAAGATTTTATGATGGGAGCTAAAATGAAGGATTGGGATAAAGATAGCAGTGATGAGGGAATCTCTTTGTCATCGAAAGATCAAAAGACTGAAATATCAGACAGTGATGACAGTGAATGACAACACTGGTTGGGGGGGGGGGGGGGGGGGGGGGGGGGGGGAGTTGAGTGCAGAATTGGTATCAGTGTGATTGGTAATACAGGGCAGTGTTGGACAGAGATTGATAATATTATTGTAAGTGTGAGTTGGTCGTGAAAAGTGTGTGTGTGTGTGTGTGTGTGTGTGTGTGTGTGTTTAAGATTGATGCCTTTGTACATATAATATATATAAGGTTGTTTGAATGTATTTGTTAAAATAAATAAGACATTTAAAACATGTTTATTTGCTTTGTTAGTTTATATGTATAGGTAAACAGCATCGATCTGTCTGCTTGACCTTTCATTTGAATAATTCATATATATCATCCAATACATGGGTAGCGTTAGGATTCACAGATAATACATATGTACACATTGCCCATGATTAGTATTCAATCATATAAACGAAATATACACACATGATCCGTATCCATAATGAATATTTAAATCAAAGGTCAAGTGGACAGGTCATTGTTGTTTACCTGTATGTGGCCAAGTCTTTGTTTATGGACCAAGGTTCAATTGTTCAATGCTTGATTGGTTAATTGACTGGAGCTATGCTAGCTTATCACTTTCACTTAATTCGCTTAATATTTTGGAGTGTCAATAGCTTAATTACTTAGAGCTTTATGAGATTTATTAGATTAACCAATAAGAGTACATTTTTATGTATTAACTTACTTACTTGGAGTTAAGTAACCACTTAGAGATTTGAGAGCTGAATCACTCAGCTTCTTTAGCTTAAATAGTTGGAATTTTGTTAGCTTAATCAATTTGAGCTTTAAATGCTTAACAACTAATGGCTTTGTTAATCACTTGATGCTTTGAAATATTTATCACTTGGAAGCATTGTTTGCATACCCACTTGGCATTTCATCAACTTATTTCTTCACTGGAGCTCTTCTAGCATAATCGTTGGGCAATCACTAGCTTATCAGTTGGAGTTCTGTTGGCTAAATCACCAAGTGTAGTCGGCTAAAATACTTGGAACTTTGCCAGCTTAATTACTTAGGGCTTTGTTAGTTTATCAATGTTTATGAAAAACCTTATGCAACAGTGATAAAATGATACTACAACCAAGTCAAATCTTGTTGGCATGAAAGTTGAACTAACATATTTGCAACTATGATATAGCAAACTTTTGGTTTTATTAGATTAGCTTAATGACTTAGAGCTCCGCTAGCATAATCACTAGCTTACCAGTTGGAGCTCTGTTACCTAAATTACCAAATTTAGTCAGCTGAAATACTTGGAACTTTGCTAGCTTAATTTCTTAGGGCTTTGTTAGCTTAATCACTTTGTGCTTTGCTAGCGCAGAATTTGGATAAATACTTAGGAACTTGCCCTAAATCAAACATCTTCCAGAAATCAGAGGAACTACAGTGGAACCTGTGTTAAATGAAAAAATCTTCCAGAAATTGGATGGACTACAGTTGAACCTGTTTTAAACCAAACACCATCAAGAAATCATAGAAACACAGGTACTACAGTGGAACTTGTCTTAAACCAAAAAACTTCTAGGAAATAGAGAATCAAAGGAAATATAGTACAACCTGTCTTAAACCTTCCAGGAACCATGGAATCAAAGGTCGTTGTAGACTTAATACAGAAGATGATTGACCTTGGCGCTGTTAATTCACCTGGTCAAAAGACTACATGAGCTTACAGAATTGGCACAATATCACGAATATGCATGCATGTTTGCATATGTCATTAAGACTTATCTTTTACTTCTCCAACAACTGGCCAAATTTCAATTAAATTCAGTCAGAAGCATATCTAGGTCAATGTGATTTAAATTTTTTAACAACATTGCAATAGTGACCAAATGTATAGATTATACTGGTTACTTTTTTATCATCTATGAAATAATAACTAGGCAAAATCTGATGTATTTTTTTCTGTAGGACAATCTTCCATGGTCTGATACGAAAGAAGCTATAAATTGCTAAACCTTATCTATATCTAAAGGTAATTTTACTTTACTACTCCAAAGTGAGGTCAAGGTCATGAACTAGATTTTACTACTGTTGAGCTATTCATTACAAATAAAATGTTGACACAAGCAAATTGCAAACTTTAGGTTTATCAAGGCCTTCGAACATTTTATGGCTTGTATCACAATTTTGTTGATAACATTGATGTCTCTGTACATACAAAATTATCCTGGGTATATTTGATATCCGATAGTTCCAAGTTCGCTTTAATTATCAATTTTGATAAAACAAGTGGCCAGAATAGCTAGCTAAACAGAAGGTTTTTGCCCTTCCAGAGCTCCCAGATTCACTCTCCTGGTGGAAGCACAGGAACTTGCGAATATTACTTGATATAAAACTATTTACGCATGTATAGCCATATATAAATGTCACAAATAACAGTTCCTGTGGTGGAAGTTCACGTGTTTTAACTTGTGTCAGTTTTCAAAGTTTTTACTTTGTTTTTTACTCTGATTTGAGTTTGGACTAGTGTGTTTGTTTTAAAATTACACTTTATATAAAGGTATTAAACACCACGTAGCTCAAAAGATAGTGCTCTCGTCATATTTTGGAGGTCGTGGGTTCGAACCCCGACCAGGTCTGTCAAAGACTTGAAAATAGGTACTGGCTGTTTTTTTGCCAAGCTCTCGGCATTTAGAAATGAAAGTCAAGGGGTCCGTCAGAAGATACTCAGTGGCATGGCACATTAAAGAACCCCTTCCCTCCCATGCACGTTGCCCTGAGCGGACTGAGGTAAAAATTTCTGCCGCTTCACACATAGCTGGCGACAATTCGATATAAGTAAAATATTCGCGACTGGGACGTAAAACCCCATTCAATCAAGCTATGATGGGGTATTGAAATAGGAATATTGGCTATTTTTCTTTGTTACCTACTCATAGTTGTCAGAATCAGTTTTTCCTATATTTATTATTAAAGTTTTATTCATATATATATATGTAGCTTTTATACTTTTCATTGGTTTAGTATTTTAGAAGTATTTTGAAAAATATTTCAATGAAGATCAAAAATTGGTATGTTTTAGTTGGTATTTCTGCGTCCAGGTGAGCAATACAGGCCACTTTTCTTTTTAGGATGACAATATATCTATTTAAAGTCACAAACATTTGGGGTCATGTATTTGATTATATGTTTATCTTATCTGAGAACGTCCTGTATTAAACGTCGGAATAAAAGATTTTATTGCATTTTTTAAATTTTTATTTTGTATTTATTTAAATCCCAATAAATTTATTTCTGAAGCATTTAGTTCCGTTGGTTGTCAAATAAGATTATACAATGCAATAAATAAATGTCTGACCTCAAGTGCCTTAAGAATCTTCCTGAGTTTATTTTCACAATCAAAATTTTACACAACGTTTAAGAATTGAACTGTTTTGAAGCCTAATAATGCACTATAAATAATAATTATAATTACACGTACATATTGGATTTTAAACAGGTGTATAATATTTAGTATGTGTTCACGGTCTACATGTTGTTAACTGAATGTCAGTTTGGCCTTTTATTATTCAGCATGTCGTGATTGGTTTCGTTTGTAGCACACAACGTAAATATGTACTTTAATACCTCTGTCATATGTTATTTTTTATGAAATAATACATTAAATACCGCATGACACCTCAATTTGACGCATTCATTTATTGGAATTGTATGTAAAGTTAAACAGCTAGTTTTACAACAACGTTGTATGGAACGTTGGACAAACGCCAATTTTATTGTGCTGTGTGTTTTGCTATTTTTTAGCTCACCTGAGCTGAAAGCTCAGATGAGCTATTGCAATGGTTCACCGTCCGTCGTCTGTCGTACGTTAACTTCATAGGCGTAGGAGCAGGGGGGGCCAGCGGGGGCCGGGCCCCCCCAATGTCAGAGAAGGGGGGGCCAGGCCCCTGCAATATATTGTGTGAAATTTTGTATCATAGTTTACGTTTATAGTGTAAGTGCTAAAAAAGAAAAAAACAAGAGCTTTAACAGGAAATGTCCATCTGGTAACCAATCAATTATCAATTTCATCATTATACTTGTAAAAGGGCGTCAAAATTTTCCGGGGTACCCCCATATCCAGTGGCGGATTCAGCGTACACCCCCCCCCCCCTTTATGTCGCTAATAACACATATTGTTCAGCTCAGATTGCACCAGAATGCAGGATTTTTGCGCCACTTTTTCAAAAATTTTCGGACCCCCCTAGAATGTTCGAGCTTTCAGCTCTCACATTATACGTCCCCTTTTTGAAATTCTGGATTAGTCTATGATATCCATCCCCAAATGAGTGGGGTGATTATGGAACTTGTGTCATACGGTTATTTTATATAATCTTGCCTTTATATCATAGTATTTTAACATATCAAAACGATGCACAATACAATGAAAATGCGTCTAGACAGGACTTACTTTTGAAAATTTTCTGGGGGAGGCCCCCCGGGCCCCCACCTCTGCGAGGGGTTTAGCACCCCTCTCATACTCTCCCCGCCTTGTGTCTTAGGCACGAGGTCGTACCTGCGGCACGACATAGACATACCTTCGGTTTGGCCCCCCCAATATTAAAAACCCTCCTACGCCTATGAACTTTGTACATTTTATTCATTTCCTCAAAACTACCAAGCCATTTGATGAAACTTAGTAATTATGATGCCTAGGTGAAGACCTTTCAGATTTGCACAAATAAAGGAGTTATGTCCCCTTGGAGTGAAAATCTTTAAGAATCTTGTCCTCTGAACCTACAAGAGATATAACTTAGATATTTAATGTGAAACATACTTAGGACACCTAGTTTCAGATTTGCATAAATCCTAACTGTGGGGGCCAAAATGGGGAAATGGCAAGGTACTTAAGGGGAAAATTGCTAAAATTAATGTATTTGTCAATATATGTTGAAAACTATAAACTTTTTTGTATAAGCATGTATATTAGAATATTGTAGGCATTTGCACAACGATCATTTTTACATATGAATGAAGGTCATAGGTTCAAAGGTCAAGGTCATAAACACGGACAAATACTTATATGGTTAATTATTTCAAAAAACTATAAACTTTTTGTATAGGCATGTATATTAGAATATTGTAGGCATTTGCACAACGGTCATCTTGATATATGAATGAAGGTCGTGGGTTCAAAGGTCAAGGTCATAGATGCAAACGATTACTGAAATGGTTAATTATCTCAAAAACTATAAACTTTTTGTATAGGCATGTATATTGGAATATTGTAGGTATTGGCCTAACGATCATTTTGATATATGAATGAAGGTCATAGGTTCAAAGGTCAAGGTCATAGACGCGAACGAATATTTAAATGGTTAATTATCTCAAAAACTGTAAACTTTTTGTATAGGCATGTATATTAGAATATTGTAGGCATTTGCACAACGATCATTTTGATATATGAATGAAGTTCATAAGTTCAAAGGTCAAGGTCATAGATGCAAACTAATACTTAAATGGTTAATTATCTCAGAAACTATAAACTTTTTGTATAGGCATGTATATTAGAATATTGTAGGTATTGGCCTATTGATCATTTTGATATATGAATGAAGGTCATAGGTTCAAAGGTCAAGGTCATAGATTCAAATGAATACTTAATTGGTTAATTATCTCAAAAACTGTAAACTTTTTGTATATGCATGTATATTGGAATAAGGTACATATTGGCCTAACGATCATTTTGATATATGAATGAAGGTCATAGGTTCAAAGGTCAAGGTCACAGATGTAAACAAGTACTGAAATGGTTAATTATCTCAAAAACTATAAACTTTTTGTATAGGCATGTATATTGGAATATTGTAGGTATTGGCCTATCGATCATTTTGATGTATGAATGAAGGTCATAGGTTCAAAGGTCAAGGTCATAGCTGCGAACGAATATTTAAATGGTTAATTATCTCAAAAACTGTAAACTTTTTGTATAGGCATGTATATTAGAATATTGTAGGCATTTGCACAACGATCATTTTGATATAGGAATGAAGTTCATAGGTTCAAAGGTCAAGGTCATAGATGCAAACTAATACTTAAATGGTTAATTATCTCCGAAACTATAAACTTTTTGTATAGGCATGTATATTAGAATATTGTAGGTATTGGCCTATCGATCATTTTGATATATGAATGAAGGTCATAGGTTTAAAGGTCAAGGTCATAGATGCAAATGTATACTTTAATGGTTAATTATCTCAAAAACTATAAACTTTTTGTATATGCATGTATATTGGAATAAGGTACATATTGGCCTAACGATCATTTTGATATATGAATGAAGGTCATAGGTTCAAAGGTCAAGGTCACAGATGTAAACAAGTACTGAAATGGTTAATTATCTCAAAAACTATAAACTTTTTGTATAGGCATGTATATTGGAATATTGTTGGTGTTGGCCTAATGATCATTTTGATATATGAATGAAGGTCATAGGTTTAAAGGTCAAGGTCATAGACGCGAACGAATAATTAAATGGTTAATTATCTCAAAAACTATAAACTTTTTGTATAGGCATGTATATTGGAATATTGTAGGCATTTACACAACAATCATTTTGATATATGAATGAAGGTCATAGGTTTAAAGGTCAAGGTCATAGATGCAAACGAATACTTAAATGGTTAAATATCTCAAAAACTATAAACTCTTTGTATAGGCATGTATATTGGAATATTGTAGGTATTTGCCTAATGCACATTTTAATATACAGATGTTTTAGCTGTTTATAAATAATATATTGTAGCTAGACTTTAAATATGTTATATATAGCATACTTATATAATAATTATTATAATTAATTTGCAAAAATACTTGCATATTATTGGCCCTTCCTGCTGAAAATTTTGATTTTCTTTTATTAATGTCATTGACCATTGAACCTCTGCATAAGATATGTACTCTTCCTCAGGTGAGCGTTAAGGCCCATGGGCCTCTTGTTTCTTTATTCTAACCAACAGCGCTTTAGTTCAGTGTAAATAATGAGTATACTGACCCAATTCAATGCACTGATGATTGATGGGAAGTATATCATGTTCAATATTATGAGCGTGTTTAATTATGTGCTTATATAACACCAGTTTCAAAATTTAAAAAAATGAATAAATTGAAAATAAAGAAGAAGAAAAATTAAAAAGAAAAAAGAGTGTAATAGGTAACCGGAACGAGGTATATTATAACTTTAAAAAATTGTCATTTAGTTTATCTATATACAGATAACTAATATCGATCTTACCACGAAATTCAAAGGAATTCAAAAATCACACTTCCTGGTCGGTTATAGATAACCGATATCAAATATGGCGTCGTCTGCTCAATATGCTGTCTTGTACGTTACCGAAGAATTGAGTTGTGATATATGTAGGGTTTCTAGTGAACATTTATTCCGATGTGAGGAATGTATAACAAACATGTGTACAAAGTGTAAAAATGAACATATAAGGAAAG
This sequence comes from Anadara kagoshimensis, assembly GCA_021292105.1. Classification (NCBI taxonomy): domain Eukaryota; kingdom Metazoa; phylum Mollusca; class Bivalvia; order Arcoida; family Arcidae; genus Anadara; species Anadara kagoshimensis. The sequence goes on from CM037858.1 coordinate 53,910,936, forward strand.
CACGACGGTCTCATAACATTTTAACAATTCATAGACAGATAGATGAAGTGGACCCATTTTGCAAATATCATGATGACAAAGAAGCAATGCGTTTTTGTATGAAGTGTAAAGCCTTTATATGTGATCAATGTTACATGAAGCATTCGTCCCATGACTGTCCAAAAATCGAACAGGTGGCCGAGACTATGAGACGCAAAATAGCAGGAAAAGTAGGCGAAATTGACACAATCGACATACCGCGTTTGAAGTCGGATATTACAAGTTTGAAACACATTCGACAAAAGCAGGTAATTCGAAATGCTGAAAACTTACAAAAAATCGACACGCAGATTGAAAACTTAAAAGCCATGTTATCAAACGTCGGTGATGACATCAAACAACTTTACAACGAACAAAAGTCAAATACAGATCAGAAATTTGAGGAACTTGAACAATGTTTAAACCAAAGGCTACAAAGTGCTGAAACATTAGTCAGAAATGGGAAAAAGATGTTAGAATCAAACATTTCTAACGGACATATTATAAATGAGGCGGTGGCTTTGGAAACCGAGGCCAAAACATTGGTACAAGATCTAATTATTCCAAAATACCAGGATTTTATTCCAGGTACTACTTGCGAACAAGATTCTACCCGGGAATTTCTAAAATCCTTAATCGGGAAGTTAACGCCTAAAGTGGAAATAATGAAAACGCTCAAAAGAAGGGACTCGAACATTGAAAATTTATGTCCATCCAAAGAGTCTAGAGTATGGATACATCGAACTGACGAAGAGAAGATTGAGTTACTAGGTATGTAATAAGGTTGTTTGTGGTTTTCTGTTTTGATTCAGCATGCTGGTAACCTTTCATATCTAAAAGTAAACAACAGAGAAATAAAATTAAAATTAATTATTCTTCTGAAGCACCCGGTCTCACTTCCCTGTGTAACTTAATTTGCTCGTATTTTAGTTAATGTGTATCTGATAAGGAACGACATGTTAACTAAACAACATTTATATAATGTATTAATTATATATAAGTTAGTCTACTTTTGCAGTCTAACTACTGCGGTAACTCAGTTGGTAGAATGCTCGCTCCGTAAGTGGGAGGTCGTGGGTTCAAACCCCCGGCCGGTCTGACCAAAGACTTAAAAGTGGGTAGTGACTGCTCTTTCGCCAAGCACTCGGCATTACGAAATGAAAGTCACGGTTCTTTCGGATGGGAACTTAAAATAAACGAGACCCCGTGTCTTGATAGACTTGGCACGTTGAAGAACCCTGTTGTATAATGCCATCAGCGCAACGCACAGGCAAAATTTCTGCACCTTCGTCTATAGCTGGCGACGTCTTGATATAAGTGAAATATTCTTGACTGGGACGTTAAACACCATCACTCTACTCAGTCTAAACCATTTCATCCCACATAGCTTGAATACTTGTTACAGTTTTGAAATTTACATATCCATTACTCTGTTGTACTTTACATTACAGTGAAACCTGTCTATAAATGTCACCTTACTGAACCAGTAAAAGTGGTCTTTATGGTCAGGTGGCCTTTATATACAGGTTCAAATAATATGAATAAAGAACAATCGGAATACAATTCTACTGGCCTTTATAAGGAAGTGGTCCTTATATAGAGGTGGTTTTTAAGACAGTTTGGACTGTATGCTAATGTCTATAATATATCTGTGATAAGTATATTTAAAGTGTTTGTGACTCTGATTGATTAAATTAACACATAAATATCAAGGCCCCCAAAAGTTTTATGGCTGTCATCACCATAGTTCTATACTCCTTTCATTCCTAATTTTCATTCCACACGCGACACTTGTAGCTAGGTAAACAGGAGGTGCTTACCCTTCCTGAGCACCCGGTATCACTTCAGTAGTGTTGACCTAATTTGCCAGCTTTAAAATTTTTACTTTGCGATTTTAATTTGGAATGTTTTGTTTTTGATTCACCAACAACACTTAAGTGGTCGGTATGCAAGATTTATACAGATTTATGTTAATTCTATATAATTGTTATTATATGATTTTCAGCCCCTGAAGGCAAAAAGATAAGAGAGATTAAACTCGGATTTGTTCCAAACGAAGTTTTGAAGTTGTCATCAGAACGGATGTTGCTGTCTTGTCCAGATCATTGTCGTATTTACACTCTGACAAAAGAAGGTGTTGTTAATCAGTTTGCCAATGTGTCACCGTGTAAACCCCTCGGAATGACCCTTACACAAGATGGTCACATCATGGTCTGTGTGGTTGAAGACTGGACGTTCGACATTACTCCTTCAAGTGAAAGGTGCGTTCATGTCCTAGATATAACCGGAAGACACGAACGAGAAATCGAGTTCGACAAACGAGGAAAAAGTATGTTTACACTTCCTCATACAATTACTCAAAGCATAGATGGAACATTGTGCGTACTGGACGCTTTAAGCGAGACTGATGGCCGAGTATGTTTCTTGGATTCAAACGAAAAATTGCAAAATGTTTACTCACCTGGCAATCTAGAAAACAAATTTTATCCTCATGCTGCAGCATGCGATCATCAAGGGAATTTCATCATTGCAAACTCATATGGAAATGTCCATCTCCTATCAAAAGGCGGCCAGTTTATGTGCTACTTATTTGAAGAAAGTGACCTCCTGTTATGTCCACTGTCAATAACCTTTAGTTCCAATGGACTTTTATGGGTTGGTTGTACTTCAGGGAAAATAATCATTTCTAAATACATAACGTAGTATATACTCATTAATTATAAACAAGATCATGCAACTTTTTACTACTATTTATTTAGCCTATTTCGGAGAACGCAAGATCGCAAAATATTTTATGATTTTCAATATGACGGGTACAAATCAATAAGTCTTTCACTTACATCAGCCGAGTCGTTACTAAAAATTCATGTTTCGGCTTCATCCTTGCTTCATATATCATTTTATGCAACAAAATATAAACTGGGTGGGAGTTTACAATGGTAATTTGTTTTTCGAAATGGCGGGGTTCTTTATGTGACGTAGTCATGACGAAAGAGTTGACTATTTACGTAGGTTAGTGCAGCTCAAGAACGGATTGATTTTTGCGTGACTAGGATGACCAAAATTGAATCAATAAAGTGATAAAGTGAACTACCTTTCTGCATCATCAAACTGTTGGGAAAAAATGACGTAAATTAAAACTTTTAAACTTAACCCGAAGTATGAGCTACCCTTCATTGTACCCCTTGCGAACCTACGTAAATAGGTCACCATTAGTTGATTAAATCAGAACAATTCAAAGTTAACAATTTACTACCGGTATTTATCATTTTTCTTGTTTCGATTTGTTGAATTGTGCTCTTGTTTTTACATTTAATTGGCCTTTTCCAAGTAAATGTCTTCTGCTATAACCTAAATTCTAATACTTCAAAATCAAATTGACTAATGACCTTAAACACTTAGACACAATTCAGGGTTAGCTTTGCCATGAGCAAATTTAGGTAATTTCTAATATGTTTTATTAATTTCTGGTTCCAAAAATAGGTATTTGCAAATGTTTTTGCACCAAAATTTGTATCAATTTCATTATTAGACAGACTAAGATCACTGATATTTTTCATCAGTATACAAAAGTAAAACAAGTGTTCCAAGCTGTCAAGAAGAATCCATACAGCAGATTAGATGTTCTACATTTTAGACATGTTTTTCACTTTGTTTCTTAGTTTTTCTGGATATTTAACATGTATATAAATTGGCTCCTAAATTTAAAAAGTGGCTATTTATTTGGCTCAAACATTTTCAGAGCCAGAGCTAACTCTGCAATTTCACAATTTGGTATATAAATTCAAACAACTGTAGTGTTAATGCTATATATTACAGATTCATAGCTGACAGAAATAACAAGTTTTTAATTGCTGTGTTTTCTTCAAATTACAATCATTATATGGTAATTTTATGGAAAACTACTTTTACAAAACCTTGCTGAAATATTCTAGTGTTTCAAACTACTTAAAATCTGTATTCATGTAATCTTAAGTCATTTGCAGTCTTATTTGAGAAATTATCTTTGTGATAAATCAAAAACAAACATACTGAATCCACGTCCAAACCACAATAAAATTTCATCATAGTCATACAAGTGTTTTCTTTATATATTGGAAGTATTTATTATTTTATTGCAATAAATGAGACACATTTCTTATTAAAATAATGTTTAACTTTTTCAAGCATTTAGATTTATAATCTACATATCCACAAAAATATGAATAAGTTTTAGGATTCACTTTGAAATAATTTTGTAATAAGAGACCCTGCTTGGAAATACCATGCAGAGAATTTTGCTTCCCAAATTGTTTTTTGCTGTCTACACCCACTTTTAACAAGGATAGACACTTTTTAGAAAGTATCTGTATTACTTGAACAGTGGTTGAATAGTTTTTACATTTTGATACCATGAATGGCTTATTTCTGAAGGTAGTACAGAAACCTGTCCATTGGTGTAATGTGTAATGAGCTTTTCCAGAATAACTCAAGTCATACCCTATATTCCTCATATTTGATATGGATGACTATAGAATATAAAATACTAGTATCAGGTTAATTTATTTGGTGTTGAAAGGTTCCTATATATGTAACTTTCCTAATCTAGTAATATTGGTACATGTATTTAGAATATAACTTTACTTTTATTTCATGAGTAACATCTTCAGTGTCCTAAGAAGTCCATAAATTACCAACAGTACCCGGTATTTATGGATTTTTAGATTCTCAAGACACAGGTTATTCTTTGAATCTTAGTTCATCTGCATCACATGGAGAAAACTGGAACAAAATAAGTCCGGCTCAATCCAACTAATTATCAAGCTGTGATTCTCATCAAGGGTCTGTTGTCCTCCACGGCCCTCCAGGGTGAAAAACAAGCTGGAAATTCTGGTTGTAAATTACTCTACAATGTATAAACGGCACCAAAACTACCCACGTCCTCTCCTTCCTATTTGTTACATATAGACAGTAAATTTTAACTGAAAAACGTGTATTTCACAACAACCAGTGTAAACAAGAAGGCAAAGCAATATAAACAAACCATAAAATGGCTAAATTAGACCAGAAAAAACATACTTATTGGGGCTGCTGAAGATAAATCTCCCAGCATGGTCAGGCTATGGAGTGTATGTAGGGCCAAAATCCTAAAAATAATCTTTGTTTTGTAGTAATAATTCATCTTTACGCATCCAATCGTAAAATAAGTGTAAAAATTATATATTCAGAATCCAAACATGCTATTTATTTTGCCTCTGTTCACACGGCGAAGCTATAATATCCAAAGATGTCCCGTTACCACTGTAAACAATATTCAACCGGAAGTATACCTACCCACACTTTTCATAAAATCACGTGACTTCAAGGCGATTCTAATGCACAAATTGGAAGAAAAACGGCAACTAGAAACAGGTCAATTCTTCCGTCATGATTACGTCACACGAAAGACACCGCCATTTTGTCAAAAATTTTACCATTGTAAACACCCATCCAAAATACGTTTTGGTGTATTAAAGGAGTTATATAATGTATGGATAAGATCGAAATTAGGATTGTTAGCAACGACTCGGCTCATGTAAGTAAATGATTAATTGATTTTAAACTCTTTGAAATATTAGCGTTGTTCCTTTCACTCCAGCAGAGTAAACAGATAGTACTTGTATTAGTATCCAAAAGTAACAAAAATTGTAATAATATGTATTGGGATTTCATGAATTTTTCTTTCCGTGCCAAGTACTTTTTGTGTCACCTGCAGCAATAAACCGATGACGGTAATTTCTGCAATATTGATTTGGTTCAGGTAAAATTTTGGCAGTCTGTTTATTACTAACGCACCTTTAAAATTTCTTAGGTTTTAGCCGAGACAAAATCTATTGACTGCAACCTTATCGGCTGATATTTTCCAGATAAGAACTCCTCTAACTTTTATTTGATTTTGATTAAACTTGGTCAGTTGTGTATTAAAATACCTCCATTTAATTAAGCATATGTGTAATTGTGTATATATATCGCATATATAAATTTTATGGATATTTATTCAAATATTGTGTATATATATTATAGCTTCTTACAGCGTAGGGGGTATATGTAATAATCAAATACTATTGCGCAAAACAAAAATAAACAAACAAGTCCATGATAAACCACAACCCCAAAGTAAAGAAGTAAAAACTTTGAAGCAGGCAAATTAGTTTAACACGCGAACTTCCGCTACAGAAGTGAGGCCAGGTACTGAAGAAGGGTAAGCACCCCCTAGCTAGCCACATGTACACCCGCCACGTTATAGTAATCAAAATTGGTTATATAAAGAACACAAAACTATGGAACAAGGTAATTTTGGATACAGGAACATCATACTTATGAACAATATTGTGATGACGGCCATAAAACTTTTTGAGGGCTTGATAAGCATAAGCATGTAATAACCTGTTTCTTTGTATAAGGTTCCGGCAGTGGGAACAAGCGGTACTATAACGAACGTATTCATTGTGTTACAAATACATGCAAACCAAGCAGGAGAAGCAGGTATATTACCTATTTTCAAGTCTTGGTCAGACCCGACCGGAATTCGAACTCACGCCCTCAATATACGGTGCGAGCACTATACCAACTAACCATGAATGGTCTTTAAGATACAAAAATAAATAATAAAAAGACGATAAGCTACGGAAGATAATTTTATTGACTAACAACGTTAATGATATAACGGAACAACATCTCTTGTGATTCCGTTTCTCTTTTGGGAAATTATTGCGAGTTGTAAGTTGGTTGAAGTAAACAATTTCAAAAACTCGGTTATTTCGACTTTTTTCATATTTTAAAAGAAAATACTGTTGGATGAAATCGAGTTTACGCTTCGTAAATTTAAGTTTAGTGGGAACCTCGAAATTCAAATCCAGACTAATATACTAGAAAAGTACATAAACGTATTCTAACTGGTGTCAAGGCAAATTTTACCTGTCGGAAAATATCCAATGGATGCTTATTGGATCGAAGAGGGCGAGCTTAAGATTTTGTCTATTTGGCCTTTAGTCTCTTTAACGTTGACGTTAATCCAATATGGCGGCGTATGCTAATTAGAAAATGGGACAAATTGTTCCACATGGAGTGGTAAACATTTTAGCGTAATCAATTACAGTCTGAACTGTTTAATTCGCCTAAAACCAACAACTTTAATTTAGCCAAAGAAATAAAATAAAATTTGAGAAGGGGATGCCAGGTTACAAGAAAATAATAAAAATAACTATGTAATGTTTAACTTTTACTGAGAAAAAATCTCCGTAACTGACCCAGGAAGTCACTAGACAGACAGATGTCTGCAGGAAGCTTTCATCATAATTTGGCCCTCTCGTCGATTAGATATATTTAAATCAATAATAACATATTTTGTTTTTATTCATATAAATACCAACTTTTTTTTTTTAAAAATACAAATGTTTCGACACATTGTCGATGTATCCCCGATAACAGCCGCTTAGATCATTATAGAGGTCAATAATTAGGATTTATATTATGTTGCCGACATCACAGAAAAAATAAACAATTTTCGCATAACGGGTCTAATTTGTTGATATAATTGTTAATATTTTAATGATTGAAGCCAACTACTGGTAAATCAAAAATTAATTACTTGAAAAGGAGACTTGTCCGATTGTATGTATCACATACAATGGCCAGTAATTAACAGCTATGCCAGTATTCCCTAATTTATCCTTTTGTCGGTGGTCAGTCTACCGGGTCTGGGTAATTAATCCCTAATTACTTATCATATGCGGGTATATTGATGGAACCCATACCAGTGTCATTCAGAACTATTATTATTTCAACACCGACTATATAATCATTTAACGTGTGTCCATACCCATTCATAGTCACAGCAGCGCTGTACAGTACTGACCTTTTATGTTGTAATTTTAGCCGCAGTTTTATTTTAGCGCTGACACTCTTACCGCCAATTGCGCTAAAATAAAACTGCCGCTAAAAAAACACGGTTTACAGTAATTAGTTTAAATATTTCCCTAGCTAAATTTGGTAAAAATATGTTTTGTCCTTTGGGTAGCTTTTCAACATCTTGATAACAATTTCGTTTTCATAATTTTGGTCCAAGCACTACTGATGATGAATTGTATTCCAAAATGGCCGTCTAGTGCTGTAAAATTGAACCGGGTATAATATGTAATTTAGATGTTTGATAGTATTAGATTGCATGAGGCACCAAAGTCAAGGTTTTTTGTCGACCAGTTCTTGAATGATGGATGCCTGAAGACAACTAGTTAAACCACAAACTGCAAGTGGACTGACAAACGTTTTCATACTAGGATCTGACCGTGTGGTATTCAAAAAGAACCTTGGCACTGTGACCCCTAAGCGCACGTTAAAGACCATTCTGCCAACGGGACCCATCGTATATAAATGGGTTTGGAAATGAATTAAGGAAATAGATTCGTGACGACCTTTCATTGCAATACAGATCACCGTTTTTTGTGTCCATTACATGTATACTGAAGACAGTTTGCAATCGAAAAACTTGTATATAAATAATATTACTGCTTTTTAAAATTTGAAATCGCCAATAACTATGGTATACTCCTCTTGCAAAGTAACTGTTGCAAAGTATTTCTGCAGCTTTTTAAATAAATATATTTTCGTCCTTTGGATATTTTTAAACCCCTTGGAACAAATTTGTTTTCACAATTTTGGTCGGAGCACTACTGATATGGAATTGCATTCCGAAACGGCCGTCTAGTGCCGTAAAAGTAACTGACTTGTATATAGAGGATCTTGCATGAGTGTTTATGTAATATTGAATTTATTAAACGAGTTGAATAATTTTTTATGCAACGAGCCTTGGCGAGTTGCATAAAACATTATTCAACGAGTTTAATAAATTCAATATTGCAGACACGAATGCAAGATTCTATTTATTATATAATCCCATAAAAACTGTTTTTTCGTAGATTTAAAACTTGTCTTCTCATTATAAAGAAAACAGCTGATTGACCGAAACACAACAAGTTCACGTAAATGTGTACATGCGCCAAAATTAATCCTGCTGAAATATCATAAGTAAACAATAGTCTGTCCGCAGGATACAAAAACAAAACAAACATTTTCAATTTAAATACAATGTATCTTCTTTTTAGAAGAAAAGTACAAAAGTATCAGCTTAAATTAGAATCAACAAACAGTGTCAAATGAAACAAACTGCGGATCAAGTCAATTGTGTGACGTCACTCTGAAATGACCTTTATGCTTTTATGACGTCACACTCATTCAATACGATTTTTATTGTATAACCGTATTACATGGATTATTGAGTAGATTATATAATAAAACATGTTATTGAGTATTTACGAAATTTTATTTACTTTACGTTTTCTTCATTAGATTAATCAAATATTTTTAATTCGGAAAATAATGTAGAATGCACGCATTTTGTCAAAAAAAAACCTAAATTTTTTTAAGTTGTTTCAAACGGTCTAATTTGTCGGTAGTTTTGGCCATTCCATTTTAAACATGGCGATTAGTTGCTTCTTAGTTTTGTAAAGTAACCCTGTTTAGTAAAAAAGAACAAGACACACGAAAAAAACCCACATTTTCTGTTATATTTACAGAGTGAAAATTAGTTTTTATTCTTTAGTTTGGTACGAAGGCGATCAGGAATAGCACAATGCATGAGTAGCTCCCTGACTTATAAAAGTATGATTAAATATGCCTAAAAGCTACATAGAAGGAAAGGAAGGAAAACATTTTGATATTAAAATACATAAACATTAGTATTATGTTCTCTTCAATGAAAAATCAATTTTTTGCGTTCGCGCATTTGAATTCATAACTATTACGAAATTGCCATAATAATCACTTCGGAAGTTCATGTGCTTAACTTAATTTGTCAGTTTCAGAGTGTTTGCTTTTGGGATTTTGATTTGGACTTAATTGATCATCAGTATACCTGATCCTAACTTCGGATGTTTTCAATTTTAAGAGTTTTAACTTGGCCGTGTAAAACCAGCGTATTCCGTAATTCACGAGTGCATAAAAATCATTTATATGAGTAACCACAATTATAATATCTTAATCAAATACGAAAAAAAAATAATAAAAAAGACAATAAGCTACGGAAAATAATTTTATTGACTAACAACGTTAATGATATGTCATACAACGACAAACAACAAATACAATAATATAACAATCATTGTTCACACAATACTAAATATGTTACCAAACATTAATTAGTTTAAATATTTCCTTAGCCAAATTTGGTAAAAAATATTTTGGTCCTTTGGGTAGCTTTTCAACATCTTGATAACAATTTCGTTTTCATAATTTTGGTCCAATCACTACTGATGAGGAAATGTATTCCAAAATGGCCGTCTAGTGATGCTTTATAGTTAAAACTGGTATAATATGTAATTTAAATATTTGATAGCAATAGATTGCATGAGGCACCAAAGTCAAGGTTTTTTGTCGACCAGTTCTTGAATGATGTATGCCTGAAGACAACTAGTTAAACCACAAACTGCAAGTGGACTGACAAACGTTTTCATACTAGGATCTGACCGTGTGGTATTCAAAAAGAACCTTGGCACTGTGACCCCTAAGGCACGTTAAAGACCATTTGCCAACGGTACCCATCGTATATAAATGGGTTTGGAAATGAATTAAGGAAATAGATTCGTGACGACCTTTCATTGCAATACAGATCACCGTTTTTTGTGTCCATTACATGTATACTGAAGACAGTTTGCAATTGAAAAACTTGTATATAAATAATATTACTGCTTTTTAAAATTTGAAAATCGCCAATAATGGTATACTCCCTCTTGAAAAGTATATCCGCAGCTTTTGGTTAAATATATTTTCGTCCTTTGAATTTGTAACCCCTTGGAACAAATTGCTTTCACAATTCTGGTCCTACTGATGTAGAATTGTATTCCGAAACAGCGTCTAGTGCTGTAAAATTAACTGACTTGTACAACATGTTATTGAGTTTTACGAAATTTTACTTACTTTAAGTTTCCTCCGTTAGATTAATCAAATATTCTTAATTTAGAAAATAATGTAGAATGCACACATTTTGTCAAAAAAAAAATTCTACATTGTTTCATGCGGTTTTATTTGCCGGCAGTTTTGGACATTCCATTTTAATCATGACGATTAGCTGTTTCATAGTTTTGATAAGTTATAGAGAACACAGTGCACGAAAGAAAACTCATTTTCTGTTTTATTTACAGAATGAAGTTATTTGTTCTTTAGTTTGATACGAAGACGATCAGGAAAAGCACAATGCATGAGTGGCTCCCTGACTTATAAAAGTATGATTAAATATGCCTAAAAGCTTCATAAAAGAAAAGGAAGAAAAACATTTTGATATTAAAATATGTAAACTCAAAACTTAAGATTGCAGATCTATGCTTATCCAATAATTCAATTGGAAACGGGTAATGCTACTGACAATTGTTGAAATATTTCATACATAAAACCAAGCTACAGGCTTTTAATTTTCAAATATCGTAGATCTATGAAATACTTATTGGAAAACAAGTACTTATATATACAAATGTACAAAATGTTTAAAAGATAAACAGGATAAAAAAAAAACTTCATTGAGAATAATTGAAATGTTTTATACATATAACCAATCTGCAGATGTTTAATTTTCAAATATCGTAGATCTATGAAATATTCAGTAATTGGAAAACAAATACATATATATACAAATGTACAAAAAATGTTTCAAAGATAAACAGGAGAAAAAAAAATAAAAACTTCATTGAGAATAATTGAAATGTTTTATACATAAAACCAAACTACAGACGTTTCGTAGATCTGTTATGTGCTACTTTTGAATTTTTATGAAATAATACATTCAAAAGTAGTACTACTTTTGAATGTATTATTTCATAAAAATTCAAAAGTAGCACATGACAGATCTATGATATTCCCAGTGATTGGAAGATAAATACTTATATATACAAATGTACAAGTAATGCTTTAAAGATAAACAGGATAATAATACAAAAGCCTTCACTGACAATAGTGGGAATATTTCAAACATAAAACCAAAACTACAGATAATGTTAATTAACAATTAAATAAGACTACAATGAAGATCTATAAGATATATCGTTAAAAAACATAAAATGCGTGTGTCATGTTTTGTGTGTTCTTATTTTCTAAAACCAAGTCATATGCTCTTATATAATTAACAAATTATGCTTACCGAACTTTCAATTTAACTGTTCTTTCATTAGTTAGCAAAAATACCACCATTTTAAAGAAAAGCTTATCGAAAATTCAAGAAATTGTCTACTTGATTTTTTCCCGCTTCAACAAATCTGGTGATAGTTGTGGGTACGGGACTTGTCCATTCCTGGCGTCATTTTGGTTGTCTCCGAAAAGTGTATCATCCGTTGGCTGAGCATCGGATTGCATTGTGCTGCCGTTGTCTATGTAGGGATTGGGTACTGCTTGTTGTCTGCGAAATATGACATTTTTCTCTTTCTTTTTTCCCACACCTCTGCAAACTGGAGAGAAGACGAAATAGATCAACGGATTTATCGAGTAGTTCATATAGTATCCGACATTTGTTACATGAAGGGTGAAGTAAAGCCAGAAACTGTCTGTAAATAGACTCGCCGCAAGGTTAAACGCGTAAAACGGCGTGACAGTAATCAAATACAGCATTATGACGATTCCAGTCATCTTGGTCATTCGGGCAATGTGCTCATCTCTTGCAGTCAAACTTGTTTTCAGTCCTCTTAGTTTTAGAACATGAAATACGCAAATGAGAATCGTAGGAACTGACAAATAGTAGACAAGATTGGTCATACTGAAATAATATTCGTTGATGGAATGTCCGAGTTCATCTATTGTTGTTTGACCGTTAATGATGAGCTGAGCCGTTAGGATTATACATCCAAAAACAATACTGATACCCCAAAGTCCAACACAGACGAAAACAGTTCTTTTGGCGGTAACGTGGTGTTTACACTTCAGTGGATGAACGGTAACCGCGTAACGTAGGGCGCTAAGAAGTACAATCTGGGTCATTGAAGCGTGTCGGAAAATCTCGCCAAACAGTCCAACGTGGTAACAGTAAAAACCGTAGCTTACCTTTGTTGTCTTGACAAACAATATCCCAAGATCGTAAATATAAAAACTGCAAAGTGACAGACAATCGGCCAGCGCCATGGACGATATAACTATGTATGTCGGCGTTCTATTCGACTTGCTACGAACAATGAAGAAAAATGTCAAAAAATTTCCAATTGCCCCGATTAAAACTATTATGCTGCAAACAATCAGCCCGATCTCTTCAACAATGATGTATGGTGTCCATGGACTGATTTCTGGCGTAGGGACCACTTCCGTCACGGATTTGGGAACCGTAGCGTTGTTAATCGTTTCGTTGCTTGTCGTTACGCTGTAGGTACTAGCATTGGTTGTCGCTGAAAAATTCATTTTAGAAGTGGACGCAAAACGAGCTTCTTAAAATGATTTCATCAAGTTTTGATTCAACTTTCTGAAAAAAGTGTTTTATATACACAAGTATTATTTGTAATAGTATCGATATGTTTTTGTGTCGTCCAATCGCGAGCCTCGTTACTTAATGCCAACAGTAACATCTACTTCGCTGTGTCGTCCAATCATACACCTCGCTATTTAATGACATCAATACTAGCTTTTAAACTGTATTCCAATTGTGAACCTCGTTACCTAATTACACCAGTAACAGCTTCCTTCAATTTGGTCTTGCGTTAATTGAAAAAGTGCAACATCAGTAAAATGATATTGAGTATTATCAGGGATAATGCTAACCTTTTTCGTATTTTCTTTCTGCGCTTGATTTGTGTAGGATGTTATATATGGTGTTGAATTTGAATGGTAGAAATGTATATAGGATGTTTAACATCAAACTGTTTGTGTGAATGTGATTTACTTAAGAAATAATCAATATTCATTTGTGTTTTCATCGCCTTATTTTACCTTAATAATTCATGACTTGGTTTTTCTTCTTTCATGGGAGGAACAATCACAAACCATGTTACAATGATCTATCAAACATTAAAGATTAAAAATTTGAAATTAAAAACGGTTCAAATAAAACAAGAGGCCCATGGGCCTTAACGCTCACCTGTGACCTTGACCTTTGAACCCATAACCCTCATTCATATATCAAAATGATCATTAGGCCAATACCTACAATATTCTACATACATGCTTGTACAAAATATTTATAGTTTTCAAGATAATTAACCAATTCAGTATTAATTTGCACCTTAATATATCGAAATGACCAGTGTGCATTTACCTACAATATTCTAATATGTATGCCTATACAAAAAGTTAATAGTTTTGCAGATAATCAACTATAACGGTAATAGTTGTGCATCTTTGACCTTGATATTTGAACCCATGACCTTGATCTTGTATCAAAATGATCGTCATGTCAATACCTACAATTAACTGAAAATCCCATGCCATTATCACCTGAAATGTTTAAAAAATAGCATTTTATGAAAGATCAAAAACAGGGACATGACCTTGACCTTTGACATCTTTGGAAGAAAATAGCAAGACAAGATCAACAGTGAAAACTCCATACAATTATCTTCAGCCGTTATTGATTTATAACAATGTATGTCTCATTTTCAAAATTACATAATTTTACGCAAAAAACGCGTAACCTATTTTTCGTTCATTTTCATGAAAAACACAATTTTAATTCCCAGGTATGCTGAATCCAAATATAATCAAAATTTGCCTGTACCTTTTGGTTTCAGAGAAGAAGATTTTTTTGTCTTTTGCTATTTTTAGTAACGGCGGCCATCTTGTTGGACGTGGCCAAACCCCGAACACAATTTTGAAAGGCTTTTACCCAGGCATGATAATCACCAAGTTTCATCAAATTTGGCCCAGTGGTTTTGGAGGAGAAGATTAAAATGTAAAGTTTAAACACGACGCACGACGGACGGTGATAGATTGCAATAGCTCATCTGAGCCTTTGGCTCAGGTGAGCTAAAACAAAAATACTAATTTATGTCAGAATCAAAAAACCAGAAGGAAAGTAAAAACTTTGAAACTGGAAACGTTAACTTCCACCAGGGAAGTGAGGATGGGTGCTCCGGCAGATTAACTTGTCCCTGCTGTTAAACGAGCTACACTCGCCACGTTTGAAAACCAGGAAATGAAATATATTTTTGCAGCTCATAAGAGCAATGATTTTCCCAATGTAATTTTGGTCAGTTTCGTGCCATAGTTGATTCACGGTTTATGGGCATGGTCTAAACAAGTCATGTCTTTACAGACATAACATTTAAAATTTGTTTTAAAATCATTTACCTTAAAACATCTTGAGGTTAAATACATCTTAATACCAGTGTAAATTTAACAGCATTAGACGGCCGTTTCGGAGTACAATTCATCATATCAGAAGTCATTGGTCCAAAATTGGAAACTATATTCAAGGGGTTAAAAATATTGAAAGGACCAAAATATTTGTAACCAAATTAAGCTAAGGAAATACTTTGCATGAGGAAGTATACTTTAGTATTTTTAGGATTTTCAAATTTCAAATAGCAGCAGATAGTTATGGAATTCGAAAGTCACATTAATTAGTTAAACTCAATTTATCTCAGTTAAATTTAACTCAGTTAATGCCAATTAATTTGCATTAACTGCAGTTAATGCGAATTACAGAATATCTTAGTTTAACTGAGAAAATGCAAATTAATTCGACTTAACTGGAGAAAAACTTAATTTAACTCAGATAAATCGATTTTATCTGCTTTTAATATGACTTGACTGAGGAATAATTGCCATGAACTGACAATTAACTTGTATTAACTCAGCAAGCGTTTTGATTGGTTTGTATTTTCTAGAAACGCATTTGACCAATCAACGCCATCCTAAGAAAAGATTGACTACTTCCGTCCCGCTAAATTTGAACATCAACAAGTGCACGATGAATCGTCAACAACGTAGTAATTTACCGTCTGTAGACAATGTTATTGCAAGAGTAAATGTAGCTTTAAGACGTATTGCACGAAAAGAAGAAAATGGCTGTCTTGACGTCCATGCTACAGAGTTAGAATTAGAGAGTTTGAAAACCAACTTGCTACGCGTTGAGGGACACGACTCGGTCATACCTGAAGAAATGCTGAAGAAGGCAGTGGAATCGATTGAAAATGTGAAGAAGAGAGTATGTAATGCACAAGGCGCACAAGTTGAAGAAACTTCGTCCTCCAGGTGTAAAGATAATTTTGGTAAATAATTTCATATTTTTCTGTTATTGATTCTTGGTCGTGGAATGGGGTGGGTATCAGGTCAATTCGGCACCAGCATGAGGCCATATCAGCTGCAGTTTTAGAGTTGCATATTGATGATGACGATACACAATTTCAGAAACCTAGAGTGCCGTGTCCTTTAGGTGAAATGCAGCTTCAACTCCTGACATCTACAGTGGACATACTCCGAAACTCTGATAGCCATGGACTGGATATATATGGAGAAGTTATGGCATTTGTGAGAATGCACCAGAGAGACTGATTCATACATAATAATATAACATGCATTATTATATATATCTATTAACAAGTTCAAATTGTGACATGCTCTACTTGTCATCCAGATGAAATAGCCAACTTGATTTTTTAATTTCTTAACATAGATTTTTCAAATAGTATACCCTAAAAAAATGTTCAAATGATAGGTCACCAGGTATAAAGACAGTTTTACTTTTTAATTTAATTTTTTTTATGACTTGTTTCCAAATAAATTGGAACTTTAATCAAATAACACACCATTTATTAACAGAGAGAGAGAGAGAGAGAGAGAGAGAGAGAGAGAGAGAGAGAGAGAGCTAAGTTTTGCATTAGCACCAAATATTCCATCATTTTAAACCTATATGACAAAGTCAATCTCAAATTGTTTTTATCCATGGAGGGAGGTAAATTTAAAATGAAATATGGTACAGGTATAAACCACAAATCGTAATACAATGCTTTCACAGGCAGACAATAGAAGTCTGTTCTTTATCATAATCTCATGGATTAATCTATTACACAAGTTCATGTTCGTGTGAGTTTTTGCGTGTGTTTATGATCTGCTTTGTACTAGTGCGCACTTATGGCAACCTTTTATAGTGCCTAGTACACTTGCCCACAATGTCGCAGATTAACATCGCAGACTACTCAGTCCATTATACTTATACCGAGCCAACCAGTAAGGGCCAACGACAAGGAAAAAACCCTTTCTCACATGCGATGGACAGGGGTCGAACCCACAGCGGTGAGACGCCTTGGGTTTGTAGGCTAATGCCTTAACCACTCGACCACCGCAGTCATATCATGGAGCCGTCTTGATGTCCATGTCACATGCAAACAGTTCACTTCTTTTTTTATCATTACTTGCTTGGTGTTTGTATTAATGTTGCAATTTTTTTTGAACTTCCATTATTATCCATATACTGTCTAAGAAATTTTTAAGTTGAATAAAATAAAATGGATTTAAAACAACCAGATCTTGTTTGCATATATATGCTACTAAAATAGAGATTACCCAAGTAATATAAACCTAAAATTTGAGGTATGATGATTTTAATTTTTTTTTTTGGATATGTCAAAAAGCAAAAATGCTATAAACGATACTCTATCTGTTCATGGCACGAAGCTTTGTCTGTCATAGGCAGTGCCTACAATCGTATTATATGTTGTGCTACTGTTTCGTCTAAGCATACACTGTTCAACAGTGACTGTTCTATTCATAACAGACTTTGCTACAGATGGTAATGAATATAGATGGCATGTCATGCTACTAAAGAATCTTGGTGTACACAGTAATTTTGGTTTACCAATAGAGAAATTAAGTAAGAACTTTCTTGAAAAATGCAGGTCTACTGTACTGTCATTTTGTGTGCTGGGTTATCAACATATTAGTAAAGATTTGCCTCAAAATATTAGAATTATAGGTATTTTGTTGAAATTTTGCTTGTAAATACAATGAATATGATCTTTTTTATAAATAAAATACTATAAAATTTTTCATTATTTGGGGACATGGTTTCTTCCAATTATTGTGTTAACATTGCTATTTTTGGATAGGTTGGCGCATGTTATAGGTCAACTGATGACAGGAATAAATTGCAGAAATGGGTCACAAGGTGGCCCATTACTTCTTAGACATATATTCAGCACTTCTAAATTGATTCAAATAGAACAAAATATCACCATCATATGCAGGCACATCCGAAAAACAACATACTAATAAAATAATTAACTGTCCGGTAAACTTGGAAGAGTTTTACAACATGTTCAAGGGTGTGCTTGGTGCCAATTTGGCAGATCTGAATCCTGATACGCAAAGACTGATTGATAATAGTAACCTGGATGCGCAAAGTGTGTTTATTGACGGACTTGATTCTCCATTTACGGAAAAAGAAGTTTTAGAAATCATCAAAAAGTTGAAAGCGGGAAAAGTTCTGGTTTTGATAATTTGACTAGTGAAATGTTCACTACAGTGTCGGAGTTACTGGGTCCTGTTTTATGTAAACTCTTTAATTATATGTTCGAAAAATGTGAATTTCCGGATTCGTGGGCTTCTGGTATTATCGTCCCAGTTCCTAAAAAGGGCGACTTGAGAGACCCAAATAATTACAGACCTATAACACTTTTGAGCATATTCTCCAAAGTTTTTACATCACTATTAAATGAACGTCTCATGTTATGGGCGGAAAATAATGAGAAATTGTGTGATAATCAGTTCGGATTCCGACACGGAAAGTCAACTGTGGATGCAATCTTCATACTCCATGGACTTATTACTCACACCATACAGAAAAAAGAAAAACTTTTCTGTGCATTTGTTGACTTCAAGCGTGCATTTGACACAGTAGACAGGAGGATGTTATGGTATAAGTTATTCAGATGTGGTTGTAGCTCAAAAATGATCGACATGGTCCAATCTGTGTATAGTCAGGTGAACATGTGTATCAAATCTAACGGCAACTTTTCTGAATTTTTCAATAACTAAGTCGGCGTTAAACAAGGTGAACCTTTGCCACCCTTGTTATTTACATTTTATATAAATGACTTAGTTTCGGACTTACATACTACCGGTGCCGATATAATTTATGTCGACGGCTATCTACTATACTTACTTCTATTTGCAGACGATACTGTTTTGATTGCTAAATCTCCAGAAATGTTACAGACTTTTTTGGATAAGCTTCACTCTTACTGTTCGAAATGGAACATTGAAGTAAATATTGATAAAACCAAGATCGTTGTGTTTCAGAATGGTTGGCGGCGATGTAACTGTGACTGTAGATATGGTAATGTTGTTATTGAACAGGTTGACTCTTACGTTTACCTTGGTGTTTTACTACACAGAAATGGCAAATTTAACCATACCCAGAAAAAGCTTGCATGCCAAGGTTCTAAGGCCTTATAAAATTTATTAAGTATAATCCGAAACAATTACCTAACAGTAGAACAGAAATGTGATCTATTTGATTCTATGGTTGTTTCTGTTCTACTCTACGGTTCAGAATTATGGGGGTTTCACAAGGCTACAGAAGTGGAATATGTACAAAATAAATTTTTCAAGTATATATTGAATATAAATAGATCATCACCAAATGATGTTTTGTATGGCGAATTAGGTCGTATTCCACTTTGTATCAAACGCAAAGAACGACTACTTAAATATTGGGTAAAATTATTAGAAAACCATGATAGTATTATGTACAATGTGTATTTATTGTTGGTATCTGATGCTCACAGTGGTAAAGTCAATTGGGCATCAAATATTAGAGATGTTTTAACTAATTTAGGTTTTCCACATTATTGGTACTGTCGTGATGATGTATCTTGTATTAACATTGCTCTATCACAGCAGAGGTTATATGACCAGTTTATCCAACAGTGGTTTAATTTCATTGAAAGTTCTTCAAAGCTTATATTATATAAGCAGTTTAAACAATATTTTCAATATGAATGTTACTTGGACCTAAATATAAACCAAAAGTTTGTTAACATGCTAGCAAAATTTAGATGTGGTAATTTGAAACTTAATGTAGAAACAGGTAGATTTACAAATGTGCCAAGACATTGTAGGTTATGTACTGTATGTAATATGAAAATGGTTGTGGATGAGTACCATTTTTTACTAGTGTGTCCAGCATATCGTCATATACGTTTACGATTGTTACCAAAATATTATAATAGCTGGCCATCATTATATAAGTTTAATACTTTACTTAGTTCTTCTTCTAAATGTTTGTTATCATAATTATCCACCTTGGAACCATAGAACAGAGTTGTTGACAAATGATAATGTTAATTAGTAATTATGTTTTTGTATTGTTGTGTTTTGTTTTATGCTAAGACCACCTTCAATGTTAACACTGTATTCTGTCGCTATCGTATTTATTATGTATATATGTTGGGCTATAAGCTCGTTTTTGCTTTATGCCAATAAATACTATTATTATTAAAAATAAATAAACTTAAACCATGGATTCAGGTCAGGATATTCATGCGGAACACAACTCATCACTACCAACAATGACTTTTTACAAGAGCATGACAAAGGACACCACAATGACGTAGCCATGTTAGATTTCTCGAAAGCCTTTGATACAATACCTCACAACAAACTACTCCATAAACTAGACCAATATTGAATCAAAGGAAACACACACAAATGGCTTTCAAACTTCCTGACTAAAAGATCAATGTGTTTCATCATAGAAGGAGAAATATCCAGCAAAATTTCTGTTGACTCAGGAGTACTCCAAGGCACGGTCTTAGGACCAATCTTATTTCTATGCCATATCAACGACCTGCTTGACAGCATAACTTCATCCATAACACTATTCAGACGAATGCCTGTTATACAGAGTAATAAAAACAGTCCAAGACTCTGTACTGTACATACCTTGTATCATGCAGGATAATTTATTTTATATTGTTCTTAACTTCTGACATTTATTGGGGTTGAAATATTATTTTGTAGTGGTGCATCAATCAGGATTAACTAAAATCGCAAAAAAACTTTGTATAAAAGACATAATTGGTTATACTTACAGATTCCAGTTTTATTTTTCACATATTTTCACTTTCAAAAAAGACATACAGGAAATTGAAAAGGTGCAGAGAAGAGCTATCAAATGTGTAAAAGATCTATCCCCATCAAGATTAAGAAAATTAGTGCTTCTCACACTAGAGTATCGGCGAAAAAGAAGTGACCTAATTCAAAGATTGTCAATGGCATCGGCACAGTTAACATAAACATTCTGTCAACAATATCAATACAAGAGGTCACAACAAAAAGATATACAAACAAGTCAGAACAAACAAAACAAAAAATTCTTAACAACTGGAACAGTCTTCCGCTAGGGACAGTAAACTCTGACTCAGTAAACTCATTCAAAAGTAATCTCAATAATTTTTGGAAAAACCATCCTACCAAATTTTTCCTTGAGTGTTTTGAAGAAATGTGCACATCCGGAGAAAAAAAGTACGAAACCAAGAAAACGATCCTAATGCACCTACACAAGACTATGGCTTACTAAATAAAATGGATTCATAGTCAGAATCTAACCCAGATTTCTAACTTATCAGGGCCGAAAACATATGCTAGATCGATATATGACAAGGATTTTACAAACTGTCCCAATACTTTTTCCACGTCTCTGAAGATGGAAATGATTTACTTTTCAGAAATACAAAACTGGTTGGAAAACTGCATTTTTGGTGAGAAAGGCAAGGGGCACTCCTCCCTCACCAGGGGCAGATCCAGAAGGGATAATGCCGTGGCTTAACCCAACAATCCATGGGGGTCTGGGGTATGCTACCCTAGAAAAATGTTGGCCACTACAAAGTTAAAAATTATACTCAAATTAAATTCAATCTTTATTTCCGTAAGTAATATAACTTATTGGAACATGTATAACAAAAGAAATACAAAATCATACATACACGAATAACAATGAGCAAGCAATACACACAAAACAAATGAAGTACTCCAACACTGACAAAGGTTAGAATTACAAGTTATTAAAGCAATTTACCTTTGAATTTGGTAAGCGCCCGATGAATCACATCCACGTCTGCTTTCCTATATGCCATACTTTCAAAAGTCGACTGTGGCATTGTTTAACTGTTGTTGTATTCCGTGTCTCCTTCGTCGCGAAAATATGGACTCTGTGGACGTTTTTACACTATGAAGAATAAATGCACTCGTTGGACATTAACACTTTGTATGTAGGTAGGTAGGCATAGTAGTGATATAGAATAAAACACTATAAAATATTTAAAATGTTACTACTACGCAGAAAAGACGAAAACTATTAAACTATTATAACAGACGAACTTGCAAAAAACGTGGTGGTCGCGACAATGTTGTTTATCCGTAACCATTATCCGTATCCAGTAAAAGCACCAACCAATGAAATAGGACCTTACAAAAGACTGTTCGATTGACAATTATCATTAACTGAGTGACGTTATTATCTCGCATGAACTGAACAACTCAACTTATCTGCAGTTAATGAAAATTGTCAGTTAATAATAGTTACAACTACCATTAACTGACGCGAAAGTCACAAAAATGAGAATAACCAGGTTTATCTCCAGTTAATAAGAGATAGTCCAGTTTATGTGAATTATTTGTTAGTTAAATTAAGTTTAACTGAGTTAAACTTAATTTAACTGAGATAAATTGAGTTTAATTAATTAATGTGACTTTTGAATTCCATAGATAGTAGTATATTTCTGACAACATACAAAATATTTGCCTGTGTTTACGAAATCTTCGTCGATAATCTGACGAATCGTTTTCCTGAATGAGATATCATCATAACCATCATCATTCGCAATGATGGATCTAAGGTAGTAATGATGCAGAACTCTGTAATCGTAGAATGAAAGTGCAAATATCTCAAATTTATTGCAGCTTTTAAACCTTGGAAGCATATGCATTAATCATGTTAATGTTGGTCTACAAACATTTTCAGTAAAATTGGAAGGTGGTATTAATCTTTATTTGAGAGTACAAGGTAAGGAAAAACTCAAAACTATAGTATCAAAATACATTAAAATATGTATTTATAGAGATCTTAAGTGACCCACATATGTAAGACATACAAACGTTATTAAGAGCTTTAGAAAAAGGTTTGTATAGAAAATATAAATCAAAATCACTTTAAAAGCAGGTCTTAATGGTCAGGTGGTTTTTATATGGAAATGGTTACTAAAGTAGGTTTTACTGTACAGACAGGTGCTGACGTGTGATCTATATAAACCATTTTTTAATATTACTAAAACCCAGTTTTTCAGCGATTGTAGCCATGTTTCACAAAACTTCATAATTTTTTCAGTTTGAAGTCACAAAGAAAATGTTACGGAGTGTGCAAACTGTTTGAAATAAGATTTGAGCAGATACTAACATAGCGCATTAGATCACTTTACAATAAGATGATGACACTAGAAAAGGTAAATGTTGGTAAAAAGTAGCTACAATCTATTAAAAACGGAATTTTAGTTAAAACTTTGGAACTGACAGGTTAGACACGTGAAATTTTACCAGGGAAGGGAGACCGGGTGCTCCAGAAAGGTAAGCACCTCCTGTTTAGCTAGCTACACCTGCCACGTGTGTAATCAAAATCGTGTGAAAGGAACATGGAACTATGAGACGTTAAATATATCAATGGCAATCCTGGACACAGAGACATCAAACTTGTTAACAATACTGTGATGGCGGCCACTAAATTATCTTAGAGACGGTCACAATATCACATCTTACTTTACATACATGTAGTGACGTGGGGTACATATAGAGATGGTCACTTTATCAGACATGGATTAGTTTGTTTGTTTTTTATTTTATTGACATCTTTTTATTGACCCAATTTATAAAATAATGCCTTTATAATGATCTGAATGACATTTGTTCTTTGAATCCCTTATTACTATTTCCATAATTAATTAACGAAAGGTATAATATCGTATTTACAAATTATAGATTGAGATTATTTAACGAGGGCCAGTTTGTAATCGATCAATCATGGGTTTTCTACAACTTGCGTTTATATCTCGGTTCAAAAGTGTAATTCTATGTAAAAATTATTAGCGACTTTTTGAAGATAAATAATTGATGACCTGCGAGCAGCTGATTAGTGACTTTCGTTTATGTGGTTGGCATTAACGTCATCGCTTGTTTGTTACCTGCTAACCAAATCATCGTATTTAACTCGTGTTAGTGTGACTATTTAGTTAATGAAAGGTTATTTCCAGGTATTCTAACGCCCCTTTGTAAATATCAAAGGGGATAATATACCTGTGCCCAATTTTAACAGCTGATTAGCATTAAAGCACAGAACAACAACGCTCATGAAAAACAAAAGAACAACTACCGATAATTAATGGCCAATGGACATGATTACATTTAGTAAATGAGGTAAAATAATGTGTTTTAAAATAGTACTTTCTGATCATTTCCATTTACAAGCAGTGGTCTCAAAATTAACAAGATATAATTTTAGAGTTAAGGGTGAAGCTAATTAAACAAGTGCTGCTTACCTTTCTAGAGCATCCGGTCTCACTTCCTAGGTGTTTAACTAAGTTTTCATTATGTTTACCGTTTGCTTTAGGTATTATAATTTGAAAACGGACTGTTTGTGTTTAATTGATAAGGAAGAGCAGAGTAGCTTTCTATATAAATATCAATGTGTGTACATATTAACTTTTAATAAAACCAAAAAAATTATAACGCAGTAAAAATAACATGCATTGTACTAGCGAGTTGAAAAAGTCGAAAAAATCCACCGCCATAATTTTTCAGTATCAACTAACGTGGGATCATTAATAATCATTTCTAACAATCTTATTAAAACTGAGTTTTGATTTTAAAAATAAGATAAATTGATTACATTAATTTTAACTAAGAGCGTTTCAAAGCTAAGAGTCCTTTAAGGTAAAACTGCGCTTCCTAAATAATAATAATATACATTGTCAAATAGTTTATTTGGTATTTGTCAGTTCCATGAAGGATCGCGATATATGGGGCACGCGTGTTACTAAGGTTTATTTTAATTGCTAGATAAAGAATGCTTTAATAAATTCATATACATTTACACGTTCGATACTAAAGAAATAAACTTAATTAGACAAGGTTTAAAATTTAAACCATGATATGTTTTGTGATTCCGAGTTGGTCACAACTGATTAAAAACATCATACAGAGCAAGGTTTAATTCCATATGATGTGGTTTTGTTATGTAAATAAATATATATTTACTACTAATATTAAAAAGTAATAACTAATAAGACAAAATCTGTATGAGTCAGGAAAATTTGAGTCAAACATGTATAATATCTTTTTAAATATTAATTGAGATATGACATTTGTTTGATTGAATTATCAGTCTTTTCATCTTCATTAATGAATTGACGACGAATACTCATGTTATACGAGGTAAGGTTTTGTTTTCGATTTATACACAGTCCTTGTTCGCATTGTAATAGTTTTATCACAAACAATCATTTTAATTATCACTTCAATCTATTTATCATAATGGGTAATCGTTTCTAATTTAATTTCATTTTGTTTTCATTGTTTGAACTCAAACATTTTTATGTTTTCTTTCTTTATTTATTTATATTTCATTTATTTATTGAAGATTCTTAGGGCTTAAGAAAGCAACCTGATGCGACAAAATAGTAAAACAAAATGCAGAATCGTTAAAGTATGATACTATGATACTTGACATGTGTACAGAAATGGCAAGGTAGCTCAGATCATGTGACAAATCCCAAAGTAAAGTAAAACTTTGAGCCTGACAAATAATGTTGAAGAATATAACATAGCATTTGTCCAGACATATGAACACGCCGATATTTTAAGTAGAAAATTGTAGCATATTTTATTTGCTAACTGAAAACTTTTATGATAGTTTGCCTTAATAAATTGATTGCGATTCGGACATGGATTGATATGTTTGTTTTTGATATACATGTACACATTCAATACCAAGAAATAAAGGTCTTTATCTTTAATCAGACAGAGAGAATTAAAACCATGATTTGTTTTGAGGATTTAAATAGTCAAAACTGATTGAGAGCGTTCTCCAATGTAAGTTTTAATTACATCTGGACGGGGTTTTGTTATTAGATATTTATTAAATACTAATACAAATATAGTAATAAATAATTAAAAACATCAGTATGATATCTGTCAACAGTATTTGAATACATTTAGTCAATCATCTATCATGTTTAAATAACACAATAATTAGATTGAATAAGTTTTTTCATCTTCATTATTCAATTGATGACCGATACAGACGTTATAAGAGTTTAGGACCTGCTTTAAATGAATACACAGACGTTATTGTATCGAAATATATTTATCAAGAACAGTTATTTTAATTAACACTTCAACCTATTTATTAAAATAGTCACGCATTTCTAATTTATTTTCATTTTTATGTTCGATCTCAAAAATAAAATTGTATCTATCTATTTATTTATTATTTTTTATGATTATGATGAACTTAAGATTGTCACAGAGACGTGATTCGAAAACCAAGCAGAAGGCTTCCGTTTATGTAGTCCGAAACAAAAGCAAGCTTTGTTCATTGAAGAATATTTTGACTGTATTGGAAAAATAATTTTACAAGTTATTGACTGTTGATACATAATTAATTACCTCGTTTTGTGGTAATTACCCCAATCCTCTCCGATAATTAAAATATGTATTTTATCTTTTAAGGTTGTGACCGACCTGATCTTGTTTTGTGCTTGTTTTCTATGATGTGCTTTTGTTTGTTTGTCCTAGCAAACAATATTTTATCACGTTTAGTTTCTATATTTACGACAACTCATAGATTAAATGCACGATTTTGATTTAAAATACTGGAAATTACATAGTAAATTTGATTAAAAAAAATAAAAAGTAACAAAATCAACCCTAATTTTAATGAAACTACCGAAATATACAAAGGATGAAAATGCCTGGTAATACAATACGAACAAAATTAACTGAATTAAAATGAAAATTGCAGAACTTGAGTGGGTAGTTGAATATAGTTAAAGAGCACGTGGAACATGATTATTGCAATCACAAAGCAACAAGAAATACTTTTTATGAAATCACAGGGATGAGTAATTAGGGTTTTCCCAATAAAGAAGGAAAAAAAGATCTTGTTCATTATAAAACTTAAAAAAGACTTGAACTGAAATCTCTAACAAAGGCATTTATTTAAAATAGACGAATCGTTTGTTATCGAAATCACGTTTCATTTAATTAAGGTATTTGATAATTCTGTATTTAAGAATTTAGATAATTAAGTTTAATCTCATCTAGCATGCACGTCAAAAATACCGGATGTTAGATGAAGCCTGCACAACTTGCATACTCATGTCATGTAGGTAACAAAAACATGTTATATATTTTTGTTAGAAAGTCAATATTTAGATTTTAATATAAAAAAGTTAAAATTAAATAAATACTTGTTGATTTTTAAATAATGTATTTTGTTTAATGAATTAAAACCATAAATAACATGTATATGTTTTGTGTTAAAAAGTGATCTTGTTTCGTGTAATAATCAAACACAAACATACTATTTATGTCCGAATCACAATCCAGAAGCAAAGTAAAAAAATTGAAACTGATAAGTCAGGTTAAACACGTTAACTTCCATCAGGGAAATGAGGCCAGAAGCACCTCTTGTTAGCTAGCCACACCCGCCACGTGTGTAATCAAAAATGAGTAAAAGGAAATGGAACTATGGAAGTCAAATATATCCATAGCTATCATAGCCTGGACAAAATAACGCCAAACTTATTTACAATAATCTGATGACGGCCATTAAAATTTTTGAGGGCCTTGATAAGCATAGACTTGCAATATCCCTAGCTCATCAATTTATTTGTAAAGAGTTGGCTTCGTTGTATAAAGCTCTACCATAGCGTATTAATCGTGAAACAAATACACCGTTGTTCCCTGTAATGAGACTTAGGGAATGAACAACAGAGTTGTTTATATAAAGGTCAAACAATTTTTTCATATTTAAACAAACAACAGAGAAATCGCGAACATTGATGACAAAAGAAAAATTTTGGTTTGACCAGACAATAAAGAGCATAATTAAAAGCAAATACGAACGTTCAAACGTTGGTTCTGGCAGTAGGCAAACAAATGGTAAAGAGGATCAAAGCCGCGCTCGTGAAGATAATGAGCTGTAATGCAAGAAGAGCAGGTTATTGTGGTACAATATGAGGGCTAAAACGCCTAAGAGGTAAAGAAGGGACTGAAACAGATGGACACAATATTCAGGATAAAGCCTTAAGTCATGTGGTTAGTTTATGGACTTAAATCAATGTTAATTACATAAGAATATGTTCATTTGAATGATTAAAATATCAGTATATATTGAATTTAAAAAAAAAATCAGAAAAAAGTTTTAGAAATAAATAAAGCGCATTAAGATAAATTTAACGTTTATCAAAATATCACACCCTCAAAAGGCATTAATGATAAAATCAGCATATATTGAAATAAAATCATTTTAGAAACATAACTTTTAGAAATAAATACACGTATTGAGATAAGTTTGACATTTATTGAAAAAAATACACCCTTAAAGGTTTTGATTATAGTGATTTTGGTATTGAAATCATAGGTAGTTAAGGACCTTTAGTGACAGTGATATAGTACTATTGGTTAAAGGTAAAATCTTACCGGTGGCAATGTATGATATTATTATAGGTCTATATACAACCTACTAATTCAGTTTACTCAAACTCGGAACATTTCTTAAATTTATAAAATCAGAGGGTACCAAATGCTGATTTTTTTTCGAAAAATACCAGCAGTAACATTTGCTTAAAAAGTTAATGCAATGCACGAGTAGGTAAGTTACCCAAATTTTGTATTAGTCCACGATTTCAGGTCTGAAGGGTTCGAACCTGACGAAATAATTAGTAATCATTTATTAGGGACTGCTTTTCTTTTTAATTATTCAGGTGTCAAATTATAATTTTTATTTTAATTATTTAGGTGTCAAATTTGATTTGTAAGAAGCTTTTCAGGTACAATTGTTTTTAATACGTCAGATATATTTGAAGTTCCATAGTTCCACGTTTCTTTCGCACAATTTGATTACACACGCGGTGTAGCTAGCTAAACAGAAGGTGCTTACCCTTCCAGAGCACCCGACCTCATTTGCCTGGTGAAATTCATTCACTTGTCTAACCTAACTTTTTAAAGTTCTAAAGTTTTTGCTATCATTCTGGATTGTGACCCTGACATGGATAACTGTTTAATTCATGTCCGGCGTAGCACATGTTTTTTTAAGCTTTTAGACATGACAATCAATAAATGTTCTATCATGTCATATACCGGTGTGAAGTATGCATTTTGTCGTAATAAATGAGGACCAAGGTGATACCATCTCAGTCAGAAAATAAAACGTAAAACTTTTTAAAATCCTTATGGGGATTTGACATTGTTTACTTTTGGACCAGATGAACGGAAAGTTGCAATCATCCGGGCAATGGCAGATTGATTCTGAGTTTGCCCATTCATCGTGGGTACGATCGCTTAACAAGGGGAAACAACTCCTACAACTTGTTTGCTTACAGCTACTTTTTTGTTTGGGTAGTCTCCCTTTAATCAGACGATCTTACCAGTGTGAAAAAAATGGAATCGTCGTTCATGCTCAGTTCAATTCTTTGAGCCATATGTTTTATACTTCCCGTCGTCTGAACGGCTCCAATGCATAGTAAATCATGATAGAAAATTGACTGATTTTCATATCTAAAAGCTTGAAAAACATGTGCTACGCCGCACGTGAATAAAACAGTAGAATGTTTGTTTTTGATTTATACTTATTTGCTCAATCCAGTTAAAGTTGCAAAGTATTTGAACCAACGCTGGATAAGACACATCCATTCGACTATCTACACATTTTATCGCAAATCATATAATAATTTACTACGTAAACAATATAGAACGAATTCGATATTGAACAATATTTATCATTAAAATTCATTATGAACAATGTTTCCTGCTTATGAAAACAATACATATACATATATAACTATGTAAGTATAATAAAAATACACATACATGATAATAATACACATACATAACTCTGATGATTATTAACAATACATCTACATATATATATAATTGTGTAATGGATATACAGTTTAATAAAAGTTACAATTACATGCACTAAACACTTCAATGGGTTATATATTTAAAAATAGCAAAAGTTAAAAAAAACATGTCACAAAATTATAAGAATTTGAAAACAAATGCGGTTTTGAGATAACGATTAAAATAGAAACAGGAAACACTTCGATACAGGACACATAGATAAGCATGATACCATCGACTCGAGTTGGACGAGTAACGGGTATAACAAAAAATCGAAAACATTGTTCAAGTACATAATTATAAGCTAAATCCTCGTTATAGTCAAACAACATTGACCTGGCCGTTTGAACTTTCATTGGGAATATCCAAAAAGAAGGGCCCACCCAATACATTGGTTGCATCAGGATTCGTAGCTAATACATATACACATTGCATGATTAGTGTTCACATCATATCCACGTATGATCCCTATTACTTAAATTAACTCGTCCATAATTAATATTTAAATCAAAGGTCGAGCGGACATTTTTTTCTATACAACTGTGTTACTACAAAGATTAGTCAATATATGTATGGCACGTTAATTGTTAAAAAAAACATATAAACCCAAGCATAGCGGACTACTATCAAGATACCTCCATTCATTCATTCATTCATTTATTATAACCAAAAGCATACACCTATAGGTATATACAATACAATGTATATTTACATGTATGGCGGCAAATTATTATTATATAAGAGAAATAGTATAGAAAGAGATAAACAAAAAATGTAGTTTGGTTTTCTTCTCTGCTATCCTTTAGATAATTAGTACAAACATAAAGAGATGATATTAATTCTAACTAAGTATGTTTTAAATGAACGCAAAACCCAACATAAACACATAACTCATTTCTACATATTGTGTTTATTTTGACATGTGTTTCAGTGCGCTGTCAAGATCTTTCACAATGAATCACTAAGTTGCAAACAGACGCTGTGAATAAGTTAAAGTTTAGTAACAAGTAAAACATTTTTATGTGATATCAACAGTAATTAAATGATGAGATTTTACTCAAACAAAATCGTTTTTATAATGAGGAGAAACACATGTGGCACCGTGAAGTTATTTTATTCTCATTTTTAATGTCACTTCTCATTAAAATGAATGTAACCTTTCGTTGTTAAAGCTCCGTAACATTTTTGTGTGTTTTTGTCAATTTTTTGGGATAACAGTCTTTAGTAAATCCAAACCAAATATGCATATACTTGATAAGAATTAAGTTATAATAAAAAAATCAAATGAAAAATCTTGGCTTAGAAAATCACGTGACAATATTGATATACTGTATTAGAATTATTAAACAAAATACAAACGATGCTATGAGAATAGTCGAGATAAACATAACGAAGAAAAAATGATCCAAAATCAGCGCCATTTCCTGCCATGTGTGTTCTTCCATACATACTTCATCGACATCTGTCGTCTGTGTGTCTTCCATCACGGATGGCTTGCAATCTCCCGGAAGTTGATGATTCTCTTTCACCACCGTAAAGAGTTTGACCTCATTCGATGAAGAAGGATCAATTTTCCTTTTGCAGCAACAACAATGGTGTTTCCAACATGTTATTTTAACAATGAATTTCCACACCAGAACATCCAACACATGTGGTATGTCTGTTGAAGAATTTTTGAAGTGTACCTTTAGAACTACTATGGTGCATATTACTGAGACGGTACCAAGTGCCATTATCATAGCAAGATAAATAGCTGAAAATAATCAGTAAAAAAATTAAAATAATTAAATGTAGTACGTATTTTTCATTTTGAAAATGCAACTACTACAAAATACGTCTCTTACATAGAGAATGTTAGATATTGACATAAATGTTGAGTAACAAAAATTAAAGGTGTTATGTACAGAACAATGACGGTACTTTCTATTGAGGTACCGGTATTCTAGATGTATCCGGTAATGTGCGAATTCAAAGATAATTTTTCATACATGCTTATGACGATTACCTCAAATTAAGCAGTAGAGCTTCAATATACGCAGAAAACATTGTTAAAATGATTTCATGATTTCAAAAGTAACATGCAGCTTGCAGCAACCGCAATAAGTTCTTTGCTTGCAATTCAAACACAGAAGCCACCGCCACAAGCTGTTTGAATCATAGCGTAAAACGATAACCGTATAGATTTGATAAACACACGGGGAATTAGCAATATTGTAATATTCAGAGTATTTTTGTTTTTTCAATAAGAATTTGTCGAATTTGGGGGATCATTTAAAACAAAGAAAATGGGATGGACTATAATATTTTAACTACAGTCTAACTTGTCTTAAAGGTCATCTCTATATAAGGTCTATCTTTTTAAAGGTCAGTAAAATTTTGTCCTAATCACTTTTTTATGTTATTTAACCTGTATTTTAAGACTACTTTAACTTGTTCCCTTTGGTGGACTTTATAAACAGGTTTGACTTTTTTTTACACAATTTGTATCAAATTTTTTAATAAACAGATAAATTTCCAATGGAAAGTATGCAATGAAAAACATTTTATGAAGTGAGTTTCTATATTATACTTACACAGGTAGCAAGCAGTCACTGAAGTACTAGGAATGGTTTCCGATATTAGAGTCAAATATACAGCATATGCCAATAAAACTGTTAGCGAGAATCCAATTTTCTCCCCGGAATCTGGCGGAAGTTGAAACACCATGGAAATTAACACCGCCATTAAAAGCACCGGAAATAGTGTACTCAGGATGTGAAAAAGAGGTCGACGTCGAAGAGTTAATGTGAAGTGTAAATTTGAAAATGATTGACCTCCCCTTGCTCGTTCTCCTGACTTGTCGCCAGATGTCTCCACTAACTCCCATTCTCCATTTTCACTGTAGAAGTCTAGGTCTATCGGTGGTGAATCAAATAAAAGTATAAGTTCATGTGCAGTATAAGCCCAGGCACTGACAACAATGGTACATATCTGTTTATCAAGTGGATAGTACTTGATATCCGAGTCACATGACACTTTGTAAATTCCCGCCGGGTTCCAGGTTACAATTCCCCGGTTATTGATTCTCATAGGTACGTTTGGATCACTTATCACTGACATATCATCTATCCTAGAAATCAAAGAGGATAATTCTCTTAAATATGACCAAGTAATGTTGCGTGTGCCTTTATTTTGACAAATGCAGATGCATTGTGTCTTAAATTCGCCAAGTTTATGTGGTTTGTGTCTTAAATTGAACAAACTAAGGTGGCTTCTGTCTTTAATCTATAATTCGACAAGTTTGGTTAGTTTGTGTATGAAGTTCAACTTGTATCTTAAGTTCGACATATGCAGGTGGCTTGTGTCTTAAATTCGACAAGTTAAGATGAGTCTATCCTAAATACGACAAATGCAGGTGGCTTGTTACTTTAAATTGACAAATACAGGTGACTTGTGTCTTAATTTCGACAAATGGAGTTGGATTGGCTCTTAAATTCGACAAATTATGGTGGGCCGTGTCTTAAATTCGACAAATACAGGTGGGTTGTGTCTTAAACTCAACATAAATAATTCCGTTGGACTGTGTCTTAAAGTCGATAAATGCAGTTGGCTTATCTCTAAAATTTGACATATGCAGTTGGATTATGTCTAAAATTCGGTGGCTTGTGTTTTAAATTCGACAAATTCAGATGGATTGTGTCTTAAATTCGACAAATTTAGGCGGACTGTATCTTAAATTTGACAAATGTAGGCGGCTTGTATCCTACATCTGACAAATTTAAGCGGTCTGTGTCTTAAATTCGACACGTTCAGCTGGTCTGTATCTTAAAATTGCAAATGCGTTGTGTCTTTATTTGGACAAGTTTATGTGGCCTGCATGTTCTATTAATTTTCAAAAGTACGTAGGTACGTGTGTGTATCTTGATTTCTTCATTTTGCAACTTGTTCTTGGTTTTTGAAACGACATACGAGTTTTAATCAATTCAATTTATTTACCTAATGCGTTTTAAATTCAACTCTTAAGATCTTGCAAACAAAATTAAAGTCCAATCGATAAAGTATAAAAACATAAGTTCAATAAGCATTATTTGTCCAATTTTTAAAATTATTTGTTTAACTTCTGCGGTTACATTTTACGTCAAGCAATTTCAATCGATATATGTATTTTCTTGATTACTTCAAGCGATGATATATTACTGATCTGTGACAAATAATAGGCACTTTGAATTCGGGGAAGGCCAACGGTAGATTTTCAGTGCAAAAAATATAAAGAACTTGTGTTCAAAATTTCATGCTTCTATCATAATGTGAACAAATTGGTTTATCCTCTATTATCAAATCTGCACAAATAATGAATATTTGTAAAGAGTAATACGGAGACAAACCTAATGGATTATATGATTGTGTTGAAAATATATGCCAAAGTTTTACTGGAATTTTTTTATAATGGAAACTTTTACAAAATGATAGTAGCATTAGATTTTATCACTATAAATATGTATATAATTTACATATTATACCAATTTTAATTTTACAGCAGTAGACAATTCCTTCAGTAGTGCTTGGACAAAATTATAAAATCAACCTTTTTCCAACATGTTGAAAACAAACCCAAAGGACCAAAACATATTCTACCATAATATCAGCTAAGGAAGTGCTTTGCATGAGGGAGTATACCTTACTTTTTTAACATACTTTTAAATTTTGAACCCTATAGATGGATAGCTCGGCGTTTTAAGATTAATCCTTTGTTTGATACTTACGCATTTTCTACAATAATTGCAGGTCTCCAAACGTATGTCTCTGAACTGAAGAGAAATGGCACGTTGGAATAATCCTGAGAAGTCGATGCGGGGTTAAACCACGCCAGGCGGGAATCGGGCCACTTCTGTGAAAACAATATTCAGATAATATAGGTTTTGACAAAAATGATAAATTAAACTTATAACATCAAACAGCTTTTTATCATTGGCTCTCAGGTATTGTAGGGACAAAATTTAATATCTGGATAATCAATATCAGAACTAAAGGGTCCTGAAATAAATAAGTCACGTATTCCGAATGACATATTTGAAATAAATGGCACATTGAATAAAACAATGTTAAGTTTGACAAAAAGTGCCCCGAATGGTAGATTTGACAAAAAAGTGTCCAAAATAGCAGATTTGTCCGAAAAAAGGAACAGTAGATTTGATTAAAATCAAGTGTCTTGAAAACAAAACCCTGAGAGCAGATTTTACAGAAAAATGTCAAGAATGACAGATGATTGATAAAAACAAGTGTTTTGAATGGTCGATTTAGGAAAAACAAGCGTCCTTAAAACCACCACTGATAATTGTTAGTCTCAAATATCATGTTCTAAGAGTATTGTACAATGTTTGTCGCCAGTTTACCACGTGCTCAATATCTTTAACGTCTATGCGGAATGCTTTAAAACGTTTAGATAACAAATTTACGCAATAATGTCGTTTCTACGGGAACGTGTCAACTGATGAAATTCCATATACACCGTAATCGTTTCGTCCAAACGTTAGAGTGGTGTTACATGTTATACTAGCAATCTCCATTAAGAATAGGTTTCGCCAGTGTATTACGTGATACCCCATAAAATACCGCGGAAAGATTATTTTCATTGGAGATGGAATCGCTTCAGTTCACATTTTCCCGAAATAATGCCGTTATCCTGGGAAACTTCAACGTAAACGTTTTCCAAAACATTCTGCACAAATGTTAAGGGGTATTGATCACGTGGTACTCAGGTGAACTCCATTGTTTTTGTTTTTTTATTTTACAAATTAATCGTGTATACAGGGTTTTTCTTAAATAATGCGAACTGTTTCATTATTTAAATACGAAAAATGACTCTTACTGATTAAATATACCTACACGGTAAATGGGGCTGAATTCCATGTTAGAAAAACATGAATTTATATGACGTCATTTTAGCGCCATGGTAATTTACTCAGGGATTGATTTTTGTGACAATATTAAATATATATCTTTCCAACAAGACCTGTTTTCTATGATTTCCAACATTGAGAGATCAAATTGTTGCATAATTGATCAAACACCCAGTACTTTTGTTTAAAATATTGTAACTGCTTACCATTTTGTTGCAGTTGACAAATAGTCAAGATCTAAACAGAAACAAAATGTGAACACATACTGTAATTCTTTTTTGAAATATTGTAATTTGATTGGAGGACGAATCCCAAAAATTAAAATTAAAAAGTAACAAAATTTTAAAATTTTTGTTTGTAACAAATAAAGAACATAAGGAAATATATTGAAAAAGCACGCAATGTGAAAGACT
Organism: Anadara kagoshimensis; assembly: GCA_021292105.1. Taxonomy (NCBI): domain Eukaryota; kingdom Metazoa; phylum Mollusca; class Bivalvia; order Arcoida; family Arcidae; genus Anadara; species Anadara kagoshimensis. The sequence continues at coordinate 53,947,399 of CM037858.1, forward strand.
ACTTTTGATAAGATATTTAGTTTAAACAATATTCTGTTTCAAAAAATCAATATACAATATGCAATTCAAATACAAACATGTAGAAATTGATCTAGGAACAAGTAAAAAAATATTTTAAATATTTACGTCGTCAATACTTCAAGCCATAGATATATAGTATGTAAGTTTACATACATCTTCTACAAACATGTGTGCTATATTAGTTATGTTTTATTAATTATTTACTTATGCAAGACTGTAAACCATTATTGATTTGCTTTACCGAATAATTATGCTTTGACCATCACCATCCGTCAAAAACAACAAAAGGCAGGTCATTGCAACATTCTGGATTTTTTTATATATTAATATTGTGCGTAATATTTGAATCTTTGAACTCACCATAGACAAATACCCAGAAATAGACAAAAACTGGTCTTTTATATTCTACAAAATTAAATTTAAAAAAATTACATTTCAACAAAATAACATACATGTATATCAAAGCTAACGTTACAATAAGCATTATCAGTTGTTTTTCACCAGCAAGCCTACAAGCGTGCTACACTTAATCACATACCGTGTATTTCGCTGTATTCTCTAATTTTAAATACAATGGAACTTCGAAGTTTTGTTTCGACTTTCCTGTGTACGATAAGGAATATCATAATTATATATTTGTATCTAACCAATTGTCATTAAAATTGTTGTATCATGAAAAGCATATATAAGAATAGAATAAATGGTGAAAAAGAATAAATTCTGAAAAATTGGCTCATCAGAACATGTCACAAAATTCATTTATCAAAACCCTAATAGGACGTTTCTGGGTTACTTAATATCCTATCCGGTTCTGTATTTTATAAAACACTTCCGGGAAAAATTTTAGGCATACCTACTTCCGGCTTTTGTTGTGAAGGACGCATAGTTGCAAATACCGGGAAATTTGGTTGATTGTCAATTGATTGTAGAAGGCAAAGTATTGGTGTGCGATACCGGGATGCAATTCCCATGGTAGGAAAGGTCCCAGAAAATATCCTTTAATGGAAGATATTAATTTTTTACTGTTTCCAACTAAGAAAGACACAAGAAAAAGGAGGAAATGGTTAAATGCCATTAGACACCCTCTCGACTACGATCCAAAACCCTGGCACAGGATGTGTAGTCGGCATTTCAGTGAGTCCGATTATCCAGAACTATTCCCATGGAATAATTACGGTGATGATACACCGACCAGAGCCGCCACTTCAATTTTAAATTGAAACCACCAGGAGCCCATGCAAAGACATGGATGATGGGTACGTCATGCAATTGTTGTAAGATCAACTTAAATTTATCAGAAAATTTCTAATCAAACTTTTAAGTAAGGCAATTACAAGTCTCCTTAATTCCGGAACTTAAGAGTTGACGAAATGTCATGATAAAATGATAATTTGAAGAAAGCTTTCGAAATCGTGTAAACACGGAAGTAAACCGGAAGTACGGATGCCTAAAATTTTGACCACGTGACCCGATATTATACTACACAAAATGGGATTCCGGACTCTCCCGGAAACGGGCTATTATCTTCGGTTTAATTAGAGATGTTCATCTTGTCAATATCAATGGAATCTTCAATATGGCGCGAAATGTCGTTCACCTCAAGGGACCAATAAACAACCATAAGTAACCAACCACTGAGCATCATTTGTCATTATACTATAGTCCGATCACTTATTCAATGATTAAAAACGACCTGACCTCAAAAAGATCGTGGATTACTTACCTCAAATTACATTAATGTTATATGTAGATCTGATATTATCATAACATGTGTTTAAATAATTTGATTAAAGGTCTAAACGTCAAATAAAACCCGTTTTTATTAGTCGCGCTTCTGAATTCAGACAATGCGTATCATCATTGCCAATAACTACATCTTTTGAGGCAAAATCTAGGCTATGTTAGATGAACTTAAAGGTTTTGTAGTTTTAAAACATTAAATTTAAAAATTGTGTCGTTCTAGACAAAACATTTGTAATAAATGCATATTATTCATTATTTTGATGTCTGTTGTCCATTCATAAACAAGTGCAATGGATTAGTCCGTGACGTATGCTAGTTAGATATAAACCCGTTTCGTGTGAATACGTATTGGCCAATCAGAACCCAATTATAAATGACGTATATGCATGAAACTGTCAAATATGCCATATCGGCATCAGCTACCTTTCACTTAATTGCTAAATTTTGACTCCCAAAAACTCAAAAACTACAATGAATATTAATAATTTAACCATGAAGATAGAAAAATAGTATCTTTAAATTCTTTTCTTTAAAACAAGACTACAAACAAACAAGTATTAATTTCTCAACAAACTTTTATCGAAAAAGTTTATTAAAATTTATTCATATAAATTAAAAGCAAAAAATTGAAAAAGCTGAAAATATTTGCAAAAAATATTCAAAATATATTAAATATGTTCTTATAACACATGTAAAATTTCAAGTCTATTTAAGTTATATCAAGTGAGATAGCTAAGTTTGAATTACATCACCCATTCAAAACATATTTTTACATCACTGAAAATGTGATCGGACTATTTTAATAGTAATGCCAATTTAAAACGTTTTGTTGAATTCGACAGTTTACAAACATAGTGCATGTAGGTCTTTACTGTTTAACCCACATTTTGAAAGAAAAAAGTGTCAAAACTTCAGAATATAAGCGCCTCGTCTTCTATGCGGCATTTTTGTAAGTGCAGAATTGGTGATAAAAATTTACCTTTTTGACACAATTCTCACAAATGTTCAAAAAATTGATTTTACACCTCAAAGTTTGCATTTAATGCAACTGATGCATCGTATCATTGGATTGGCTGTTATTGCATTCATAATTCGACTCAATATTTCAATAATAAAAATGTTGTTTATTGCTATAGTATTACGAGGACATTATTATTACTTCTAGATATAAATGGTTCTAACTAAACATTAAATCTTAGTCTTGTATTTAATTTTCTGTTATTTTAACTACTTGACTTTAATTGTAAAACACATACCAACTAAAAGCATTACAAATCTATTAATCGACACAAATATATCATATAGCATCGCTTTATGTAGTAAGGATACTCATATTACTCTTACTTGTAAACATTTACACAAAAAAGTAAGTATTTCCAATCCTGTCGATATTACTGCAACATAGATTTATGGATAGCCATTGCGCTCTCTCTCTCTCTCTCTCTCTCTCTCTCTCTCTCTCTCTCTCTGGCATGTGACAAATCATGAAAAACAGTTTAATATTTAAAAAAATAAACTTTTTTACCAGTTTTATGAAGAAAAAAGAAAGCCGCACTTATCAATACAGTTAAGGTAATGTAGTCAACATTTTTGTCGTACTTTGGATGTTTTAAACATAAGAATTTAAAACCATTACTTTAACAATACAGCAGTTGCAATGTCAGGCAAACAAAAAAACATATGGGTTGACTTACAAGTTCGGTAATGGTCAGTAAGGTCAAGGATACATGCATTGCAACTTTCTCCTGCCCGGGGACTTTCTAGTACATGGTAACTGCTGTAGTCAATATTTTTACTGTTTTGGATGCATTTGACACAAGAAATTGAAAACCTAACTTGAATAACACTACAGTAATTGTAATGGCGGTCAGACATGTACTTACCAGTTCGTTAATGTCAGTAAGGTCAAGGACACATGTACTGCAACCTGCTTCTGTGGACGCTGTAGTACATGGTAAGTGCTTGAATTAAATAATTCTGTTCTCAGGGCTGTCTCTAAATCCTTGGAATAAGATGGTTTGGAGGTTTCTGACCAAGAAATGTATGAAAATAGCATGTCAGCATAATTACTCCTGAAATAAAAGAAAGACATATCATTATGAATACTAGTATTACGTCTATAGTGGACTAGATCCTGATACCGGTTTCATAATGATTCATGAACAAAGAATCTGGCAAATTTATAATCTTAATCATTTTGTTAGTTTCAATGGGTAAAATAATACAGATGTTTCCTGTGTCTGTCGCACGTCATTCATTTCTCCCGAATTTGCTTTCTTGCTATCATAATAAAGAAATGCTTCTCACCAAATTACAATATGCCATGCATGTCTGTTGGTTTTTACGTACTAATGCAAGTCTACTATAAAAAAAACACGTGCATTCCCGGCATTTGAAAATTCTAAATCGAAAGGGTTTACGTATTTAATTTCGTGTACATATGTCTAATTATAATTGTGCAATTTAGGTCAAACTGACACAAAAGATTTTAATTTTACTCAGTTAATTAATGAACCTACTCATTACACAGAACATTCTTGTTCACTCATAGACTTATTTAACTCCTGTTGAATGTTGTGGTATTTGTGAAACCTTTTGTGAAGTATTGTCCCATTTTTTTTAGTTTTAAGTATAGAAAAACCAACTAATAAGACATTTACACGAAAAATCTGGGACTATAAAAATGGAAATTATGATCTATATAGACAAAAAATATCACAAACCGACTGGGATAATATCTTGAACAATCTCGATTTAAACCAATCTTCTCTAAATATCTCTAATATCATTTTAAAAATCGCTACAGAATGTATACCGAATAAAGTCGTTACTGTAAGGGAAAACGATAAACTATGGATCAAGTGCAATATTAAACGAATGATCAGAAAGCGCCGCCGATTTCACAGTAGAGCGAAGAAAACGAACTTAGTTAATCACTGGACTGCAATCAGAAATAAGTGTGTTACTGCTATACGAAACGCGAAAAAAGATTATATTAATAAATTGGCGAACGACTTGCGCGAAAACAATATATCCTCTAAATCTTGGTGGCGAATTCCTAAACTTTTTTTTTTTTTTTTTTTTTTTGGCTCATTTCATACATTTGTAACATATAATGGCAATATATTATCATATAAGGTGACATATGAAAAACATAATCAACACCATCAATATATAGCTATGCACAGTAAAACCTGTCATAAGGAACATCACTATGTATAGGATAAAAACCAACTAAACTGGGTTGTATATACTAACCTCTACATAAACAAGAAACATAAATCTAAATTGAAGTGCAGGAAGTTATTTTTACCTTTAGAGTCCCTTATATGCAGGTTTCACTGTAAATAACTAAACAGTTAATTAAATTACCTAGGTATTTTACATATATATGTAAATTCCTAAACTTTGTATTAATAATAAACATAAAAAGGATTCAATACCGCCCTTATTTTACAACAATAAACTTTACGACGATGATGATAAAAAGTAAACATACTTAACGAACATTTTTGTAAACAGTCTATTATTGACGACATAAATATAAACATACCTCGATGTAACACACCAAATATTGTACTTGAAAATGTTGAACTTAAAACTGATGATGTTCGAAAAATTTTGTCATCTTTAGACGTATCTAAAGCTCAGGTCCGGATCTTATTAATCCGCGACTACTTAAATATGCATGCAACGAATTGTGTTTACCCATAACAAAATTGTTTAACAAATTACTCAGTAGTAGTATTTTTCCGAACTGTTGGAAAGACGCGAATGTAATTCCGTTATATAAAAAAGGCGATCCCAGCGATGTAAAAAATTACAGACCAATTTCTCTTTGTAATATTCTTGGTAAAGTTTTTGAAAAATGCGTTCTTAAGTATCTCAATGTATTCCTGTTAGAAAACAATTTTATCACAAATCTACAATCTGGTTTTAGAACTGGCGATTCTACTGTCTGTCAACTTCTTGATATATCTAACGACGTTGTTAAAGCTCTTGATTCTGGCAAAGAGGTTCGAATAATTTTCTGTGATATAAGTAAGGCATTCGACAGGGTATGGCACGTGGGCCTATTAATAAAATTGCGTTCAATAGGTATATCGGGTAATTTACTTTTATGGTTTGAAAACTATCTTTCTAATCGTCGTAACAGAGTCGTAATCAAAAACAGCATTTCTGAGTGGTTAAATATAAATGCCGGAGTACCACAAGGGTCAATACTGGGTCCAATATTATTCTTAATATATATAAATGACATTGTCACAGATATAAGCTGTAAGATTAGACTTTTTGCAGACGACACTACACTTTACTGTATTGTTGATGATCCTTTTGAATCAGCATCATTACTCAATGATAATTTAGAAAAAATAAATGTATGGTCAAAGAAATGGTTGGTATCTTTTAACCCAAGCAAGACAGAAACTATGCTAATATCTAGAAAATCAAAACAACCTTTTTATCCTAGTCTTTATATGAACGGAACGTTAATTCACGACGTTGATGAACATAAACACTTGGGTTTAACTTTCGCTTCTGATTTTTCATGGGGAAAACATATCGAAACTATTGAAGCTAAAGCTAAATTCAGAATATACATTTTAAGAAAATACAAGTTTATCATATCACGTAGTGTTTTGGAAAAAATATATTTTAGTTTTATTAGGCCGTTGCTTGAATATGGTGATATTGTCTGGGATAATATATCCGAAATTTTAAAGCAAAGAATTGAAAACATAAACATCGAAGCCGCCCGTATTGTCTGTGGGGCTACAAAACTAACGAGTATCCAATTATTATATATCGAAACAGGGTGGGAGACTTTGGCTAAAAGAAGAAATAACCACAAGTTAATACAGTTTTATAAAATGAATCAAAACTTGGCTCCTACTTATTTATCAAATCTTGTTCCACCATCTTATAATGATATTCATTCGCACAACACACGAGGCTCCCAAAATTTCCAAAGTATTCTCTGTAGAACATCTTCTTATTTTAATTCATTTTTACCTTCTGTTATAAGAGATTGGAATGACATCCCTAACGACATTAAATATAACTCCTTAACAGTCTTTAAAACGTTTTTAGACACTAGCGTCAAAATACCTAATTATTTTAGCTGTGGATGTCGAATGGGACAAATACTCCACACAAGACTTAGATTAGAATGTAGTTCCTTGAAATGTCATTTGTTTAACAAAAATTTAGTTGATGATCCCTATTGTCGTTGTGGACATATAGAAAATTCAAAACATTTTCTTTTATTTTGTCAGTTATTTGATAATATTCGTTTAAGAACTATTAATACACTTCCTTATGTCTTAAATATTGATAAATTATTGTATGGTGACCCCATGTTATCTAATGAACAAAACGAAGAAATTTTCCTTTCTGTGCAAGAATTTATTTTACAATCAAAACGTTTTGCGAGATAACTGTTGATAGTAGTGCGTATATTTATTATATTTACACACCCACTTATTTATTTATTTATTTATTTATTTATTTATTTATTTATTTATTTATTTACATTCACACACCTACTCTACTTATCATCTAACAAAGTAAATATTACAACAGCTATATGTTGTGATTGTTATTATTATTATTATTAGTTAGTTAGCCAATCTATTTTATTTATCTGCCTTTTTCATAAAAGAGAAAAAATGTATTTACATTAAGTACTTTTTTACACTTTTTTAGTATCTACTTTTTCTGCTTTTGTTTCTTATATTCTTATATTCACACATCTATTTATTTATTTATTTATTTATTTATGTATTTATTTATTTATTTACTTATTTATGTAATTACATTAATTACTTACTTACACTTTTTAGTATCTTCTTTTTCGGTTTTTGTTTATTATATTCCTATTTTCAAACACCTATTTATTTATTTATCTATTTACATTAATTACATATTTACACTTTTTAGTATCTTCTTTTTCTGTTTTTGTTTCTTATATACCTATATTCGCATACCTATTTATTTACTTATTATTTGTGTATTTACTTACTTATTTAAATATTTATTTATTTATTTAATCGCTATTTATTTACATATTAATTAATTATTTATTCTTAACTTTATTAGTTAAGTAAGCTCCTTATATGTTTTGTAATGTATTGTATCCAGGGAGACTGGTTAATATAAGAGTTTCACTCTTGTTCCGGAATCCCCTTTTTTGTCTATTTGATGAAATGTTATTGTTCATGTATATATTTATTGAAATAAATATCGTTTAAACTAAGATTTTAATACCGCGATGTTGTACATAATTTTGGGTTTAAAACTTGCAAGTTGAAATGATAAATCACGTATATAGACGATACAATAATAATTTATTATTATTTCATTTTAATGTAATTATTTTTAAGCGAGCATTTTTATAGACACTATATAACCATGCCAATGGACATTTACTCCACTACCCATCGAAATTCTCAAGTTTTATAATTAGTGTTCCCAATGTAATTATATTTGTCTTCTCTTTTCTTGTTTGTCTGTTTTTATCATTATCTTGAATTTTGCATTGTTTTAAGTTGCGTTTGCATTGAATTTGTTTTATTGTCGTATTATAATATATTATTAATGTAATGAAATATTCAAAAACTTGACGGTTCCTCTGTATATCTATTCCTAATTTCGTATTATTATTTTTTTAATTATAAGATTTTAATATTTTACAAATACTGAGCACAAGACACAAATAGGATAGGAGCATTTCAGTAGTAAATCTGATGATTTATATTTTATTGATTCAGGCCGATGATGTTTTACTCTGATTTGGACATCTGATATGACAAAATCGTACAAGTGATACATTTAAATTTTGATTACCAAATCACCGAGCCTGACAGAAATTAATATATCCCGATTATCTTTTTGATAAACAATAACTTAAACAGAAAAAGTGTTTAAAATATATATCAGGATATGCTTTCTGTATGAAAAAAAACTTACCAAAGACTGTCTTGCAATCCATTGAGTTAATATCCAAATTTAGTCACTTCAAATTTTTGTTTTAAAATCATAGAATGCTGGAAGTTTCACAAGAACAATTAGAAATGTGTACTGAAAAATATATTATATACATGTATATGTTCTACGTAATACGAAAATGATCAGACGGCGTTTATTCTTTGAGTAAATAAGCAAGTATTTATTTTACCGATATCAGTCCAGAATATGTTATTTAGGATAAGTTAATTGTCTTTGTAATTCTGTAAATACTACAGTACAGGCCTGTCGAAAGTTTAACACTAAGCTAACAATAAGTGTCGAATCGGTAGCTCATTTTGGCCTCGCGTTAGCTATAATGTCGACCGCAGCTGCAAACTATCACTTGGCAGTTTTTCGGTCACTAGTTAACCATATATCATCCACTCGGTAGCCGAGGTTCGTCTTCGATTCGTTAGCTCGGTGGTTAACTTTCGACTGGTCTGTTGTACTGCAAGTTAATTCTCACGTTTCTATTCTCTTAAATACCAATACTGACAATTAGTTTATTGACATTTCTGATATTTAAATAAAGCTCTTATGTAAATTAATTGTATTTAAACATATGTTTGTACCATGTTTTTGATCAATTTTTCATTATTTTTATGGGAAAATTTACACTGTGTATTCCTAATCAAAGACTATTTACACAATTCTAGACTAGTATTCTGCATTCACCAAGATCCGGATTGATTTTTTCTATATCCTAGTGTCAATTTCCGATTTTGTCTGAATGAAAACATGTTATTAAAAATGTTAATGAACTTTAAATTGGCTTCTGATTTTTGATAATTTGAATACATCAATAACAAAAATGTTCTTAACGTTATCGACATGCATTAAAAAGGGAGGTTGGGTTGAATATAATTTATCAATATATAATAAAAGGTTGATTATTAATTTTTTGAATTATTTTATTTATTTATTTATATATTTTATTTATTTTATTTATTATTATTATTTTTTTTTGCATATTTACTTAGTTAAGTTTTACATGTACATCAAGTTTAATTTCTATTAATTCTTACTCAGTTTAAGTTTTTCAATTTAAATACATGTGTGCTTATAAATTGGTTCAAAATATGTATAAAAACTGTATCTAATAAAAAACAAACGTACTAATCCATGTCCGAATCACAATCCAGAAGCAAAGTGAAAACATTGGAGCTGACAAGTTACGTTAGACACGCGAACTTCCACCAGGGAAGTGAGGCCGGGTGCTCCGGAAGGGTAAGCACCTCCTGTTTAGCTAGCTACACCCGCCACGTGTGTAATCAAAATTGTGTGAAAGGAACATGGAACTATGAGACGTCAAATATATCCAGGGCAATCATGGGCACAGAGACATCAAACTTATCAACAATACTGTGATGACGACCATAAAATCTTACTTATTACACACGTGATGAGTGCAGATAGCTAAACAGGAGGTACTTACCATTCCGGAGCACCCAACATCACTTCCCTGGTGGGGGTCAGTCTTGTTTACTTTGCCAGTTTTCAAAGATTTTTAATTAACTTAGGGATTGTAATTTGCACATAAATTGTCTTGTCGCGGTTTTGATTTACGAGTAGACTTCTATCATATCAAAATTATCTACATAATATTTATATATTTTGGAATTTTTGTAATGTTATTAAACGTTTCTGCCTTCCATAAGAACTGAACCGCTTTTTTTAGATTTTAGCTCACACAAACTGAAGACTCAGATAAGCTATTGCGAAATTGCGAAATTGCACTCTGTGTCATTTATCTTTTAAAAATCTCCTGTAAAATTAATAGGTCATATTTGCTGAAACTTATTGATAATTATGGCCAGATGAATGGCTTCCATTTAAGCACAAAAGAAGGAGGCATGTATCTCATAAAATGAGGGATAACTATCGTGAATATCTTTAAAAATCTTGTCCTCAGAACAAGAGACTTTTAATGTATACATTCTTAGGACACCCCTTTTTGCGCAAATCTTAGTCGTAGTGCTAAAACTTTGGGAAACTGGGGGTATGACCTGGTGATCCAACTTAAACTTTGGGAAACTGGGGGTATGACCTGGTGATCCAACTTAAACTTTGGGAAACTGGGGGTATGACCTGGTGATCCAACTTAAACTTTGGGAAACTAGGGGTATGATCTGGTGATCCAACTTAAACTTTGGGAAACTAGGGGTATGATCTGGTGATCCAACTTAAACTTTGGGAAACTAGGGGTATGATCTGGTGATCCAACTTAAACTTTGGGAAACTAGGGGTATGATCTGGTGATCCAACTTAAACTTTGGGAAACTAGGGGTATGACCTGGTGATCCAACTTAAACTTTGGGAAACTGGGGGTATGATCTGGTGATCCAACTTAAACTTTGGGAAACTGGGGGTATGACCTGGTGATCCAACTTAAACTTTGGGAAACTGGGGGTATGACCTGGTGATCCAACTTAAACTTTGGGAAACTAGGGGTATGATCTGGTGATCCAACTTAAACTTTGGGAAACTGGGGGTATGACCTGGTGATCCAACTTAAACTTTGGGAAACTGGGGGTATGACCTGGTGATCCAACTTAAACTTTGGGAAACTAGGGGTATGATCTGGTGATCCAACTTAAACTTTGGGAAACTAGGGGTATGATCTGGTGATCCAACTTAAACTTTGGGAAACTAGGGGTATGATCTGGTGATCCAACTTAAACTTTGGGAAACTAGGGGTATGACCTGGTGATCCAACTTAAACTTTGGGAAACTAGGGGTATGACCTGGTGATCCAACTTAAACTTTGGGAAACTAGGGGTATGACCTGGTGATCCAACTTAAACTAATGCGAACCTCACTTAGTTTTAGTCGAGGAAATTAACCTGATCAAAATTGGAGTCTAGACTAAAATGGTGGCTTTCAAGTTATTCTACTATTTGACCTTGTGACCTACTTATTGGCCCAACATGATCTATGGGAGCTTAAGCCAGTTTTTGTTCAGAGGATGACTCTTCGTAAATTTGAATTTTAATTAAAGCCTCTAGAGTTAAAAAAGAAATTTTGACACACTACCAAATGTCGTATGATGGACAAAGATCAATCCCTACAGCTCACTTGAGCACTTCGCACTTATGTTAAGAAATGAAAAAAATAGTTTAAATGTATAAACTCTCACACAAACTCAATTAAAAGGTTGTGACTACCGAAATGCTAGTTTACTACAAATGTCCCATGATAAAGAAAATGGAAGGGTGTCTCTAAATGGTCACTAAAACTGGCGACGAAATAAAAAAAAATGTATCAACGCACGGACAATACGCAATTTAGGTAAAGGGGTTCTGAAAAAAAAATGGTCAAGGCTTAACATCAAACATCTCAAGTTTGATTGTGGATAAGTTGTTAGGCTAAGAGCATGAAGATTTTTGTATTGCGACTTCTCCTTGAGGTCTTTACGTAGTTGAACTAGTGAAATAATTTTCAATTTATTATTTGAAATATTAGAAACGATTAGTGACATAAATGTTCCTATATCAATTCACTCAACATAGGTAGTGCAGTCTATGATCGTAATATTATTTTCATAATTTCTTGTGCACATTTTATTACCAAATCCTTTACTGCAAAAAGACAAACAAATTATAGTTACAAGCAATTTTTGTTCAATTTTACCTTCAAGAACACTATCAATCCATGATGTGAAGACGAGTCTGTTCATGGTCTTGTTCCGTAATCTGTGATAGTAACATTGTATACTTTCTTTTTTCTGTGAACAAAATTTTTCCGATGTTATGTCATTAAATATGTAGAAATTAAGAAAAGCACATCAAAACATATTTCGCTATACGTTTAAATTTAAAAATTAAAAGTGTGCTTACCATCATTCGCCGTTATTTCAATATCTCTCAAGAATGCAGCTTTTGTGTTTGTACGACAAACTCTCTATCTTGTTGCGATGCTATGTCTATGACGTCATAGTAGCACAAATTAACCGGGAACTCTAATTTTCACGGGAAAATCACGTTACAATGATATCAAACAGTGACACATAAATTGATGTTACGTTTGGCTGATACTGATATCGTGAACTAAATTTAGACGAAATGAAATAATTATTAATTTCAAAGAAAAATCATTTATGCTTTTGGTACATCAGATTTTCCATGTAATCATCCTTTTCAAAACAGAAACTCGTCAAACATCGGTAAATTCCGTAACGGCATGAAAGACGGAAGTACTATGACTACCATTAATGCTGTCGACTATACTATAAATCGCTGTGCCCCGGATCGCTTATTTGCAAGATTTATCTGTAATTTTTGGACTCTACAGCTCTTCAATTTTAACCAAAATTAGATAAGAAACTGCTTGTTTTCGTGTATTTTAATATTTTCATGCTCACATGCAGTCATCTGTCTGATAACCAAACCGGTCAGCGCATTGATTTTCTTTACACACTGAGAAATATACCAATTTTAAAAATTGAGAAGTTTTTTGTTGATTTTCAGGAAAGAGGTTACGGTCCGGAAATCAGTAATTTTAAGTATGTGACGTTTTATCTCGGATTTTTAAAATCTACACTTCACTGAGACAAAATCTACTTGGCTATCACTTTACTGACAAACAAATACCTGCATGTATAAATAACTCTGATGACAACTGTGTCAACAGTGGTAACAAACAAAAGCAAAATAAAAAGGAAACATTTGGCAAATACATTTGTGTATATTTTGTAGCTGAATAATAAAATTGTACTTGGCAACAATCAAACCCAACGCACACAAGATAAACACACAGATTCTCATATTATTTTGAATACCTGTTTCTATAGCTAAATTGTGTGAACCAATTTTAAACGAGTAAAACCTATCCCATATTTTGGTTCATTAATTATTCAACGGATAATCATCTATTTTAAGCAAGTTTAAAAAAATATTATAAAATACTAGTTTGGAAACAGCTCATAATCATACCAGTAAGTCACCCATGTGGAGCCTTATTACAACTGTATAGTTACTAAATATTAGATCAGAAGTCCATTATACTACACACTACTTTTGATAACTATGTCTCGTTGTATTCCAACATTGATAGTGTCAGCAACCAATGAACAGTTTATCCTTCCAATGAATAAAATTATTTGTAATTGAAAAACATGTACATGTCGATGTACTCATGCTAATGCAACAAACAACAAAAACAGCTGTCGGGTACTATATATAATAATAAAATATGTCCATGTAGTGTGATTAAATTCTTCAGATTTTCATCATATTTCATGCACTTTTTTCACACTTGTTTAAATGTTGTAATCTATGCTGATTTCAGCTTTAACTAACCTTAAACAATTAAACAAGAGCGTCGACGATAGGCGAAGAAAGATACATCAGTTTGCCTATTACACTAATTGGTAAAGATGGCAAAAACAGTATTACGATTTTAAAGGGAAACATGATTAAAATTTCAAAGGAGCAAACACAATGTAATATCCTGATAATCAGGTATAAAAGTTCAGTGAATTATGTTCAACTTAGTTGCAGGAGTAGGGCGGACAAAATATTATATTACGAACGGAAGGGCAACGCTTTATCGTTATCCCGTGGTTTATAGAAACGGGCGTATAAAAAGGACATTTCATTGTATAGCTCCAATATGCCCGATCTTTAGCCGCTTACTTCGATTGTTGCTGACAGATCTAATGCAATCACACAGAAAATAATGCCTACAGTCAAGAATTATGTATTGCATTTCTAATATGATGCATTCTCCGAAATTCATTCATTAGATCCATAGCGACTTGTCTACAATATTCCTAAACTTGGCGTAATTCAGATCTTAATGACGTTTTAGGGTTATTGATATTATTTCAAAATGTGAACAAAATGGTGACGTCTACATTCGGATTTTTCTTAAATATGATGCATGGAAAATCTTTGTTAGAAATCGCTGTTTTTTCAGACCAGCAACTAAATGAATTACTAAATACACAAGACACGCATGGAAATTTTTATTACTCCAAATAGTACATTAAAACATGTATTCCATAATTCCACCATGCATCTTACATGAAAATAATGTGTTCCTCAGTCATTATGTCTGTTTCCACGTATGTGTAGGTTAGATATGTAACCGTAGTTGTTTTTACATAATAATAATAATAATAAATTTAAAAGGAAAAACAAAAAATTAAAAAAGCAACACGAATTTTAGCTACCACGTGGTACAGTATTTTCGCGACTGTCCTAGAGAAAATGCATGGGTAAATTTAAAACTTAGACAGAGTCAAACCTTTTAATAATAGTAGTTTTAAAATGAAAATCAAATGATATCAAATTTAAATTAATTCTGCAATAGTTATAATAAATGTTGTTTTATTTCTTACAAACGATAATCCAGATGATTATGTAAACTGCATCAAAACAATAGACCAATATCCAATAGTTGATCCTGCAATGATACCAATGAACAAAAGGAAAAACAATTTGTCCAAAATCTGAGCGAATTCTTGCCAAGTCATAAGAGAGGTTTCTTCAAACGTTGGCTTATCAAATACTTCGTCAGATTTGAGCGGTTCTACGCGTGACGTGTTTTTTCTTCGTTTGTTTCGACAGCAGCAACACGACCTATGACACACTAGTATGGCTAGGCACGGTATGACGTAATCATTAAGGTACGTCGGTATCTCCTCGTCATCTGGCCGGAAGTAGACATTCAGGACAACAATGGTACACAGGACCGAGATGGTTCCAAGTGCAAGAATCAAAGCCAGGTAGATAGCTGAAACATAAAGAAATGTTGTTCATGAAGTGTAACAGAGGCGATGAAAGAATGGTTTGACCATACCATTGAGCACTAAAACATAGAGAAGAGTTTCGAAGATTACTTTAAAATATCATTATTCTCGCGAGAAGATAAAAGAAACACGAACAGTGTAAGTATGGCAAAAGATTCCCCCTTGACCTATAGCAATGCTGACAGCTTGATTTAAGAAATATTAAAGTAAAGACCAGTGATGTCCTCTGTATCATTTTGATGCGCTTTATATTGGCTTGTACTTAGGACTACTATTTACTTTTGCATTTACTAGTGGAAACAACAGATAAATTGGATTGAAAAGGTTTCGGTAACAAATTTCCCCTTTTGTGCCTTTAATTGCAACATGAACATTATTTAATTGACATTTTCAAATTCAGGCTTGACGCATTTTTTCACTGGCTTCTTATAATAACGCATTTAGCATCTGTCTTCCAAATAAAACTTCTGGTTTTCTAACTGTTAAGTCATATTTTAGATCCTATCATAAAACGACAGAGACTCTGAGAGAGGTCAATTGTAGTATCCATTTCACGAAAAACGTTTCAGTTGTACATTTTCATCAACAATGACTTATATTGTGTTTTTTTAGCGAGTCTAGCGAAAACTTACCCAAGTAACATACATATATTGAAGTACTTGGTATATTTTCTGATATCATTGACAGGTACACGGCATATGCCAGTAGAACTGTGAGAGAGAACCCAATCTTCTCTCCTGACTCTGGGGGAAGCTTAAACACCATTGCTATCAGGAACGCCATGAGCGATACTGGAAACAGTGTATTCAATGTATGGAACAAAATCCGTCTTTTAATTTCGATAGTAAATTCTATACTGGAAAAGCTTTGTCCACGGCGGGCTTTGGAGTTACCAGTGGCATAAGAAGTATTAATAAGCTCCCACTCTCCATTTGGACTATAAAACTGTAAATCTATGGGATCCTCTTGAAATGATAGAACGATTTCTCTCATTGTGTAAGCCCACGTCGTTACAACCAATGTACATTTCTGTGTGTCCATTGGATAATATGTAATGTCGGATTCACAACTGATTAGGTAGATCCCAGATGGATTCCACATCACGTGACCTGAACTGTCGATTCTCATCGGTATGTTTTTGTCACTTATTACTGAAATATCCTTGACTCTAAAAAATGAAAGAGTAACTACAGGATTTTGATAAAGTTATATGATCTGACTCCAGTTTTAAAATCATTACTTAAATTAATTAACTAAGATTTTCCTGAACGTAATATGTGCAACTTTTGGCATTTTGGGGATGGGGGAATACATATAAACATTTTTGGATGTATGAAGGCATGAAATGATCTTCAAAAGGAAACCTTAAATTTCTAAATTTTTTGAAAATTCACAAATTTTAAGAATTTGAATTTACCAGTCTATTTGTTTTAAAGAACAAACTCAAGATAATCATGAATTTGGATTTTGGTACCCAAGTATATTTTTGATTTTATTAATTTTTTTAAAGCATAATTATTTTCTCAAATCTCTTGTTTTATCAAATAAGTTGTGTGGGTTTTAACCATTTTTAGCCAAACTATCGTATTCCATTCTTGAATAATACTTGGCGATTTTACAAAATCATAAGTTTTACAATTACTGATAAAATAATATAATACAATGTGTATTTTTTTTATTGTGCTTTCTTCCCCCGATTTTGTAGTATGCTGTCGGTAATTCTGGCCACTGTCATATAGAACGTTTTTCTGCAGCAATGCCAATGTTCCAATTAACAGGCAGTTTTAGTTCTTCTGTGGAGCACATTACAGTACAAATATACTTACGAGTTCTCTATTATTATAGCTGGTTTCCACGTGTATTCCTCTGTGCTAAATAAAAACGGTATATTGGAATAATTGGTTTCACTAGACCACGCTAGTCGGCTGTCTTGCCATTTCTATGAAGAAAAAAGACAGAATTCAACTCGTTGAGAATTAATAAAAAATTGACAATCTTTTCTCTTTTTGTGATACTTTAAGAAATCGTAGGTTGTATCATGGTTCGTTTCACGTTGTTGCAGTTATTTGCAGTATAAGTCTTACGGCCTACATTTGTGAGTTATGATTCGTTTCGTTAAAGTTAGTGGTGAATACGAGTTATATACTGTATCTGCCATACAGAATGGGCGGGACGAGTCCGATAGCATGTGTTCCGTGAGTTTGTAAGTGGTTCTGATCTGCTTTGTACTTAGGCCGAAATATCTTTCCTAACGATGGTAAAACATTTTTATATTGCTAATGTCTAAGCATTGTTAAGGCAGATAATTCGGCCTACTTTGTACTACGAGCACCAACAGAGCGCTAGCTACCTGACCCTGTCACATATCACTTACTCTATTATTATATTGGTACCGAACCAACCGCTAAAGATACATAATCAAAAACAAACATATTAATCCATGTCCGAATCACAATCCAGATGCAAAGTAAAAACTTTAGAACTGACAAGTTAGGCTAGACACGTGAACTTCCACCAGGGAAGTGAGGCCGGGTGCTCCTGAATGGTAAGCACCTCCTGTTTAGCTAGCTACACCCGCCACGTGTGTAATCACAATTGTGTGAAAGGAACATGGAACTATGAGACGTCAAATATATCCAGGGCAAAAAATGTAAATAATCAAGGAATGATATTAATATCAAAATCTGACTGATTTATTTCATAGTTCATTGTTGTTTGTGTTCCAATAACAAATGACGCATCCATATCATTTCTAAAATTGCATTAGGACGAACTTTCTGTCTTGAATACTTGTAAGCTATTTTTATATTGCTACCACTGATGCAATATAAAAAGTAACTTACAATCGTTAAAACCTGAAAATATACTGTTTTAATTTGTAAATAATTGAGGAAAGGAGTTGTGAAATATGTTTGGTAGACAATACACAAAAATGTAAGGCTAATAAATTAAAATCTTAGGTTTAATTTGAGATGTTCATCAAACCAGTAGCTACGAAATTTTCAATATACGCAGATATCTCTCATAAGAAGCGAATGAACTAACAAGCCTTGCAAGTTAAACAGAATTGCAAAACTTCTGTTTCATTTAAAATCTAGCTGTTTGTCTGAAGGGTGTCTGTGAATGTTTATCGAGTGAAAAGAAGAAAAATTTCGATCAATCAAAACGTTTTACATTGTTGAGACTCACCAATGATAAAAATCCAGAAATTGACATAACTTGATCTTTGATATCCTGAAATATAATACAGAACACATAATGGATATAGGAGTTTGTAACTGAATTTTGTGGACTTGGTAGTAAAAAAGCCAAGCAAAACCAGAAAAATTTAAATAGATTTTTGTAAAACTTTAAAAAAAAGAAAATAGTAGGAATGTGTATTATGATTATATTAGAAAAGTGTTTGACCTACAACGACATCAAAATTGCTGACAAAGGGTCATAAAAAATAAGTTAAATAAATAAATGACTGAATACATAATGTACATTGAGAGAGAGAGAGAGAGAGAGAGAGAGAGAGAGAGAGAGAGAGAGACTTACCATATCATTGATAGTCAGTATGTTAAAAGATACTTTGACTGTTACTCTCTGTGATGGCCTCTGTAAAACAGAATATCCGCCGTACAGTGAAGACCTCAACGTAGTCTCTAACTCGGTGGAATATGATGGGGGACCCGAACCTCCACCGCCGCCCCCACCACCACCACCAGGCTGTCCTTGTATTATCACGCTCTCTTTGATGATCATTCCTTAAAAGTAAAGAAGAAAGATCAGTTTTCTTTTTACAAGCAAAATAAATAAATTAAAAAACAACATACTAATCCATCTCCCATTCACAATCCAGAAGCAAAGTTAAAACTTTGAAACTGACAAGTTAGGTTAGACACGTGAACTTCCACCAGGGATGTGAGGCCGGATGCTCGGAAGGGTAAGCACCTAAACCCACCACGTGTGTAATAACCAATTTTAAAACACTGTGGAAATCCAATGGCTGTTATTAACATACTCGCTTTCAGAAGATACGAACCAACCCAGCCAAAGACAGGGACAGGTATTAACAATTATAGAACATTGTTAAATCAAACCCATCTCATTCTTAAAACCACAGCGGTAGCTAAGTTGGTAGAGTGCTTGCTCCGTCATGGGTTCAAACCCCGACTTGATCCAACCCAAGACCTGGAAGTGAGTAGTAAACTCGGCATTACGAGATGAAAATCACGGTTCTTTTGGATGGGACACGGTAGGCTTGGCACGGTTAAGAACCCTGCTGTACACTGCCATCAGCGCAAAACACAGGCAAAATTCATGCAAATTTGTCTATAGTTGGCGTCGATTCGATATATTTAAAAGATACTTGATTGGGTCATTAAACACCATTACTTAACTCCATCTCATTCTCAGCTTCATTCTAGAGTCTTACTGTTGTGAACCTTTTAAGTGTTCATGACGTGAATGTATAGTGGAATATGCATCAGATTTGATATTTGATTTGTATTAGTAATACGATTTAACCTTATTTTAGGTTACAATAACATATATTCTAAATATAGCAATGAAACTAGAAAACAAGAGCAGAATTTGGGAGACAAAGACGCCCGTCTCCAACATCACTTGCAGCGGGTACCAATTCTAAGATTTGACCCCGTGACCTTGACCTTAGAATAACAACTGAATTTGGTATGCGACACATTGTTTCATATTCCTATACGTAAGCCTAACTTCGGAACCACCATGCATTAAATTCTATGTACAAATGGAGGTATTTCCTTTGTATACAATAGTGCCAAACTTGATCAGAATTATGGCACGGACGGACCGAAGGACAAACATAAACCTGGTGATTCCTTTATACCCACTAAACTTCGTTTTCTGGGTTTGTAATATGACGTAAACAATAATAATCGTGAATGCGACATTCAAATTTAGCATATGCCAACTCGCATGTGCATGTCCTTAAGTACAACAAATTAACTAGACGTGTTAACATTGCCCTCAGAATTTTTATCTTATCTATAATATTTTTTGTCTTGTCTGTAGTTTTTGCTTTGATCAAAGCGTGTTCTCCCGTGTATATTATCTTTATATCTTAATTACTTCACGTGTTCGTGAACATAACCCTGATTATATGAAAACTAATAATCTACAGTACAGACCTGTCGTAAATTTAACACCGAGACCACTAATGAAAATGAGTCGAAGCTCGGCTTACAAGTGGCAGAAATATGAGTAGCCAGTTGCTGAGAAGCTATATACACAGATAACAGCTGTCGATAAGGAGCCGAGCTAACAATCGGCCGAGCTGCTTATTCGGCACTGACCCGGTCGTAGGCAAACTTTCGACAGGTCTGTACTGTACAGTCAATACACCTGTTATCGTCACGATTTATCACCCTAATTAACCGAACAAGACATCATAAATGTCATTTTAAAGTTTTATTACGTAATTTAATTATGTTGCGGAAATTGCTTCAATTTAAATTTATCAGTCAGTATAATAGACCATAGATCTTGAATATGTAATTTTTTTTTAATTTTTGTCACTGAAAAGCATGCATGCACGCCTTATTATCAGCATATTGTTATTTGTAAATACTTTGCCTGCCTAGTCGTAACTGAAATTCTGTATGCGCACTCGTGATTGTCATAAAGTATTTCCGTAGTCTAGAAAGTAATCTGCTTATTTTACATGGCGGAAATAGCAATGTTTACAAGGAAATGATGTCCTTGGTGAAGTTTTACGTCATATGCGTGTCAGGATCCGCCATTTGCCTAGTTTTTCAATATATTAAATCTCCATAGCGCCTACGTTTTACTCTGTGCGTGAATATTCTATGCTAACCACGGATGTGCCTACAGATCCCCTTGTATGACAAGGTATAATTGAAAAATGTAAATCTTCACCGTCACAAACACAATGAGTTGAACAGTAGTTTTATTGGAGATGCTCATGTTACCATCTCTTGATTGATATGTTGAGTGGGATTGAGAAATGGTGTTTTACGCCCAGTCAAGAATACTTCACTAATATCAAGACTTCAGCTATATGCAAAGTGACAGAAATTATTACCTTTGTAGTGTGCTCAGGATAATGTACAAGGGGGGTTCTTTAAAGTGCCACGTCTGTCATGATACGGGGTGGGGGCCATTTTCAGGTCTCTTTCAACGGACCCCGTGACTTTTATTCCAGATGATGAGTGCTTGGCGAAAAAATATACTACCTATTTTCAAGTCTTGACCAGACCCCGCTTTGGTTTGAACCCACGACCTCCCAAATTCCAAGCGGGTACTCTACCAACTGAGCTATCACAGTGGTTTGTGCCATTGAAGATGTTCGTGTTACAATCTGTCGTTTGGTTTTAGGTGTTTATGTTACCATTTCTTGTTGATTGGAGATGTTCACGGTGCCGTTAATATGGAATATACAAGGAATAAAGATTTCTTTCACGGTAAGAATTTAGAAAGTATATAGACTTCAAATTGAGAAGTAATGTTATAAATAAATAAATAAATAAATAAATAAATAAATAAATAAATAAATAAATAAATAAATAAATAAAGATAAATTTAACCCTTTAACTTTCACCAGGGAAGTAAGACAAGGTGCTCCGGAAGACCCGGGTAAGCACCTCCTGTTCAGCATCAACAGCTACGTGTGTACAGCTCTATCGGCGAATCACTGGAGTTTAAACGCGATCTTTACGCCTTAAAACTATATATATATGCCTATGTTTTTCATTTGATACAACGTCCAAATAAAGCCAGGGGTTTCATCATCAGTCGTCTAAATGAAATTTGAAAAAGATCAGCATCATAAGCATTGCAGCCTTATTTAAACTATAATAACTCCGTTCAGTGTACATATCACGGTTGACTATATATTATATCTAAACTTAATGACAATGATCGTTTTAAAGTTATTTATGTCTTCTTTTTACGTGGTATATTAGATATCTGATTTAACAAATGTTTATGAACTGATAACAGACTTGGTATCTAAAAGAGTCATTGTGTTCAGTTCAAGTTGGTTTAATGGGTCAATTAACTAAATTTGTCAAAAAACGATTTACTCGTCTAGAAAAAGATTATTTTTAATTTTGAAATTATTATATGGTATATGACATACATGTATAATAGTTATGAAATTATTATTATTATTATTTTATTTTGTAACAAGTATGTAACAAAAATATATAAAATTTACTATAATATAAATATTTTCTAATCTTTTAATTATTTAGATTTAAAAATAATAAGAATTTACTTTAAAAATGAAAAACAAATATGACTATCCATGTCCAATCCACAATCCCAAAGCAAAATAAAAATTTTGAATCTGGCAAATTAGAGGTGCATTTTTTAATATACATGTATGCTATTTCAAAATGGATAGAAAAGGTTGGCACTTATATTTTAATGCAGGCGTATTTCAATATAGAAATGAAATTAATTTTCCATTTTGTTATGGAAGTATGAAAAAATTGAACATTTTGCCCACTAAATAATACGCGAATTATTCAGTGTGCAAAATGTCCAATTCTTTCATACTTCCATAATAAAAAGAATCTATAGTGATTTTGTGAAGTGGTGCGATATTGATTTATATAGGTAACATCAGACTTCGTGTAAAATCGCACTTTATCAACAAAAAAAAAACCAAAATAAAAAACAAACTTAAATAATCTCTTCTATCAAGAACATAAAAAAAATTCAAATAAGGATCCATGCACAATAACACTGCAACTTACCAATTACAATCCACAGCAACATCTCAAAAGGCATTGTTGACTACACCAGAACGCCCTGATTTAAATGTATACCTGAAGCTAAATTCTTTAAGTATTTATATTTTTGAACAATATATAATATAATCAACACTATCTCAGATTCTTTCAGGCGATTAAATTCTGATTTATTACAATTGTAACCGAATTCTTTATATTTATAATTTGGCACTTGAATTTTTGAATTTTTGAATTTTTTAAAAGCTACCGATGCGTTAGACTATTTATTGTTATATTGTTTGTCACATTTAGAGACAATTTGCTAGTCCGATTAAATGTTGGAGTGTCCGGTTTGTGATTTGCAATAACTGACTCTATGAACCAGTCAATATGTCAACCAAAAAATAATAATAATAAAACTAGCACGTAAAAGAAACCTCCCAGCACATTGCAAAGATAATTTTTTTCACTTCACCTATAACTGGTGACGTCTCAATATAAGTGAAATATTCATGACTTGGACGTTAAACCCCATTCAATCAATTTTTAAAGTCTCGAAGGGATTCTTTTTTGCGTTTAATGGAAAAACATCGCCGTATTTCTGAATGCTACCGATGTATTTTTTTTATTTCCCAGGGAATGAATTTGAACTACAGTCATTGCAGTTATTATCAAAAACATTTTCCTAATTCAAAGGCGTTTTTATTTACATTGCTACTTAATAAGTAATTTCACCGTAGAAAAGCATAACCAAACAATAGCATATGTTGCAATGATATTTGCTTTGTAAAAATTGCTACATTTTGCAAATACATGTGTACCTATCCAAAAAAAGTATCACACTCTAACACCAGAGATCGGCGTTGGACATTTGAGCGAAAGCATAGGACAAAAGAGCGAAAAAATACGGACGTTTGAGCGACAAAGTAATAGACATTTGAGCGACAGAATTTTAACCCATTGGAGCGAAATTCCAAATATATGGTAGGCATTTGAATGACACTTTTTCTTATTAAAATATAAGAATTATTTCCTGATATCACCATTAAGTGTTGCAGATTTCATCTTGCTCGATCAATCGTGATGGCGGAAAATTCAGAAATTGGACTAAGTACCGTATACAATATAAGAATCCGGAGTCTGAAGTAGGACAACTGGGTCTGTTTTAACCAATTCTTTATCCATTTTGTTATACTAACCAGGTAAGTATGCACGGGTGAGTAGATTTAAACTGTCGATCAAATGCCCATTGTAAGATAAAGGTAATAATTAAAATCTGTCGCTCAAATGTCCACTAAAGTCGTCCCTCAAATGTTCACTAGAAGTTTTATCGTTTTCGCTCAAATGTCCTGCGCCCGCAGAGATCATACAAATGTTTTCTATGTATGTTTTTACCTGACCTTTCGTCTAACGGATATAAACCATAAAATGTTCATAAGAAACACAAAGCAGTACTAGTGTTTCTATTTATATTTCTTAAATACTAGTATGTCAAGACTCAAAACCCCTAAAGATGGATTATATACACCACAATCGTTATATATAAGAGCGAACAAGAGTAGTTTCCCACATATCTAGTGTAATTTTTTCACACGGCTATAACTATTACCATACCAATAATAGTTTCTTCTGCACAATTGTGCTACAGAAATGCAAATATGTCGCGACATCTTTTTGCTGATAATAGCGTCTTCTCATGAGTACAATATGTACTAAAAAACAAACATACCTAACCATGTAAAATTTGTTGTTGTCGAATCGGTAACTAAACCAAGTAAACAAGATGATTTTCAATAATAATTATAGGTTCATTGCAACAGTAAAACATCAATTCCCGTAGTTTTTATTATACATTGAAAGCATGTTGGATTCAAAACTTGAGATACACCTAACAGCTGACGTTATTGCTAAATTGTACATGTATATGTCGAATTCGATTCTGGTAGGATTAAAGACCCGAAAATTACTACATGTATTTCACTTTAGATAAAAAACAGTATGACTTGTCAAATTACAAATTTTAGATTTTTCTGAATGAAATATTTAAAAACTTATCATAAATTATTATATTTTTTAATATGAATTTTAGATTTTTCTGAATGAAATATTAAAAAAAATATCATAATTTTTCTAATATCTCATTCAGAAAATTCAAAAATTTATATGACAGTTCACCTAAATGAAACATTCGGAACACGATAGGGGCGTGCGTTATAAATAAGGTGTTACTGGTCGTTTCCGTATATTTTTGTTTTCTTCTAAATCTCAGTATTTCGGCTGAAACGGAATACCAAACTCACTTACATTTTTCTGAAAGTACATAGAACATATAAGAACAACAAAAGAGTTTTAAAATTTAAAAATAAATATATTATAAGTCTTAAAAATATTAACTTAATGGCACTAAATAGCAAATATCTATGACGTTCACAACATCACACTGATAACAGACTGGCTGAGCTGAGTTTTTTCGTTGTTTGGATATACAAAACTGAATTGAGTACCTGAGTTTAAAGTGTTAGGGATTTAAAGTAAAATTATCATAGCTTGAAAACAGAACTGAAAAAACGGAAATGAAATGAAGTCGAGAATTTTATAAATACGAATTAGATTTAATGTAATTAGCCAGTCTGCTAACAGGCGGCACTGCTCTCTCTCTCTCTTACCACACACACATTCGCTCGCTCTCTCTCTCTCACACACACACACACACACACACACACACACACACACAATCATACAGAATCATAATCAACATTATCACAGTGTCTGTATCACAGATATCAACAGAGATGATCTACACTAAATGTAGTCTATCACATTATTGTCTGTATCACATATTGCATCAGAAACACTGCCCAATACATATTGACTTTATCACATTCTTCACCACAAATTGTCTATCACATGATTGTCTATATCATAACTTAGCACTGAGCATTAACTTAGATGATTCTGTTACTCCTTTTAGTGGCTTAAAAACTTCTGTTAGCGGCTAAAGAAGCATTACCCATAAACCGAGTCTGAAAATATAAAGAAGCAAAATGTTAGACACTTAGACACAATACATAAACAATCCATCAATCGAGTCTGAAATTTAAAAAAGCAATAAGTGTTTAGAATATATACTAGTACACAATATAAACAATCAAATACAGTGAATTTGGACACCCCCATCCCCGCTAATAGGTACTTAAATGTTCATAGGGTCCTAACTCCCAGGGAAACAAGCCAACCAACTTTGGCAGATAATGATATACACATCTCCTATCAATGTTGATACTTTGCACCAAGTTTTGTGAAATGGTGTTTCATATTTAAAAGAATTACTCTGAACAAGAGGTGTCTGGACAGACGGACAGAAGTTTGAATTTTAAAGCCTCCTTTATTCCAAAGGTGGTGATAATTATGTATCTATTCCAAAGCAAGCAACTGAATTAAACGTCCCTAGCCATGCAATAACTTAGTATTTATAACAGACAATAATATATAAAGGGTGTCCAATTTTGCCCCCCAAAATACACAAAAATACAAATGGGTTTTACGTCGTCATCAAGAATAGTTTATTTTTATACCGAGACGTCACCAGCTATAGTTGAAGTGGCTGAAATTGTTACTTTTGCACTCGGGGCAGTGTTCATGGGGGTTAACGTGCCATCTCTGTCGTGACACGAGGTATCAGCTGTTAATGTAGCTCCTGGAGGATCGCGTCACTTTTATTTCGAATTGCCGAGTGCTTGGCGAAAGAAGAATCAATATCTTAATCATGTTATGATCAGAATCTGACTGAAGTTCCAACCCACGACCTCCCAAATAGGAAGTCAACCCTCTACGAACCCGGCTATCGTTGTCACTTTTACATGTTGGGCATGTTTTTTTTTGGACGCTTTTATTTATTCCACAATAACAATTACAATTTAAAACTGTTTGACGTCAGTAACATCAATATTGTAAAATACATATATGGAATTTTTGCCATTTGCCAAATAAACTATTAGTATTACATAGAAATGGATTTTTTTGCATTAAAAGACCGAAAAATGTATACGTTTCTTTTTATTTTTGCACATATTCTGGATAAACGCTACTAGATTTTATCGGTAATAGGAATTCAATTGCTGGATTAAAAAGAAAAAAATTCTAACCCTAAAATTTTCGAATGGCAAGATTACAAAAAACAATATTTGTTTTGAAAACAAAAGTGCTTATAAATTCAAGTAAAATTATCAATTTTGCTTCTGAGATGATGAAGTATTTGGTTACTTTGTCAAAGTCGGACATATTTTGTTTCTAGATATTTTATATTATCTTACCTGAAACATACTGACATCACGTTCTATGGTATTCATTGCTTTCTTGTCACATCTCATTCTGTGAAAAATGTCGCAAAATCGGTGTTCTGTAAATAGGAAAGTCAAATACAAGAATTTAAAACATTGATATTTTTTCCTCATAAATTTGTGTTAAAAATTATAATTCAAAATTATTATAATGTATTTTCCTCAACTTTTTTCAAATCTTTTTGTTACATCTCTGACCCCATCCCGACAAACCTTGTCCTATAGGTACATCTGAAACATTATGTCCATCAATTAATTCTACAA
Source organism: Anadara kagoshimensis (assembly GCA_021292105.1). Taxonomy (NCBI): domain Eukaryota; kingdom Metazoa; phylum Mollusca; class Bivalvia; order Arcoida; family Arcidae; genus Anadara; species Anadara kagoshimensis. The sequence goes on from CM037858.1 coordinate 53,975,247, forward strand.
GTTTGTTGTGTTTGTAATGGTACTTTTTTGTCTTTGGTTGTACATCACGTACTGTGGTGAGGCATTACAGCCTCTAAAAACATTTAGTCCAGCTATGTCATGTGCTGATTTTGAATTTTTATGAAAGTTATGCAATCGAAATCAGCACATGACAGAATGCATTATTTTAATAAAAAATCAAAATCAGCACATGACAGAATGCATTATTTTAATAAAAAATCAAAATCAGCACATGACACTACAGCATTGTTTTTAATATCCATCAAGCGGTTAATTTAAAAAGTGTATGTAATTTATATGTAAAATTTCTAATCAAGAGAGAGAGAGAGAGAGAGAGAGAGAGATCAGAGTTACATATACTAGTACCTGTTTCAGCTATGAATCCGCGGACGTATCGTTTGTGGAACTCTAGTTTGTCTCTTATTGAGTACTGTGATTTTATCATTCTGTTCAGATCCCTTGTGTTGATTTGTCTGAGTTTGGCTGTTTGATTTATCCATGTCATTTTCCAGTATCTCATATCCTCATACACATTATCATATAGTTCCTTCACATTATCCAGATGTGTATACACGCTTTGTACTCTCTTACATGTAGCAGATATCTTTTCAGTTGAACGATTGAAGTGTTCACGCTTTTCTGTAAATATCAAAAATAACGATGTTGATACAATAATGAAAATCGAATAAAGACAGTTGAAGCCAAATTGATTTATCTTTCTATGGCAATAGCTAAAACCACCAAGAACATTTTACAATAAAACACCAAATTCAAATCTACCTATTTTGAGATATAACAACATAATAAATGGTGCTGTGGTTGAACTACATGAAATATATCCCATTTATGCTTCTAAATATGAACGATAAACTATTACATAAATATAGATTCGGTGTAAAAATTTACATATTGAAGACTATCTTAACATTGGATATATGATGTACTAGTAATAATAGAATATTAATACTATTCTATACATCTTCATCCATCTGGCATCTTAAACCTCTAAACACCTTCAAGGTTTTTCATTCAACTAGCTAGCTAAGGTATGTTGTAAGAACAGATTATGGAAAGCCAAGCTCAATGATGAGACTTCCTTTTGGTTGTGTTAACAATACGTTGCAAGGCTAATGACTTGACTATCACTTCCTTCAAGAGTGTAGTGAAGTGAAAAATAACTTAAAGAAGTATACCTGATACTTTTATCTGGAATTCCTGGAACCTGAGTTCTGTAGACATGAAGTATTCAGCCTGAACTGATTCTGTCTCTGTCAAGAGTAAATATATATAATATAAATAAATACACAGTATATTTTGAAAGCTAATACAATGATATGTATATGTATATGAATATGTAAAATTTCATTTCTCACAATGTCTTACTTTCCAATCGTATCGCCCTTCTTTAAATAACTGATAAAACTGCCATGTGCTATTTTTGAATGCATTTCTTCATAGAAATTCAAAAATAGCACATAACAAAACTATATTCTACATGTTGAATTTCAGTAAAAGCAATTACAGTGAGTATAGCAAATTTAGCAGAAGACCCAACCTAAGAAGGTTCAACGAAGCTTCAGAATGAAAGTATTCATTTGTTGCTTTAGAAAGCATGCATTTGTATAAAAATATTATGTAAATTTTAGATAGCATCTACAGTCTAGAAAATAAGTATGATTATATATCAAACACTAAGAGAACCACAGAGATGGTTTCCTTAACTTTTATTCATTGTACTCGCATAGAGCAGTTTCTAAAATATTAGGAAATATGATCCTGTTTTCTGATTGTTTCAATGAGGTTCGCCAGCGTACCACTTGATCCATACCCCCTTCACGTTTGCGTGACATAACGCCATTTAACCGGAAAGTGTCAACTGATGCGACACCATATCTAATGCACAAACGCTACAACATTTCGTGAGTCATGTTACACTGGCGTATCCCACTGACGATAACCAATGATACATTACCAACTTGAGAAACAGGAAATTTATTTTAGATTTAATAAAAGAAAAACCACTGGAAAGTTTTTAAAAAATAAGCACGAGGCGCTTGACAGTAGCAAGAAACTTGTCATAAAAAACCGAACAAATTGCACGTAAAAACCCAGATAAACAGATACTGAAGCAACTGATCATGCAATTATAATATCCTCACATTAGATGGCCATCGTATATAAACCAAAAGTATACACCGTAATTTGTTTGAATAAAATACATATGTGCGAAATTGGAACCCATTAAATTACCTGAAAACAAGCCCAAATAGAACCCAGGTATTTCACGGATATTGACTTGTGTCAAAATGGTACGCAGTAATTTGATGGACATTGGACTTGTAAAAAAACTGGTTACCAGTAATTTTATGGACATTAGACATTTCAAAACAGTTTAATTTTATGGTGCAAAACTGGTTACCAATAATATATTGGTGCAAAACTGGTTACCATAAATTTGATGGACATCGGACTTGTGCCAAAATGGTACGCAGTAATTTTATAGACATAGGATATTGTCAAATGGTACCATATAAGTCTATGGACATCGGATTTATGCCAAAATGGTACCCTGTAATTTTATAGACGCCGTACATGTGCAAAAATGGTACCAAGTAATTTGCTGGTTACCAGTAAATCGATAGACATCCGATATAAACCAAAGTGGTCCCCCGTTATTTGATTTATAGTATGTTTGCCAAAATGATACCCAGTAATGATTTCTAAATACGCAAAAATACCTTAGAACAAATATCCAGAATGTCCATAAGGACAAAACCAGGACAAACGAAAGACATGACAAGATTGCAAACACAAACGCAAGTATATAGGAACAATGTGTGAAGAAAATTTCTTAGTGGGCCTATCGTAAGAAAACACACCTTTTCTAAGAGCAGCATTTCTCTTTTTATCAACCCACGCCAACAATGCTACAGACAATACCACAAGAAGACAGAACACAGCCTTTGCAGTAGCTATTGATACCAACGGTAACCAAACTGAAGAATTCTCCTCCGAGAACTAAGATGAAATAGACAACAGAGAAAGAAGAATATAGAAATGGAAGAAAGCAATTACAGACAACAACATGGAAACAACAGAGTCAACGTTGCATTTAAGAACAACAGTGAAATTCTAAAACCAACTAAGTTAAGCACCAAAACCAGAATTGAATTACATGTTATAATCTTAATACAGTATACTGCTTTGACAAATTTTCCACAAAATTTTAACAACTTAGTTACCATACAAAATCACGAAACCGGGCTTGTCCAGAAACGCAAAAAGAACCGTTGAAAGAATTGATTAGTATATATTTTAAATCACAACTTGAAAGTATAGACTATAATTCATAAAGAAATCGGCATATTAAAACTAACCTCAAATAAACGAATGTCCATTTCAACATCAATCTTTGGTGTCATTGTTTGAACAAACACAGACATTGTCTCATAACCTCTATCCATCAAGATGTTAGGTATACAGGTAAAATTGCTGGAAGAAAATAATAATACACGTGTCAAAAATGACTGTGAAAAAATCGCGAAGCCCGTCATCCCATTTACTTCAACATAAATGGTTTATAAAGACGAACATGTATAAAGATTTTTTTTAAATATTATTTTACCAAATAATGAATCAACAAACTCTGAACAAATACCTTGTGTTCTTAATTTAGTTCTGTCTTAATCTCAATGAATGAATTTGAAAGGAAAAAAGTTCCCCCCAATGAGTGCAACCATGTACTTTACTGAAACTCTGAATTGGAAAAAAATTGGAATAGCCAGGACGATTTTAAAATCATGTGACTAACTACTTTTGCTTTGGTGCCGGTTTTGGTGAGGTAGCCACAACATTGTCATTGCCAATGCAATGCCATCATTGTATCACGTGAACAATTTATTTCCACTTTTGGCGCCATCTAGTGGCAAGACAAACTTTACTGTCTCTTGCACTCAAGGAGTCAGTTAAACCGCATTTTTTTTATTTTTGAAGATCATTTGAATAGCAAAGCCAATTTTATTTTAACCCCGAGCGAGTTATGTTTTTTATGAAATAATTTTGAGCTTAATAACGGATGACGGTACTCTTAAAATAGCCAAAGATATCGGACAAAAAAGTTGTACAGCCTACCTCTCCGCTATCATTTCCCTAAAAGTGAGGTAAACACAACGTTGCCAACGCGACGTTGGTAAGTCTATCACGTGATAATCAACTTTCAATTTTTTGGCGCCATCTATTGACAACGCAGGAGCTTTTTTGTTGTCAGCACACAAGGAGACAGTTGAACCGTAATATTATGTTTTTGGAGAACATTTTAAAAACAAAACAACTTTTATTTTAACCCCGAGTGTGTTATGTATTTCATCAAAAAGAACGAGCTTATAAACTGATTATGGTACTCTTGATATAACTCAAAATATCGGACAAAAAGTTGTACAGCTTACCTCTCCGCCATTTTCCCTGAAAGTGAGGTAAACACAACGTTGTCAACGCGACTTCGTTGAGTGTATCACGTGATAAGCAACTTTCGAGTTTTGGTGTAATCTATTGACAACTCGGAAACTTTACTGTCGCCAGCACTCAATGGGCCAGTTGAACCGCAATATTATGTTATTGGAGAACATTTGAATAACAAAACAACTTTTATTTTAACCCCGAGTGTGCTATGTATTTCATCAATAAAATTGAGCTTATAAACTGATGATGGTACTCTTGAAATAACTCAAAATATCGGACAAAAAAGTTGTACAGCTTACCTCTCCGCCATTTTCCCTGAAAGTGAGGTAAACACAACGTTGTCAACGCGACGTCGTTGAGTATATCACGTGATAAGCAACTTTCGAGTTTTGGCGCCATCTAGTTACAACGCAGAAACTTTACTGTCGCCAGCACTCAGTGGGCCAGTTGAACCGCAATATTATGTTTTTGGAGAACATTTGAATAACAAAACAACTTTTATTTTAACCCCGAGTGAGTTATGTTTTTCATCAAATAAGTTTGAACTTATAAACTGATGATTGTACCCTTAAAATAACTCAAAATATCGGACAAAAAAGTTGCACAGCTTACCTCTCCGCCATTTTTCCTGAAAGTGAGGTAAACACAACGTTGTCAACGCGACTTCGTTGAGTGTATCACGTGATAAGCAACTTTCGAGTTTTGGCGCCATCTAATGACTACGCAGAAACTACTCAATGGGCCAGTTGAACCGCATTATTATGTTTTTGGAGAACATTTGAATAACAAAACAACTTTTATTTTAACCCCGAGTGAGTTATGTTTTTCATCAAATAAGTTTGAACTAATAAACTGGTGATGGTACTCTTAAAATAACTTAAAGTATCGGACAAAAAAGTTGTACAGCTTACCTCTCCGCCATTTTCCCTGAAAGTGAGGTAAACACAACGTTGTCAACGCGACGTCGTTGAGTGTATCACGTGATATGCAACTTTCGAGTTTTTGGCGCCATCTAGTGACAGCGCAGAGTGTACTCTTGAAAAAAAACCCACTTAAACCTCAATAATTATATTTTTGAGAAAATTTAAATAACAAACTGATTTTACTTTAAATAACCCCGAGTGCGTTGTTTTTCATCAAATAAGATTGAACTGATAAAAATGATAAACAATTTTTGATTTTTGGCGTTAGGTGCACGCCGGTACGGTAACCAAGAATGGCAGAAACATAAAATTTCACCATCCCAGGTCAGTGTATGTATATTTAGGAATGTTTTATTGATAAAAAACAATTAATTTGGGCTCGAGTGGTTTGTTTTTACATGAAAGCGTTTACCCTATCACATTCAGAGGATAAAGGTCGACGAGGCATTTGCATCGTTTGAACGCCGAGCATAAGTCGCTCAAGTCGGCATGGCCGTAGCAAGTTATTCTATATATCTAAAATATAAAATAAAAAATCCCCGCATCACTTATATTTTCTGTCATGCCAATCTTATACTGAAATCTTAGACAATTTTTTTTTATTTCTAAATGCCAAGTGCTTGGTAAAAGAACATTGCTACCAAGTTTTAAAGTCTTAGTGAAATAACTTGATAGAAGGCAACTTACATTACAACCAGTGGTATCTAAACACGAAAAACCCTCTTGTTATTTTATGAAAGCTTTGAATGTTTAAAATAGATAAAAAGAAGAGAATAAGTATATATAGAGACCTGCAGCTGCTTTGACTATGTTTATGGACATGGCAAGGCATAAATTTATAACTGAAGTTTATTTTTATACAGTCATGTATTTACTATTATCATTTAACAGCAAATATATGGTTCATATGCCGCCAGAATGCGTCATTTAACGGCTTTTTCATTTTAGGGGGAACTTGGCCCTGGGACAGTTGTGTACACCCTAGATTTGAAGCGCGGCTTTATCCCATCTATTTTTTAGCGGTTATAATCCCACTCTCACCCCCTCCCCGGTTCCTATCTACGTCCCTCTATCATTATATAATGGTTTGTTATATTTTTTCTACCGTGTTAAATCATCACTTCTTCCAGTCCTCTATTTTCAGCTTATCTTAACCCCCCCCTCTACAAAATAATAATAATACGCACGGTGAAATGGTAAAATACCTTACTGTTACTTGTCTGATCTGATTTGTTGAATAACTATTTATATTTATAAAAATTATATTTGACGTGTTAATTCATTTCTTAGTAGGTATTTAGTATTTATTTGCATTTATTTATTTGCATTTGATATTTATGTTCAATATATTCTGCAACCCATATGGAAAATAAACATACTCGTGATTTAAACCTGCTCTGCTCAGTCACTAGTACTGCTTTTGAATAAAACACTGGTGTCCCATTATTATTATTATTATTTCATCCACAGGTTGTGTCATGGCAGCCGTTTTTATTTTATTTTTTTTTATTAATATTATTGCTTGTATATGTGTGTCCTTGGGCGCATTGGCTGTTGCCAAGTACATGTTCTTGTTGGGATATAAAAAGTAAAAAGCAGGATAAATTTCGATACTTTTTTTATTTATTTTTATTATTATTTTTTTTTTTCTCGATACTTACAGTGTATTTTTAAAACTGGTGCTCCTGAAAACGGGGAACACTTTACCAGCTAAAGGGAAACAACTCGTGTTCGATAATAATAAAAGCTCTTTCTTGAATGAAAACAGTAAAAGAGAAACATGAAAACGAAAAGAGCGGGCATTCAAAATCATAATGAACATGATTTTGTTTTTGACGGAGGGTTACACTCTAATAGCCGTGCTGCAATAGTGAAAGAAATACTGACATATCTGTTATACGAAAGACAACAAATTCCCCTTCCTTTTGAACACATCAAGCGCGAACTGAAAGCCATACGTGAAACTGAAGAGAACGACACTGACAAGGTATAGGATGGAATCCTACTGTAGTCATTTCGGCACCAAGTTATTTCGGCACCAGGTCATTTTGGCACCAGTCCCGGGTCATTTCGGCACCTTGCTTATACACTTACTATTAACAGCTGATATATAGAAATAATTAAAATCTGAGTACAAGATATTAATTGGTCTTGGTATTTGTATTTTGTGAATAAAATACCGATTGAGTTAAAATCTGCGTACAAACATTTTTTTCACAAATTTCTGCAGAAATTGGTGTTTTTAATGGAAAAAAAATTGTATATTGTTACAATACTTTTGACTTGTTATTGTATTTTATTTTAGTTAAATATATTCTTGACTACCTACGAAAGTAAAATATTTTGCAAAGTGGCATATTCTTGATTGGCTACTCAATAAAAATCTTCGAAAAGAAGCATATTAAACGCATGTAAAAACATATTTCAGCAACACCAATCAATCCATGCGGCCCGAATTTCAACACATTTTCCACTCTAAACCACCAGTCCACGCCACTTCTCTACAGGTGCCAAAATGACTTGCACCCATAGGATGAATGTTACATTCGATTTCTTGTTTATCATTGCCGTTGGATTATTATTATTTATTTTACTTTATTTTTTTATTATTACTTTTTTTTTTTTTTTTTTGCATTTTCCCAAACTTTATAACTTACTTTATTTTAGCAATCTTTTCTACAGAGGAATCCTATTTTTAATATGAAATCAACTACAGTTTTCAACCAAGAACCTTTCAAGTTATTTACCGGTATATCAGACACAGGCACTTGTTTCTGATATTAAAATTACCACTGACTCTATACTTAAACATAACACAACCTTCACACTATCCAAAACATTGCAGGGATGAAGATTAGCAGGGGCCCAGTAGCCAATGGCTACTAAAAATCAGTCTGGGCCCCTTAATGTTTACATATTTTAGCTATTTATTACTATTACAACTTTTTTTCTGAAGTGAGCTGGGCCCCTAACTCAAAATCCCTGCATTGGCCCCCTTTGTTTTACAAAATACAACACATACTGTTCTTTTCTACTGTAGGAACAACTCTGTTTGTGACAGTGAAATGCTCTTCATATCCATAGAATATCAAATAAAATTGAATAAAGATTGATATTTTTCACATACTTGTACCTTGTTGTAACAGGAAATCTGTATGCGCATTAGGGATGGGTAATATCAAAATTTTTGTATCACGATATATTATGATACGCAGATGTTGTAACTTGTATCGTGATACGTATCATAATATATTATTTTAAAACTGAGAAAGGCAAAGAGCCTTTTACAATGTTGAATTCACCGCATGTTGTGTTATGGAACGAGTTTCGTTTTGGCTGTTTCGTATCTGGTTGATAGTATGACGTAATATTTATATAAATTCCAGTCAGTTGAGTTTATAAACAAATTGGACGGCTCTACGGCAGTTTGTGCGTTCATTTAAGCTATAAAAAGATAGGTTACTTGACTTTTCAAAAATACCGGTATTACCGGATCGGATCTGTCATATCGCGATACGTATGTATTATGAGACTGTATTGTGATATACCGGTATACCGATAAAACCGCACACCACTAATGCGCATCCGCAATTAGCCGAGAATATATCTGCACAGGGTAAAACGTTGGCGCTATTGGAATTTAACATGTTGAAAAATCAGGCAAATGGCAGATTCTGTTGGGCATATGACGTAAAACATCACCAAGGACATCACTTCCGGTGTAAACTTTGCCATTTCCGCCATGTAAAATTCCCATAGTGCCATTTTCCTTTCTACAGAAATACTTTATGACAATGGCGGATGTGCATACAGATTTCCTGTTCAGACTAGGTACACATACGTGAAAAATATCAATCTTTATTAGAATTGATTTGATTTTCTATGGATATGAAGAGTATCTCACTGTCACAAACAGAGTGGTTCCTACAGTACATATATTCGGCTATTAAAAGAATGATGTATAAAATGTCCGTCATTGTCGTCTCTAAACTGTGTCACGGGATCTAAACTTTATTTGACCTTTGCATTTTCTGATATGACCACAGTCAACTGTGAATGCTGAACCCGCATGGAATTTCGGCAAACATTATGATTGGCTAAAAAAGAAAGTACAAAAAGATAGCCAATCAGAATGTTTACCATAATTCTGTGCGGGAACAAAATCTTTTTGTACTTTCACTTTTAGCCAATTAGAACGTTTGCCGAACTTCGAGGTCTGATTAGAGGTGTGATATCAAAATGGGCATACATGTATTATAAACTTTTTATCATATGTTTTTTTACAGTTGAATTAGGGGATCTCCACTGTACAACAGACTATTTTATTTGTAAATTAAAACTTTTAAAGTCTACCCTTGAGCTACCCTCCATTCTACCCTTTGCGCTCCTACATAAATAGTACATTCTTTCGTCATCATTATGTCTCTGGTAATGCGCCGCCATTTGTCAAATTTTTTACCATTGTAAACACCTACCAGTTTGGTACTTTAATTCATACATAGATTATATTGAAATTATTGATTTAGCAACGACTCACCTCATAGAAAATCTACAAAATATTTGTTTTTGCTTTCTCTAAGTACTACTTAGTAGGAATTGTAAACTTCAAATTTCAATTTTGCACTGCCAACTACATTGAAATTAAATTCGGCACTGCCAAACATTGTTTTGAAATAAATTTGGGCAACAAGAGCATTATTTATACCAATAATTTGTTAATTAATGTAGAAGCAGACAGTTAGAAGGTGAATCGAAGTGGCACATTAAAATCCGCCATTAACTGAAAATTTGAGAGGGGGTCAGGGGGTGTGATATCACTTTGCCAGGGGTGTGATATCACTCGGGCTGATATCAACTTGTGTCATTTATAGACTTATCACATATACAAAAATGATGTTATTATTAATAAACATATGATAAAATTAATTTTTGCGCAAAACAAGCAACTGCTAAATAATTAAGTAAAAATTAGAACATCACAAAAATAAATATGTTTACAGTGTCAGTATTTTAAATCTTAATCACTTTTATGATATTGATATATCCATTTATCCATATATTTTTCAGTTGATATATCAATATTCAAATTCCCATCAATTACAACTCTAATTTTTTGCCAATTAAAGTTGTCAGTAGCATCTTCTATAGAAAAGGGAGCTAACTCTACTGTGAGCCTTATTTTTATACAGAAGTTGAAAATTTCAAGTATTCTCTGCTACTATATGAAGAAAAACCTAGAAATCATATGAAAAGTTACACACATACATAAAATGAAACATTTAAGACAATTTTGAAGCAAAATGTATATGGAATGTAAACAAATAAATACTAAAATAGACAAATCCTTAAAAATTCTCTTCTCTTGAACTGCTCATTGGAAGAAAAAACTGATGTGATCTTTAAATTCTACATAGTCTTAACCTTAAAGTTTGTATCATTTAGTTTTTCATTACTCTTCTCAAGAATTATTGGAGTAAAAATTGCAAATATGATTGAAATGACAAGATCTACCGGTAACTCAGAAGCAAGTTTCATATATATCTATATATCCACATCGGAGTTATTGCGCCTGAAATGTAGTATTTCTTATGTTTTTGTGTTGTCTTTGGCACAAGTTAGCAGTAGAGGCCCTATTGGGACTCTTGTTGATGACAAGGACCCCATTTTTAGATTAATCTCTCGTAACATAATTGGATATAGATATTGGACTTTCAGTACTTATGTGGGACCAGAAACAAAGGAAGTCCTGGACCTTTCATTACAAGACATAATGTTCTTTTTTTCCGAAAAAAAATCAATAATTTTGAATATGTTTTTCAGAATGGAGTGAAAAAGAGAAAAAGACAAATAAACAGACTAGAAGTTACCAGATCAATAAATGTTGTTGATAATTTACAAGCCATATCAGAACATTTGACAGAGACTTTTGAAGTTTGCCCAGAGATCAAGCAGGTACTCCTGATATTTGGTGGAACGGTTATAAGTCCAAAGGAATCGTATTGCATATCATTTCCTGCACCAAACCTGGACGAAAAAATTTTATCCACAAGTGTATGTATCCGATCTTTGTTAAAGCAGATTATCATTCAAAATATCCATGAAGATTGTAAAACGTTGAACCCTACAACTATGACCATTTTGTTTAATGCTCCTCGGGATTCAAACATATCATGGTTTCTTCCGAAGCCCAATTTTAAACCACCAGTACGCGGAAAACAGTTCAGGTTTAATATTGCTTGTAAGAGAAAACAAAACTTCAGTTGTCCAGATTTAAGTAGAGATGAAATTGATATTGACATTTCTGGGATAGAGCCGTTGGAAATTTCCAGCATGGAAACAGATTTGGACCAGTCCTCACAGGATTTGATATTTACCCCTGGGGGTCATGTATCAGTTGAGTATCTTCAAGATGAGACAACACCCACTTCTAGTAGTCTATCATTTGTTGGTAAACCAGATTACAGTGTTAAGAGTATGAACTCACACGGAATAACAAGCGATTCAGTTGATGAGGGACTATCGACTAAGCCACAAACAGATCATATATGGTTTCAGGCACCATGTTTAGTGAGAGGTTACAGAGACAGGAGCTCTAGACATTCCTCTACTCAGGTGATGTAATAAATGATGGGATAAATATTACTATTTATTTACTCAGCTGGAGAGAAAGCAAATACCTAAATTATTCACCGAATTTCAATGGAATGGTTAAAATCAATTAATCATTTACTACATGAGCCGAGTCGTTACTAAAAATCCTAATTTCGATCTAATCCATGCATTATAACTCCTTTAATACACCAAAACGTATTTTGGATGGGTGTTTACAATGGTAAAATTTTTGACAAAATGGCGGTGTGTTTCGTGTGACGTAATGATGACGGAAGAATTTATTATTTACGTAGGTTCGCAAGGGGTACATTGAAGGGTAGCTCAAAGGTCGAGTTAGTTTAAAAATTCGAATTTATGTCATTTTTTCCAAAAGTTTGATGATGCAGAAATGTAGTTCAATATTTTACTCTATTAAATTAATTTTGGTCATCCTAATTACGCAAAAAACAATCCGTTCTTGAGCTGCACTAACCTACGTAAATATTCAACTCTTTCGTCACACACACAGTACCACCATTTTGTCAATTTTTTACCATTGTAAACACCCACCCTAAAGGCATTTTGTTGCATAGAATGAAATATAATTGGGCGATGGAGGCCAAACTGGGATTTTTAGAAACGACCCGGCTCATGAAGGTAAATGATTAATTGATTTTTAACCATTCCATTGAAATTCGGTGAATAATTTAGGTATTTGTTTTCTCTCCAGCTGAGTAAATAGATAGTAGTTATATACAAAGTCATCCATAAATTATTATACATGTTTAAAACTAGTTATATTATCAAGTTATCATCGATGAAAGCATCATTTTGCTAAAGGGGAGTGTTTTTCAGGTAAAATTGTGTTTAAATATTGAAAAATATAATGGTATTTTTCCCCAGATGTATATTTTTCTCCAAAATTTAAAAGAATTTCAAGAATATTGTTTTTCAAGAAAAACTACAATGTACTTCATTGCATACATTTGGATCATTATGTTAAGGTTTCACTTTCAGATACTGTAAAACTCCCAACATTTTAATTCTATGAATGAAATTTGACATGATGATTATAATTTAAACCTATGGCAAAAAAAATTGTATAATTATTTATGGATGACATGTATACATAGATTCTATCAGTTGAAATTCCTATTAAATGTAAATTATATTTTTGAACACAATTTTTTTTTTCTAGAATCATGGATACTTGATTGCTTTGACTGTGTCAGGTCACTGGATTCAGAAACTCAACTTTTTGAGCAGGGGAAACGCCAAGAGCAAATTGTGTTTCGGTTTTGTTTTTTGAAACCTTCCGCGGTCGAAAAAACAGGATTATTTTTTGTCAAGTGTCCGACACCGGAAAACAATCGGTCACATTCAGATTCGTATTTTAACGGTAAAATTTGCATGTATGGGTGAAAACGCAATATAAGCACATGTATCATAAACTTAAAATTTCGTATTAGTTATAAAATTTTAGATGACATATCATACTTATAAAAAATTCGCGATTTTCTGACGGCACCCGATTTCTCTTGAAAATCAGCACGAAATTCAACTCGATTTTTAAAACTTGTACGTTTTTTGTACCATGAATATTTCTCTTTGAAATTTTGACATAACATTACAATACTATTGTTATTTATTTCCTAAAAATATTATACCTGGTGCATAAAGTGTAGATATCTGAAAAAAGCAAAAAACCAAGAGCCTCCATTCGTCGTCAATGAAAACAAAAATGGCTGCGAGCTTCAGTGTACAGTAAATTCAGTGTCGTGTTTGAACGGTAAAATTGGCATTTATGGGTGTGAACGCATTATAAGCAGATTTCTCATGAACTTAGAATTTTGCAGTATGAAAAAATCCGAGATGACATGCATATTTACAAAAAATTCGCGATTTTCTGACGGCACCTGGTTTCTCTTGAAAATCACTGTTAATCAGCATGACTCAATTTTTAAAACTTGTACGTTTTTTGTATCATGAATATTTCTCTTTGAAATTTTGACATAACATTACAATACTATTGTTATTTGTTTTCGCAAAATATTATACCTGGTGCATACGGTGTGGATATCTGAAAAAAGCAAAAAAAACCAAGATCCTTCATTCGTCGTCAATGAAAACAAATATGGCCGCGAGCTTCAGTGTACACTAAATTCAGTGTCGTATTTTAACGGTAAAATTTGCATTTATGGGTGTAAACGCATTATTAGCAGATTTGTTATGAACTTAAAATTACGCATGTATGAAAATATTCTGGATGACACGCATACTTGCAAAAAACCCCTCTATTTTCTGACGGCACCTGATTTCTCTTAAAAATCACTGTAGCCTAATCACAAATCAGCATGAAACTCGACTCGATTTTTAAAACTTGTACGTTTTTTGTACCATGGTCTTTTCTCTTTGAAATTTTGACTTAGTAATACAATATTATTGTAATTTATTTTAACAAAGTATTATACCTGGTGCATGCGGTGTCAATATCTGAAAAAAGCAAAAAACCAAGAGCCTTCATTTGTCGTCAATGAAAACAAATATGGCCGTGACCTTCCATGTACTCATACATTGTACATACATCTGACGTAGTGACGTCAATATCGTGTTTTCGCTTCATCACACAGTCGAGTCATGACTGTTGCATGCATTATCGATATTTCTACCTACATGCACTGTCAGCTGCCCAGCATGTTTACATATTGTGCTGACTTCTAATCGTTACATGTTGCAGGGATCCTACCATTTTGAGGTCCAAAATATAGGAAAAATAGGAATGTGGCATCAAAATTGTAGGAGTTTTATAGAAAATTATAGGAGTTTCCATTAAAATTATAGGAAAATTTTTAAATAATTTGCACAAAAATATACATCCATGGCCTCTCCTACAGCCATTTCTGTTCCCCCTTTTACTAACAAGCATAAAATATTGGCAACTGCAATGTATACTTACTGGTTTAAAAATACATTTAACTAACCGTGAATGTTGTTTCATATATGTACTAAATGCAAGAAAATGTCCCCATTCTGAATTCCAGTAACAAAAATCATGATAGAAAAATATAAGAAAAGGGTAAAAAATTATAGGAAATACAGCCCAACCTGCCCTCAAGGCCACATCTATATAATGGTCACCTGCCTATAAAGGCCAGTATAATTGTATCCTAATTGTTCTTTATTCATATTATTTGAACCTGTATACAAATGTCACCTGTCCATTAAGGCCACTTTTACTGGTTCCTTTGGGTGGCCTTGATAGACAGGTTTAACTGTGTAGGAAAACATAGAAATGGTAGGATCTCTGATGTTGACCTCCACTCAAAGCAATATGTCTTGCTGGTCCAAATAATCAGCATTGATGTGTGTGTGTGTGTATGAGAGAGAGGAGAGCATATGTGTGATGGGAGGGTAGGATTTGAGGAATTTTAAAACTGCATGATTATGTACAACATATTTACCCATTACAAGCCATATGTGTTATATACATGTACATGAGTAGTCTACTACAATATTTGACTTATTTCAAACCAAGACCAGAATATGCAGGTGTGCAATAAAGTATTTATAAATAAAAAAAATGAAATGCATACATTAAATAATTAGAATGCTGCATCAAAACTAACCAAAGATAAATCTCATTTTTTTAAATTTTAAAATTAATTGTACATGTGAAGTAGTCATGGACTTGACATTTTAATGAGGGAAAAGCATAAACTATATTATGTTGAGGCAGTGCTTGTGAAAACAATATTCATTAACTTGGGTTTGAGTTTAGCTGTGGATTAACATATTTAGACATTGCTTCAATATTTCATATCACAAAATTTCATATGCATACATGTATATATATATACACATGTATTTTAGTTGTTTAATGTGTAATTTCAGTGTTCAATCATGAATTTCATTCTTTCCTGATCATTTTCAGCTTATGAGGGTTAATTTGAGGTTGAATGTTACACAAATGAAAGTGTAAATAAAATTTACATCAAATACTTATGATAATTCCACATCAATTTAGTTTATTTTATATAGTTTTAATTTTAATACTAATTTTACCAGTCTAAAAAAGGGTTTTATCATAATATATAAATGAAAAATGCACAAGTTATGAGTTATCAGTCAAAACTTGTTAAATCCATGGAGCAAGGAATAATATAACTACCAGATGTGAAATAAGGTGTTTGTTGCTGAATAAGAGAAAGTTTATAAGTGCCTTACATTGCATGTCCAAATTTCACAAAAAGTGAAATCATTTTTCATATTGAAATAATCAGTATGGGGGTCTTTCTCTGGTTCCATACTTGTTCATCATCTGAATTAAATGACAACTTATGATGGGTCATGTTAGCTTAAATTTGAATTACTCTGGCTTTTAAGTCAACATCAGATGATGGACACATGTAATGTTGTAGGTATGGTATGTCTATGTGTTTGTAACTCACATCTAAACACATCTGTCAAACTAAATTAAGCAAAGTGACTTTAATGACTTGGCTCAGTTGTGGGTGTTGAATCAAGATTATAATGGACAATTTGCAATGTTTTAGACCTATCTGTTTATGGTTTAAGTTAAATTATAATTTCATTTCATTATTTAGCAATTTCAATTATTACATTAGCAAAAAGATGCTGTCTCCTCTAAAGTTTTAGAGCAAAAACAGTAGAGCTGTCATGTGCTACTGAAATAATATAATTCAAATGTTCTGACTTTGAATGCATTATTTTAATAAAAATTCAAAATCACTTTAATCAGCACATGACAATTTCATAAAAATTCAATAGTAGCATATGCCAGAGCTAATTACAATAAAAATAACTTAGTAGCTTAGATCATAGATGTATACACACTGTATGAGTCCAGTTTTTATGCAAATTTTCAATTTGTATAGGATTTCAAATGAATTTTTTTCTGTTAAAATTTGATTAAACAATTAAATGGGACTGTATAATAAACCATGAGTTCATGCTTTGTACCAAAGTAAGGAAGGCGGGGTTTTTATTACATTAGAATTTGAAAAAAATATATAATTAAGACCAGTGCCAATCTTGTGATGAAATTCAAAATGTACATATTTATGAATTGAGAGCTAAATCTAAGTTGAAAGATGTTCCTCATCTAAGGAATATTTTATGTAGAAATCCACACTCCTGGTCAAATATTAATGGTAAATATTTTGAGTAAACCCATTCCCCATGTATTTAAAATAAAATAAATAAAATAAGACAGTTGAATGTTATTTAGCAGCCAAATAAATTGAAGGCCTACAAAGCATACAGGCCAATGTGTCCTGAGTACATGCAGGCCAGTGTATTGGTATCCATGCAAACTTCATATATTCAGTGGTACCACAAATCAATCCTGCATGTTATATGGTGTAAAAACCATGACTACCATGTACAAAATACAAAAGGATCATTCGGGAATGCAAAAAATAACTTTGAGGCGGTGACGGCACTTTTCTAAGATGGCTGCCTGAAAGTAGACCCAAATTTCCGGCAAAATCGGCTTGAAGTGTGAAGAAAATTACTATTTAAATGGTAAAACTTACTTTATTTCAGCAAATAAATCCAAACAGCGTCTCTGGACTATCAAATTTACACATGGTGTACCATGAGGAAGCTGCCGTTGCATTATTTATGGGTCAAATGAGCCGGAAAAGGGACCGACCCATGATCACATATCCGACATTTTCATCGATTTTTTCGACTTTAAAACTTGTACGTTTTTTGTACCAGAAAATTTAACTGTCGAATTATACATCAAAATAAACACGGGAAAAAGTTCTTTCCATTCATATTAAAACATCTTTGGTGCATGAGCAAATGATTGAAAGAGATCACATTTTTCAAAAAAATAATTTTCGATTTTAGGCAAGTGTCCCGCATTCAATCGGTATTTAAATGGTAAAATTGCCACCAAATTAGAGCAAATCTGCCTTTAATCAATTACAATTATTCAGAAATTTTAATAAAATGCCATGTGTTTCAGTAATAACAGTCGGTAAGACAAATATTTCATTATTTCCACGCCTCGAGTGCATGCCGTTTTTGGCCATTTTTTTCACCCCTTCTGCGCGTGCAAACTTGTTTAATGAATCAATGCGTAGGCCGGGTTGGCGTTTCTCCTGGAGTATTTTATTTTTGCAATATTCAAGATGAGCATAAATCAGGAAAATTTTGGTTGCAGGGCTGTCTATCTATTGACTGTTATATTCTTAAAACTAGATATCACGATCCTTGTTAGATTTTAAAAAAAAATTTCATCAGCCAATTATTTTTAATTATAGTCATGTAACTTGATATTCGGAGTTATTTCCCTTACTAAAAAAACCTCTAAATTACTTAAAAATCCCAGGACTCAGTTGTTCAAAATTTGATTAGTTAACCAATGATTAACACAAATTCAGAATATCAATAAAAATCAACATATCATTATTAAATTGATAAATCTATAGCAAAGTGCTTCAGTTTGATAAAGTTTTATTCACTTTCAATATTTGTAATATCAATTTCTTAACATGTTTAAAACTATGCAAAAATCAATCTTTGACTTAACAGTTGATTAAACTAACCAAGCTTTGAACAACTGGTCCCAGATATGAATGACAACAGGCAAAGTCAAAGTCTTCAGTATTGTTTTTGTTAAAAAATAAAAAAATAAAAAATTAAATATCATCACATTGGGTTTTCAGTTTAAACAGGATTTTGATTTACTCAGGGTAAAGGCAGGTTAGCTACACTATATACAGTCAAACCTTTCTATAAAGGCCACTTAAAGAAACCAGTAAAATGGCCTTTATGGTCGGGTGACCTTTATATACAGGTTCAAATAACATGGATAAGGAGAAATTGGGATTAGAATTAAGTGGTCTTTCAAAGAGGTGGCCCTTAACACAGGTTTGACTGTTTGTCTATGTATTGAAACAGGTGTCAAGAATATGTACATTGATATGGGTGATATTTTTGAAAGATAATGAGATAATTAAATGCTAATAATGAAAGCTAAGTTATTTTTGTAAAAAAAAAATCTGAAAATGTTTGTACTGTAATACATAGATTTATTATTTTTATTACTATAAAAACTGATTGTAATATGTATTTTTACAGAACTTCATTGTATAACATTGAATTAAATACCTAAATTATATATTTTTAATATTTTTATGTTTAAATATGTACCATAGTACTTGTTTGCATAATCATTGTCATGTATGAAATCATGGGAAATAAATATTGAACTTATTTAGTTATATTTTACATATTATACTTTATAGATAATGATTTAGTCCATATGAAATCCAGAAAGCCAAAGAATAGAAATATTGCCAGTTTTCAAAATAACAGCCAGTCTGCCAGTCTGAGACTAGTAATTTTCTGGCAGGACTGTTAACTTTTTCAACAAATCCCTACCAAACTCTATAGAAACTAGTTAAAATTACAGGTCAGGGCTGGTTGGAATATCAGCCAAATTTCAAACCCTGAATATTGACATGAACAAGTTCTATGAAATGTTTTGTAAGATTATCAAAATAGCCTACCATTTCCAGTTTAATTGAGATGTCCATATATTTATGACTTAAAATTTTCTAATCTGACCACTAAAATTTCCCAAAACAATAGTGATACTGAAACATTATGTATTATAAACTTAATCTATTTGTCCAATACTGTCCTGACCATTCAGATATCGTGATTATAAAATATTATGTATTTGCATTTAGAAAGATCCTAGCAATTGCATGTCATATTATGGATTTGTCAATTGGCTTGCTGAAGTTAAGTGGTTTTCTTCAGATACTGTGGTTTCCTACATCATAGCAGAACTGACCAGCTCTATATAATTGTGAAAATCTTAACTGGGATGTAAACCTCAATTGTTCAACTCCATTCCTTTCAAGTTTATGAAGCTGGTTGACGTTGATCCTTATTGAAAGTCACAGTGAACGTAAATATATGTAGTAAAATCTTTCAACATCTTCTTGTAATTACCCTAGCACTCTTTATAGAAATTTCATATATAGCACAAGTGTATGAATCCTTGAAGGTTGTTGACCTTCATTTAAGTACACAATGGCATGAAGTGGTAAGAACTTTAAACATCCTTTTGTTATGAACCAAAAAGTCTAAAAGTTGAAGTTTGAACTTCAAATACAACATCACATGGAGTTCTACTAGATTTGAGAAGTTTAATTATCATTCAAAAAGTGGTAAAATATTGAACCACCTTTATCTTAAATTGAAATGAGTGTGGACTTAATATGTAATTGCAATTTAGAGGCTTCCTTTACTTTCAAGTTTGCGTTGTGGCTTTGAATGCAGGTCAAAGCATTAATTTAATCAAAATGTCCAAGAGTTTGAAACTTCACATTGCCTATAGCCTTACCAAAATGTTGGTTAATCTTAACCTTCATTTAAGGTCAAAGTCATTTTAAGCTGTTTAACATTTAAACTGCATCTTATACAAACCAAAGCCCTTGAAAGTTGAAATTTGTCATTGGTGCATTAAGTTTAACAACTATTTAAATATGCTACTATATTCAAAATGTACTTCTCCAGGATTCAAGCCCATTAACTAGGGGTTTTGTAAGGCATATTTAACTGAACTTATCAGTTTTCAAAGTTTTTACTATGCTTTTGGTTATGATTTGGACATGGATTGGTATGTTATGGTTGACTTTTGGTTTATGAGTTGGATATGGATTGGTATGTTTGTGGTTGACTTTTGGTTTATGTGTTGGACATGGATTGGTATGTTTGTGATTGACTTTTGGTTTATAATTTGGACATGGATTGACATGTTTGCGATTGACTTGGTTTATAATTTGGACATGGATTGGTATGTTTGTGGTTGACTTTGGTTTATAATTTGGACATGGATTGGTATGTTTGTGTTTGACTTTTGGTTTATAATTTGGACATGGATTTTATTATGATTTGGACCTGGGTTGGTATGTTATGATTTGGACATGGGTTGGTATGTTATGATTTGGACATGGGTTGGTATGTTATGATTTGGACATGAGTTGGTATGTTTGTGGTTGACATTTGGTTATAATTAAGACATGAGTTGGTATGTTTGTGGTTGACATTTGGTCATAATTTGGACATGAGTTGGTAATTTGTGGTTGACATTTGGTCATAATTTGGACATGAGTTGGTATGTTTGTGGTTGACATTTGGTTATAATTTGGACATGGGTTGGTATGTTTGTGGTTGACTTTTGGTTTATGATTTAGACATGGGTCGGTATGTTTGTGGTTGACATTAATAATTTGAACATGGGTTGGTATTTTTGTGGTTGAATTTTGGTTTATGATTTAGACATGGGTTGGTATGTTTGTGGTTGAATTTTGGTTTATGATTTAGACATGGGTTGGTATGTTTGTGGTTGACTTTTGGTTTATGATTTAGACATTGGTTGGTATGTTTGTGGTTGACTTTTGGTTTATGATTTAGACATGGGTTGGTATGTTTGTGGTTGACTTTTGGTTTATGATTTAGACATGGGTTGGTATGTTTGTGGTTGACATTTGGTTATAATTTGGACATAGGTTGATATGTTTGTGGTTGACATTTGGTCATAATTTGGACATGGGTTGGTATGTTTGTGTATGACTTTTGGTTTATGATTTAGGCATGGGTTGGTATGTTTGTGGTTGACTTTTGGTTTATGATTTAGACATGGGTTGGTATGTTTGTGGTTGACTTTTGGTTTATGATTTAGACATGGGTTGGTATGTTTGTGGTTGACTTTTGGTTTATGATTTAGACATTGGTTGGTATGTTTGTGGTTGACTTTTGGTTTATGATTTAGACATGGGTTGGTATGTTTGTGGTTGACTTTTGGTTTATGATTTAGACATGGGTTGGTATGTTTGTGGTTGACATTTGGTTATAATTTGGACATGGGTTGGTATGTTTGTGGTTGACATTTGGTCATAATTTGGACATGGGTTGGTATGTTTGTGTATGACTTTTGGTTTATGATTTAGGCATGGGTTGGTATGTTTGTGGTTGACTTTTGGTTTATGATTTAGACATGGGTTGGTATGTTTGTGGTTGACTTTTGGTTTATGATTTAGACATGAATTAAATAAGATAATTAAACTCTCTACTTTGGCGTTCAAACGATCAAGCTTAAGGGGAATCTTGACGAATCCATCGCATAGAAGTGCCATGTGCTACTTTTGACTGAATTATTTAAAAAAAAGTAGCAAATGACAGAAGTACATAAATTTCTAACACTACTGATCGAGTCAAAAAGGGAATTTCTGTCACAGCTAACCCAAGAAGCACTGATTTTGTTTAAGCTCACCTAATTGATGGTCATGTGAGCTTATTGTGTATGTGTTTGCATTGTTATCACCTATTTTCAACTTCTCTGAAACTACCAGACAGAATTCAACGAAAATTGGTCAGAAGTATAAACTGGCCTATGCAATTCAGATTTGTTCATGACGTTGTCATAGCTACCATAACTAGGTCATGATGACCTAAGGGTGCAAAAATTTAAAAAAAATCTTCTCCGAATCTGACGATTGGAAAAAAAAATTGATGTGATATTTGGTTTCTTTAGGGTCTTAAGCCTATAGTTTGTTCATTTCTTGAAATTCTTACAAAAACAGGTTACGCATCTTGCGTTTTATTTTAAAAAGTCATAACATAGTTTTCAAATTGTTATAACTTGACTATTTAATCACATAATAAAATGGGGGCTCGGTTTTCTTGTAATAAGCGTCAATATTGGGTCAATGTCAACTGTGAAGGTCATGATTTTTTAGCTTTCTGAATGTCATAATTTTTTAGCTTTCGAAATTTTATTTATTATCTGGAAAAAAGTAAACTTTTGGTAGAGGCATGTATATTAGAATATTGTTGGTATTGATAAAATAATGATTTTGATATATAGATCAAAAGTCATGGGTTCAAAGGTCAAGGTCACAGATGCAAAAGAATATTGAAATGGTAAATTATTTTGAAAACATTTAGCTTATTGTATAAACATGTATATTAGAATACTTTAGGCCAATTTGATATATGGGTTTGAAGGTCAAGGTCCCAGATGCAAAAAATACCCAAATGTTTAATTATCTTGAAAACTATAAACTTTTTGTATAGGCATGTATGTTAGAAAATAGTGTTGGTATCGATGTAACAATCATTTTGATATATAGATTAAAGACATGGAATTAAAGGTCAAGGTCACAGATGAGAAAGAATACCAAAATGGTTGATTATCCGAAAAAGCCTCAAATGGTTACTATTTGGAAAGATTTTGACATTGGGGTATCAGTATTTATGTTTTTGTAAAGTATCAGCTATCCATTATTATACCCCCGCTTAAAAAGTGGGAGTATATAGTGATAGGGGTGTCCGTCCGTCCGTCCGTCCTTCCGTTACACCTTAGGGTACCTATCTTTTATCCGCAACTCCTCCTAACCCCTTTAATGGATTTTCATGAAACTTTCACACAATCTTTGTGATATAATGTAGATGTGCACCTCCTATTTAAATTTTTGTTCCGATGGATTTTTGGGAGCGGGAGGTATATTTGTGAGCTTGGGGCTCCCAATGGACCGCTTGTTATATTTCTCCAAAAACAACAACAACAACAACAACAGTATTTATAATCTATCATTATATCTACGCAATAACATTCAGAAATAAAATA
The DNA here is from genome assembly GCA_021292105.1 of Anadara kagoshimensis. NCBI lineage: Eukaryota > Metazoa > Mollusca > Bivalvia > Arcoida > Arcidae > Anadara > Anadara kagoshimensis. The sequence continues at coordinate 53,998,896 of CM037858.1, forward strand.
GATGATAAAAAAGAAATAGAAATGAAAATAAGCGTAAAAAATTATATTTCATTTTAAAATAAAGGAACAAATAAATGTGCAATGGGAAATGAAAATGAAACATTGTCAATTAATAATAAATAAGTAAGTAAAATAGATAAAAAAAATTAAATAAAACATGAATAAATAAAAAGGGAATGAAAATAAATGAAATATTTTCCATAATTGAAAAATAAAATGCATAAGAAAAAATACAAATCAAAATGAAAATGTATGAATATTCAAACAGACATATAGATTAATATTTCAATAACGGAAACAATACAACACATAAGTTGTATAACAACTTAATCACCATTCTGTCGATAAAAACATAATTTTATTCATAATTAATATATCGTCATTTTTCTCCAGAGATAACCATTTTAATTGAACTTGTTTACTTCGGTTTTCTTGGTCACGCCGTTCTTTATTCTCCTCAACCCCTTTGTTACTCTACGGAATATTCCTGATTTGTTTCCTGTTTTCTGTTTTGGCCGATACTCATGCTTGTCTATCTGACGTGTCTCATGGTTGTCAATCTGACGAGTATTTACTCGTATCTTGTGTTCTACAAGCTCTTTTATAACATATCCTATATCTATCTTTATGTCAGCATTTCCTTCTTCTTCTTGTCTGGGAATAAAAACAATTATGAAGTCCATAAGAGAAACCCCGACAATTCATAATCTTATTGTTTATTTAATTCCAATTATAATAGGAAGAAGGAAAATGCAGTCGAACCAGAGACCCAAAACTCGCCTTTAGTGCTGGAGGTACTGAGCTCGATCCTGCATTTTCTCTTTTATGTTACTATACAATTTTGAGCTAGGATTTTTGCAAACCTGAAAAGTAACGAAAATAGTTCAAACATCCCAGATTAAATATCAATAGTATTGCCGCTGTAATGTAACAATTGTGGTGCGTCCACTGCAAAATGTTCAATGAACTTTGTATTCGAAAAGCAACATTACAAGAGCAAGCAAATTGACCCCAAACGATGAAAATGTAAGCCTATAAATAAATTAGTTTTAAAGAATAAAGCTGTTTATTTATTTATTTTTTATTAATTAATTAATTAATTTATTTATTTATTTAATCATTTTCTGTTTCATGTGAATTCAATTCTACAAATGTTTCAACTAAAACCATTTCAACAACCTACCTTAAATATGTCTTGAATGTTGGCTCTGGTCCCTGAGCTCGGAACCACTCCACTGGACATGGTCTGTTGTAATGTCCTCCAATTGGTCCCTCATATGCCGCCGGATAGATTTTCCAGAAGCACTTGTCACTATAGAGTAAATGTGGCATGACTATAACACTGTGTTCACAATTATTGCTGAAATATTTCGCTTTTATACTGCCGCTCTGTTGCGCTGATCACTAATAACTGAATTGTGTTGTAACTTGGGGGTTACGTGATTTTATTGTCGCGATGTTACCGAGTAACCGATATGTGACGTCATATCCGCTAAAACCCCGTTACCATGTTATCGCGAAAAAATTATAGTATTTTACCCGATACTGTTTCAATACTGGCGCTGCAACAGCGTCTGATCATCTGTCGTACTAAATCCACTAACACCCCACCACCCATCCCCAACCCCCGTTACTGGCTTACTTGGAAAAATTACAGTATCGTGCCGGATACTTCCTAATTCAAGCGCAGACATTGCAATTGAGCTACGCAATCACCTATCGATCCAGACCCGGCGCCACCACCGACCCGACTAAATAACATATTCCCACATAGAGATGAAACTATGATGATCAGTGCAAATTCAAGTTAATTATATCAAAATTATATTTTCGCGAAAAAAATATTTTTGCGTCTTCTTGCTCTCAAATTTACGCAAAAACGCCAACGCGAAAACTCTCTCTCTCTCTCAAAAAAAAAAAAAAAAAAAAAAAAAAAAAAAAATCCCGATGGAAGGTACACGTGTATTATGACCGGTGTCCTTTCAAAGTTTTTAATCAGTGGTCTCAATATGCGTTAAATATATTTGTTTTGCATGGTTCATGTTAATAAATTATAACGCTATATTTTGTTTGGTTATACTCTGAACTAACACAATCGCACAATGACGTTAAGATAATGTAGTACCCATGGCTTGCTGCTTGAAAACTGCATTGGAAACCAAACTTTACCGACCGATAGGTATTTCCATAGACTATTTTCAAAAGCCTAGTATTTATTCTTGCCTCTTGGACTAATATTTAAATTAATATAATTGAAATATTCTTTACAGGGACGTGAAACCCAGCTAAACATTCGAATTGAAAGTGACTGACTAGATTAACATCTTCAATTAAACCTCAGATGATATACCATTTGGTTTAATTCCCTTAAAGTGGTGTATTTGTTCTGAATTTCATTTTATAAATCCATAATTTTTGTACTACATTAAGCTGTTTATGCGTATTTTGATTTTGGCCCCTCCGTTTTTAGCTCACATGACCATAGGTCATGTGAGCTTATGGCATAGCGCAGCGTGTGTATGTGCGTGCGTCGTTAACACACATTTTCGACTTCTCCTTTGAAACTACTGGACAGATTTCAATGAAACTTGGTAAGAAGTATATATGGGCCGGTGCAATTCAGATTTGTTCGTGGCGTTGCCATGGCTACCATATCTAGGTCAAGGTGACCTAGGGTTGCAAAAATCTTAAAAAATCTTCTTCTCCAAAACCAATGATTGAAGAAAAAATCTGATGTGATATTTGGTTTCTCTAGGGTCTTAAGCCTATAGTTTGTTCATTTTTTGAAATTCGGACAAAAAATAGGTTAAGCGTTTTTGCGTTTAATTTTGAAAAAATTGTAAAATAGCTTCAAATTGTTAAAACTTGACTATTTGACCAGATAATGACATAGGGTTTTCAGTTTTGACATATTCTTGTAATTACCTTCAAAATGGTGTCAAGGTCAATTATGAAGGTCATGACCTAATTTTTTACCTTTCTAATATTATTTATTATCTGGAAAACTATAAACTTTTTATATAGGCATGTAAATTAAAATATTGTTGGTATTGAGGTAACGATCATTTTGATATATAGATAAAGGTCATTGGTTCAAAGGTCAAGGTCACAGTAGCAAAACAATACCAAAATGTTTCTTTATCATGAAAACTATAAACTTTTTATATAGGCATGTATATTAGAATGTTGTGGGTATTGATACAACGATCATTTTAATGTATAGAAAAAGGTCATGGGTCCAAAGGTCAAGGTCACAGTAGCAAAACAATGCCAAAATGGTTAATTATCTCGAAAACTGTAAACTTTTTTTATTATCATGTATATTGGAATGTTGTTAGTTTTGATGTAACGATGATTTTGATATATAGATTAAGGTCATTGGTTCAAAGGTCAAGGTCACGGTTGCAAAACAATACCAAAAAGGATAATTATCTCGAAAACTATAAACTTTTGTATAGGCATGTATATTAGAATGTTGTAGGTATTGATACAACGATCATTTTGATGTATAGAAAAAGGTCATGGGCCCAAAGGTCAAGGTCACAGTAGCAAAACAATACCAAAATGGTTATTTATCTTGAAAACTATAAACTTTTTGTATAGGCATGTATATTGGAATGTTGTTGGTTTTGATGTAATGATCATTTTGATATATAGATTAAGGTCATTGGTTCAAAGGTCAAGGTCACGGTTGCAAAACAATACCAAAAAGGATAATTATCTCGAAAACTATAAACTTTTTGTATAGGCATGTATATTAGAATGTTGTAGTTATTGATACAACCATGATTTTGATGTATAGAAAAAGGTCATGGGTCCAAAGGTCAAGGTCACAGTAGCAAAGCAATACTAAACTTGTTAATTATCTCGAACGCTATAAATTTTTTGTATAGGCATGTATATTGGAATGTTGTTGGTTTTGATGTAACGATCATTTTGATATGTAGATTTAGGTCATTGGTTTATAGGTAAAGGACACAGATGCGAAAGAAATCTGAAATTGTTCATTATCTTGAAAACTATGAACTTTTTGTATAAGCATGTATATGAGAAAGTTGTAGGTATTGATACAACGATCATTTTGATGTATAGAAAAGGGTCATGGGTCCAAAGGTCAAGGTCACGGCTGCAAAACAATACGAAAAAGGTTAATTATCTCGAAAACTATAAACTTTTCGTATAGGCATGTATATTAGAATATTGTTGGTATTGATGTAACGATTATTTTGATATATAGATTATGGTCATCGGTTCAAAGGTCAAGGTCACAGATGCGAAAGAATACTGAAATGGGTTCATTATCTTCAAAACTATTAACTTTTTGTATAGGCATGTATATTAGAATGGTGTAGGTATTGATACAAGGATGTTTTGATGTATAGAAAAAGGTCATGGGTCCATAGGTCAAGGTCACAGTAGAAAACAATACCAAAATCGTTAATTATCTCTTAGACTATAAACTTTTTGTATAGGTATGTATATTGGAATGTTGTTGGTTTTGACGTAACGATCATTTTGATGTATAAAAAAAGGTCATGGGTCCAAAGGTCAAGGTCACGGTTTTTAAACAATATGAAAAAGGTTAATTATCTCGAAAACTATAAACTTTTTGTATAAGCATGTATATTAGAATATTGTTGGTATTGTTGCAGTGATCATTTTAATATATAGATTATGGTCATTGGTTTGAAAGTCAAGGTCACAGATGCAAGTAGCAAGTTTCATAAATATCTAAATATCCACATCAGAGTTATTGCTCCTTAAATGTAGTATTTATTGTGTTTTTGTGCTGGTTACGGCCCAGGTGAGCGGTACAGGCCCTATTGGGCCTCTTGTTAAATTTGCTGCCTCGGCCCTGATGCTTTCATTTTATTGGCATGTTTCAAAGATATTTTGCGTTATTTCTTTTACAATTTAATCTTCATCTCCAATTTACTGGACCAAATTTAATATTTGGCAATTAACATTATTTGTCATTAAAGTTTTTACAACTGAACATTCACGCATTTGCAGCCCAGATTTCTTAAACTAAACCATGCTAATGCAATGCAACGACATTGTAGCATCAAGACATTCCGAGGCAAATATTAAGTCTAGGCGACCGATAGCCCTGTGTAAACTCTTGGACCTGCAATTGCAGAAATGAGTGAGATACTTTAGGACCAATGATAGTACCTAACATACACTACACTACTGCGAGGTACCATTGGTCGTATTTAAAAAAACGCAGACTGACAGACGGCGGGTAAAACGGAAGAAAACGTGCAGCATTTACATGTATGCAGGTGGTTCCAATTGCCAATAACCTAAAATATTGAAAAGTCCGCTGGTAAAATTGTTCCTTGAACAAAATCGCCGTTATTTCATATCCTGTTTATCTTTCAACTCGATAAAATAGTTCCCAACGAAATAATTAACTTTTCACATTTTGTGCTGGTTATTAAATAAATTTGATGTTTTTTTCCGATTTGAATTGTTCGATATCCGCCTTAATAACGTTCTATTGACCGATAGTTATCCGATTTTCTCTATTTTCAATGAAGCCGCTAAAATAATTATTTCATTACCTGGCAATATCCGATGGTTATATACAACTTCTAAAGACAACGTTAATCCTTATATTCTTTGTACTCAAAAAAACCGGATGACATATTTGAATGTATTATTTTTGATGTCGAAATTATTCGATCATAGTGTTAATGTCAATACAAGGCGAAATTTAAACATCGTAAGCCATTCTCAACAATGTCAACAGCCTGTTGCTGTTTTAGTACTCTTTAAAAATTAAATACATGTACACGAATTGACGGATGGATTGGTATATCGAAAAGAACTAGGCGCTTAAGTTAGCTGATTCAAAGTGAAATCGTACGTCAATATGTTTAAAAGGGTGAGTATTTTATTCATATTTTAACTTAAATAATGTAATATTTTTCTGTCTGTGCGTCTTTTAATACGCAATAGTTTTAAAGTCGAATATTTTGGCTAAAGTGACGTTTTTATTGAGACAGTTGTTTATGTGGGATACTTTGGAGAAATTTAGTTAATCAAACATCAATAATATTAGGCAGACTTGTTACATTTTAATTGTTTATTAATGATAATTTTATATTGACAATTTGCCCAATGCATACCCCTTACCCTCTCCCTAGCCAGTCACATACATCTTAAAGGGACTACGGAACATTGAGTGTATGTTTGGCTTTGAAAGATAACATCTCTTAGAATAAATACAATTCCACAACCTAGCCCTTTTTGAAGGGATACAAATGTATCATTTTAGTTGGGTTTTTTTTCAAGATTTTATATCGCACAGAACAGATACGCAACCAAAAAGTTAAGAGCCCCATCAAAAATATTATTTCATTTTGTACAACATAAATTATATCATTTCATCGCCACACTTCTCATAGTTTCATTAATGAGATTTAGTTTGATGCACAATAATTACCTCATTACATCATTTGAAACAATACAAAATACAGATGGATTTTTAAATTTTTATGATATTACATAATATGATATTAACTATTAACCAAGTCCCTGGGTTCTCAAAATCGCGGATGCCAGAAAATTTTAGACTTTTTTTAGAATTGTATATAAAGGATAAACGTGACTCAAAATAATAGGAAAAATGGAAAACAGTACACGTTTTACATAAATAGAGAAAGAAAATGGTCATCAAAGTTTAAAAAATGTAAGATGAGCACCGAAAAGGTGTACACTCGCAGCATATATGTAATGCATGTTGTCATATACCATTTGTTGAATTTAATCATAAAATTAATCAAAAATGGCTTTGAATGTATTTTGTAATTAGATTCAACAAATGGTATATGACAATGTTATAAACCCAAAATTGCCTTAATTCCAGATCTAAAGTGGTTGGTTACCTAGACAGTAATTATCAAACTTAGTTTGGGTGTTGTTCTTGGTTTGCTATGCGTACCTATCAGTTAGATACAAAATCATTAAAACTTTTGACATACGATTTCCAGGTTAGTTTGTCCCGTCCAGAAACTTAGTTTAAATTGCAAGCAAGATGTCTTTAGCATGTACTGAGACACGGCACCTCGATCGGGTTTGAGTTTCTGCCGAAAAATTGCTATGGTATGGAGCTTTTCACAGTCCTAGAATGGCAGGAGATAAAAATCGTATCAGAAAATTTTCAAATCCCGAGTGAAGTGAATCCCACAATTCTTAACCTTGAAAGCCAGCAACAGTATCACTTTGTTATATCCGACGTTTTTCAAAGTAAATAACTGAAATCATGTAAGTGGAAGCAATTAATTGAAAAAATATCTACACGGTAATAACAAAAACAGCCGAGCAAGACAGGGGAAGAAAAAAAAAAACAAACATTTAATTAGAGTGTCACCTACTAGGAAACAATGTAGTACATTTAGAATATATACATATAAATATAATGTCCAATCTACAATTTAAGCCTTATATGAGGTGCTATTTAAACACAATTTTCGTACTAAAAGAATATTAAAAAGTTCAAATTTTTGGACCACATAATACAAAAGAAAAATAAACATGTATACGAGGGTGGGTCAAAAAGTTTATAGAACGGGGTATATATTGCCGCAACAAACCATACATTTTATTATTATTCAATATAGTCCCCATTTACCCCAATGCACTTAGCCCACTTTTCTTTCAGACTGTCCATACCTTTGAAATAGAAATCTTCGGTTTGGTCCTGAAACCATGCCTCTGTGACAGCCTTAAGTCCATCATCATCAGGAAATCTGATTCCCCATAAATGGGATTTCAAATTTCTAAATAGGAAATAATCACTGGGTGCCAAATCGGGACTGTAGGTTGGGTGATTAAGTTGTTCGAACTTGCATTCACGAATCGCTGCTTGAAGAAGCAATACCCCTCGGCTCAACTTTCCCCTCCTTTTTTATTTAATAGCAGCTGTCAGCGCTTCATTAGATCAGCATAGTAAGCCCCGGTGATAGAGGTTCCAGCAGGTTTATAAGTGATTAGCAGAACACCCTTAGAATCCCAAAACATAGTGGCCATGACTTTGCCAGCTGATGGTTGGGTTTTGAATTTCTTTGGTGGGGGGGGGGAGCCAGCTAGGGTGCTTCTATTGCATGGACTCTTTTTTTTGGTTTCTGGGTCCCAATGATGAATCAATGTTTCATCACCAGTTACTAAACGTAAATGGAAGCTCTCCGGGTTATCATTATAAATGCCAAGAAGCTCCCGACTTGACTGGAGTCTTTGGAAGCGATCCTGAACATTAAGGTTTCTGGGGACCCATCTTGCGGATACTTTTGACATCCAAGATGCTCGTGGATAACCGTGTATACACTTCCATGTGAAATGTCACACTCCCTAGCTATGTCATCAATCCTAATTCGACGATCATTCATGATGAGGGTCTCCACAGACGTGACAATTTTCTTTGTGATGGCATCAGCTGGCCGACCTGACCGTGGGTCATCCTTCAGTGAGAAGCGCCCACGTGGAATAGACAGGGCAACGGTCACCGTACACCTCGGTCATTCGCCGGTGAATTTCTTTGGCATTTGATCCCTCTACTGTGAGGAACTTTATTACTGCCCTAAACTCAACATTTTGATTTTCAATCATTGCTTGATGGTCACCAATTTTGAATGCTTTTGAGAATTACACAAATATGTTGTGACAAATAAACTTAATATGTTTAAAATGGCGGAATGTTGTGTTGTCTAAATAGGTAAAGAAAATGTGTGTTAAGCTTGGCTGAATACGCATGACACTGTATTCGCGCATTTCGCAGCCGTACAGGTGTGTTGAGCTAAATAAAGAACAAATATGTTATATATTTTCCTGAATGAAATCTTATATGTATCTTTTAAATATTTTTTATAGATTTCCAAACATCGCTTCTTCACAATTCTGATTTTAGAATCAGCAGCATTACTGGCGATTAAAGGTAAGATTTCCAATAATTTTGTAATTATATTTCCAGTGGACCATTATTTCTTTTAAATTGAAAAAACAGGATGTATTGAATCATCGTACACAAAAAGCTGATATTACTGTTACAAATTACCCTGATGGATTACAGTACAGGCCTGTCTAAAGTTTAACACTCAGACCACGAACCAGTACCGAATTGAGATCTTATCTCGGTCCCTCGTAAGCTAGCTATATCTTTTTGACAGCTGGTATCTTTCTCTTGGCGGTTTTTCGGTCACTAAGCATCCACACCTCTGCCACTTAACAGCCGAGTGTCGACTCACTTAGTTAGCATTGTTTTAAATTTTCGACAGGCCTATACTTTTTATCCGTGGTAGCTTAATTCACAGAATATACGCCACAGACTTTTGTTTTCCAGTAGGAAACGCCATATCAAAAGTCTATTACAGATTGTTTTCATTTCGTTGTTAAATGTAGAATCAAAAAGCTATAAATCAATAAGTAATTATAATCCGGAGATTAAGTGTAAATTACAAAGTTGATTTCTTTGTTATGTATGGAATGCTAACACATAACACACAGGGAAACAGGATGCATGTTACAACGACTATACATAATACATAAAAGTTATATAACAAAAAATTAATGTTCCAAATAATAATCACAAAAAACACATACCAGTCCATGCCCAAACCAAAATCCCATAGCAAAGTAAAAACTTTGAACCTGGCAAATTAGGTTAAACACGTGAACTTCCACCAATAAAATGAGGCCAGGTGCTCAAGAAGGCTAAGCATCCCCTGTTTAGCTAGATGCACCCGCCACGTGTTTAATCAGAATTGGGAATGGAAGGAACACTTTGGCACAGTGGGACGTCGAATATATCGAGAATAATGTTGGATACAGACATCATAATTATCAACAACACTTTGATGGCGGCCATAAAACTTTTTTGAGGGACTTGATAAGCCTAGGCGTCAAGAATTTATTTGTTAACAGCTTGCTTAGTTGTATAAAGTTCTCGTAGTGGGAACAGGTTCTACCATAGCGTATTAATTGTAAAACAAATACGCCATTAGCAGGAGAAGCAGGTATGTTGCTGTATACAAATGGAAAGATGTCAATAGAAAAATTGAAGACATGACGTTTGTCATAGCCTTTCGTTGGCGTCGTAATTGAGATAAAAGCAGAATGTGAGGAATCAGTCGCATCTATTACTTTAAGCAAACGCTATAGATGGCATCAACATAATCTATAGACTAGGAACAAATTCAGAAAATGTGACTTGAAGCGGCATTTTTTAGTAAAAGTTGGTAACATGCTTTTCTAACATAATTCGAGGGTGCTGAATTCAAAAATGGCGGATACCAAGCTCAATTTTGAGTTTTTAAACCCATAATTCCAAAAACAAAATGGCGGCTAAAATTAATGATGTACCAATGCAAAAAATGTTACTTGGGTTGACAAATTTTAGTAAAAGTTGGTAACATGATTTAATTAACATAATTCGAGTTTGCTGAATTCAAAAATGGCGGATACAAAGCTCAATTTTGAGATTTTGAACCCATAATTCCAAAAAAAAAAAAAAAAATGGCGGCTAAAATTAATGGTGTACTAATGCAAAAATGTTAGTTGGGGTTTTAAATTATAGTAAAAGTTGGTAACATGATTTATTTAACATAATTTGAGGATCCCGAATTCACAAATGGCGGATACCAAGCTCAATATTGAGTTTTTTAACCCATAATTCCAAAAATAAAATGACGACTCATAGTGTACCAATGCAAAAATGTTACTTGGGGTTTCACATTTTAGTAAAAGTTGGCAACATGCTTAATTTGACATACTTCGAGTTTCCTGTATTTCAAAAATGACGGATACCAAGTAAAATTTTGAGTTTTTGAACCCATAATTCCGAAAACAAAATGGCGACTGTTTAAATTTATTGGCATATAATTGTTATTTAAGTTGCATGTTTTAGCAAAAGATGGTACTTTGTAGCATACCAGCATAACTTGCAGACTTAGGGTTGTTACATTAAAATGAAAAGGGCTAAACTGAAGTATAAATGTTTAAACCAAATCTAAAACAATTTCTAAAAATAAAGTGGTGGCTATAGTTAAGCGTTTGTTAATTATGTGTACCTTTTGCATAGTGTACTGATAAATCTACATGACTAATAAATTGAGTTCATTACCAATACCATACTGCTCATGGTGTGAACAGTTAAAATCAAAACTTGTGTTTGAAATGCAAAAAGAGCATATTCCAGAACACTCTCTTATACAGAGTTTGCCACATGTCCTTGCAAAATAGTATGTAGAACCCCTGGTTGTCAATGTCAAAATACCAAATTACTATGCGTGTCATCATGCATCAAACTTTTAAGAATGATATTGCTTTAATCGGTAGAATCACAACCATTACTTAAAAACATATATCGATTGATACGCTGTGAACATCATATGTAGTGGTTTGAATTTTGACGGTAATATTGCATTATTTTACAACATAGTATCGGTCTCTATACAGTTTTGGGAGCTCAATGCAACTTTTAAATAATTCATTTTCTTGAAAATTCAGAAAGTCCTCCAATTAATATATAACATCATCATCTAACTATAAAACTGGGTAATGTAAATAGCAAGACTGATCTGCAAGCTCAAGCAAAAAATTGGCCACTCAATTTAAAATTGGTGCTGAACAGGGATTCTGGTTATTTTGTCAAGCATCATACGGATTCCAAACAAAAATATACTGAAGATACCATCAACAAAATGTTGGAGTTTTTGATAGATAACATATTTGTTGTGTTTGGTAATATAGTTTTTCAGCAAACAATCGGTATACCAATGGGTACAAACTGTGCACCATTGCTTGCTGATTTGTTTCTTTATTCTTAGAAGCAGAATTTATGCAGAACCTTGTTAAATCTGGAGAGAAAACTGTCGCCAAATCATTCAACTCAACATACAGATACATAGATGACGTTCTGTCTCTTAACAATCCTAAATTTGGAGACTATGTCAATGTCATCTATCCTAGTGAGCTTGAAATAAAAGACACGACTGATTCCTCAAGTTCTGCTTCATATTTAGACTTATACCTGAATTATGACGCACAGGAAAGGCTACATTTGAAACTTTATGACAAACGTGATGACTTCAATTTTTCTATTGTCAACTTTCCTTTTTTATGTAGCAATATACCTGCTTCTCCTGCTTATGGTGTATTTGTTTCCCAATTAATACGCTATGTTAGAGCTTGTTCCCACTACGGGGACTTTGTACAACGAAGTAGGCTGCTTGCAAATAAATTGTTGACTCAGGGATATTGCAAGCCTAGGCTTATCAAGGCCCTCAAAAAGTTTTATGGCCGTCGTCACAGTATTGTTGATAAGTTTGATGTCTCTGTGTCCAGGATTGCCTTGGATATATTTGACGTCTCATAGTTCCATGTTCCTTTCACACAATTTTGATTACACACGTGACGGGTGTAGCTAGCTAAACAGAAGGTGCATACCCTTCCGGAGCACCCGGCCTCACTTCCCTGGTGGAAGTTCACGTGTCTAACCTAACTTGTCAGTTCCAAAGTTTTTACTTTGCTTCTGGATTGTGATTCGGAAATGGATAAGTATGTTTGTTTTTGATTAAAGCAACAATCGTTAATTGCAGTCTAGGCAATGGTAAAATTGTGTCAGGGGAAGAAGACGCCTTAACTGAGTTTTCCACAACACTTGAGTTGAATATTTTTCCGTAACAGCCTGAAAAGTAATACAAATTATGTGCTATTTATTTTTTATCCCTTTTGGAAATAATCTATATGTACCACCAGAATACCATCAGTATCTAAGTTAACTGTAGTGATGGAACAGTCTTTCTCTGCCTTCTTTGGCAGAGATGAACAGATGATTCCATTGTTTAGACTGTTATTTTGGCTCAGGGATGAAATTATATCCCGCTTTGCCTTCATAGAAACAACGTTCTTATGGGAGCTAGTAGGATCTACCACTAAAATGTTTAGATTAACACGCGACAAAGTGCATCTTGTGTGCTTCTGATTAATTACCAGAAGCCCAACAGACCCAAAGCTTTCTTATTGCAGGATGTCAGAATAGAACGTACTCTTCTCTGTGAAATGCCCACTCACTGCCTTTATATTTTCTGTAACTTACCTGTCAATCATAACCATACCATGGTTTTTATCTTCGTTTCCACAATTTTAAAATGATTAGTGGCCAAATTTTCCAAATTTGTGAAAATGTTTAGAGTAATTTTGTTTTTACAGATTTGCAAAAACAATTTTTTTTTGAAAGAAAGGGATTTCTCAAAAATGAGCAACCAATGGTGATTTTGGCTTCCATGAATGGAATGAAAACAAAGCTCTATTGACCATTTCTGGGGTTGCAACAGTGACATACCTTCTTTGATTGGGGTCATCATTAATTTTCTGCTTGTCCTGTTTATAATCCGCCACCCACCTTTTTACTCTTGCCTAGGAAGGGGCATATTTCCCTAGTGTTGCTATCATATCAGTAGGATAGCCTTAGGTGCCTAACCGTTTTTGTGCAAATATTGGATCCTGCTCTTTCACCATTTTTACATTTACCAAGCCACTAGTCCTATTTATTTTAGAGTAATACCTTGTTGATATTAACTTACAAAATTACACTGGTCTTCGGATACACGGATTTAAATAGTCAGGGGATAGAAGGATTGAAAAGGGACATCCGCGCTAATCTCCTTTAACAGAAGGATCACGGTATATCATTCAGCCCTCTTACTTCTTACCAGTGTTAATAAAACCAAATATAGTATTACTTTTGCTATAGTTGAATATCAAACTTCACATCAACATTTTGTAGTGCAAGTTCACCTTTTTAGCAAATAGTCAGCTTAGAGTTGCTCGGTGATGACTAAATAGGTTTGGAAAGCTAGTGTAGTTACATTTACTTTGCTCTTCCACTTCAAAAAAAGAAAAATTCTTAAGCATTTGGTGCAAACACAAGTTTTATTTTTGTAAGTATTTCATTCACACTCTAGACTACATATATCAGTGTTTCAGCATGTTATGTGGCATACTTATTTCATTGAATTAAACAGAAACATACAGTCCTATGTTCAAATTACAATCCCCAAAAAAGCGAAAACTTTTAAAACTGGCTTAAATTAAACGTGTACTTCGTTCATGAGTCAAATATATACATTTTTTCAAATGACCTCTGTCGCTAGGCCACCTGCGACGAAGGCTGACCGGTACAGATATTTTGATTTCATAAATATCAAACCCCTTTTTACAGAGTTATTGCCCCTGAAAAATACTTGATTTTTTGCAAATTGTGCTGGTTTTGTGGCTATTTACTAGAAAACTATTAGTGTTATATAAAACAATACATTAAAAAATAATGAACATGACAAACTAAGTAGCAATGATTGTAAGAATACGATGGTCTATAGAGGAGTTGTTACCCCTGGAGTATAATTTTTTGCGAATTTGTGTTTTTGACCATATTTTTTAAGAGTATTATAAATAGATAACAACACCAAGTTGCAAAAATAATCAACATGCCAAGATCTAACTTCGTAGCAAATTTTGTGTATGATAATCAACGAAGGTGTTGTTGCCCATAAAATTTCAGTATGTTTTAAATGTTTTCAGGTGAGCAATAAGGCCCATAGGTATTTTGTTTAATTTTTTTGTTCATTAACATCCAAGTAAGCCTTGAAATATTACAATCTTTGATTAATAGCTGTTTGATGCTACCAAAACAACTTCCATATCAACTTTCATGCAAAAATGCATTTTGATTTTGGCGGCCATTTTGTATTTAAATTTTGACCTACTTAGAGCAATTTTCAGCTTGGTATCCGCCATTTTTGTACTCAGCACACCCAAATTAGGTAAGAATGATATATGGTTTGCTTTTACTAAAAAATGCCTCTTCCTCTTTAAAACGGCGTCTTTTCTGAAAATGTGCCTAGTCTACTACAAGTTAAGGATTATGAATAATTAGAATATCGTCTATATATATGTATGGGGAGTTAAGTGATTTGGCAACTGTCTTCTCTCTAGATGCAACACGGGTCTGTATACTTGCTTCATACGAATAAAGAAACAAAGTAGCAAGCAATAGTTCGCAGTATGTGTCCATTTGTGTACCGATTGTTTGTTGGAAAATGATAATACCAAACACAACAAATTTTTTTGTCTATTAAATTTCTAACATTTTGTTGATGGTATCTTCTGTAAATTGTTGAAATGAATCCGTTTGGTGCTTGACAAAATAACCAGAATCCCTATGTAGCACTAGATATTTGTATCTGAATTTACCTTTTTTGTAAAAAAAAATGACAAGTGAATTTTTTGTTTTAGATGATCTTTTAATTTTGAATGGATAGTGGTGGAAAGTGTAGAAAATCAAAGGTTTTATTAAAGTATTAGAAGCAAAATGTTCAAGTCATTGTTTAGAGTTTTTTAAAATCCACATTTGGTTGATATCAGATACAGAATTAACTTTATCTAAATAAGACTGAAATAAATAAATAAATAAATAAATAAATAAATAAAACAAAATAAGATAAAATTATAAAAATTTGTTTCATGGATAAGATACAGGTAATGCATACTTAAATCTTCTGTAGTAACTTTTAATTACATATAATTTAATGTACGTGTCACAGATAGTTAAAGATGGCATTGAATTTCATCTTGTCATTTGATTTCAAGTCAGTCATAAGTCGAGAGTTTCATAATACAGTATAGTCTCAATGTATGTCTTGTTATTTGTTTCATTCATTCTTGTGTCGTGTTCTTGTTTGCCTAGATAGCTAGGGCGTTGTACAGCTACAAAATGTCATCATGTTCTTGATTGTATCTGATCAAACTTTAGATTGAGTTTATATAAAAAATTGTATCATCAGATAATCATTGTTTATTAAAATAATCTGTTTCTTAAATTTTCAAATTCCTTAAAAATTTAAGCGATGTTTTACAGCCGAGGTGGATTTGGTAAAATGCATTTGTTCTCATTTCAACAATAAAAATATTTGGATTTCCACAGTTTTGTTCCGAGCCGCACTAATAATGAGGAAATTTATTCCGAAACGGCTGGCTGTATAGTGCTAAAAATCAAAACGGAATACTTTTCCAACATGCATATGTTGTTATTTCACATTTGTATGTCTGAGTATAATTCAATGTCATTGACAGTTAAAATTATCAATCTAAAATCCATTTCCAAATATAAATATAGGGTTATTGCAAGTCAAATATTTTCTTTCTTTGGTTTATCCCATTACAATTTACTATTAACAAGGATTAATAAATGGTTTGGCATTCAAACGGTGATCAATGTAAATAAAAAAAAATTAAATAAAACATTAAATTGTCATAAATCCATCGATCAAATGTTATACTTTTCCTTTGGGAATATTTAAGTCCTTGCATTATTGTTATCATCAAAGTTCACAACAACTTAGTTAACATTACGGGGCTGTTGATACTATTATTATATTAGTAGGAAATTTTACAGTGAAATGACATCAAAGAACATTAATGCTTAACTACAACTTACAGACCTGACGAAAGTTTAACACTTAGTAAATAATTAAGTCCTTGTATAATTGTTATCATCAAAGTTCAAACTTTAAGTAAACATTATGTAGTTGTTGATACTATTGTTATAAAAATTCACAGTGAAATAACATCAAAGAACGCTAAAGCTTAACTACAGTACAGACCTGTCGTTCGTTTAACATTCAGCTAAAGAATAATGTGATTAACGAGTGGCTGAGATATGGATTGCTATTGGTCGAAAAGCTGCCGATTGATATACAGACAAACCTTTCTATAAAGGCCATAGAAGAGAACTAGTAAAAGTGGTATTAATGGGAATGTGGCCTTTATATACAGGTTCAAATAATATGAATAAAGAACAATTGGGATACAATTCTACTGGCCTCTTTAAGCAGGCGGTCCTTATATAGAGGTGACCTTTAAAGCAGGTTGGACTGTCTAGCAAATTCCGAAAAGCTGTTGAGATGTACAATGTAGCTAACGATGGACTGGACTTGAGGTGAACAACCGATTAGCTTAGTGTTAAAATTTCGACAGGTCTGTAATGTAATTCTAATAGTGTTTTGTGGAGTCTCTTATGACAAGGCTGCAAGACAAAGATAAACAAATCGGTTTTTATGTTCTTCTTTGATTTATTTGTATTATAGCTTCATTAGTGTATATATAGCTTTTATTTGATGTATCAAAATTTCCATCTTAGCATCACTCTCTATATGGACCTCTTTTCTTTTTTCCATGAACTATTGAAGCGTAAATAGTACCGTCATAGCGTATGAAACCTAATAATGCACACAAATAGTTCCAATTCACTTTGCGAATTATGTGATTTGCCCCAGACTGCTTTAACAGCTCACACCCCGATGAACGATTAAAAAATAAACGTCATTCTTTAAATAACCAATCTAGAGAGAAAGAATGTTCTTAGAAGTGTTTTATATACTAAACTATGCTACAAATTTTTAAACCATAATCGATTACGATATTATTATTATTATTATTATTATTATTATTATATATATATATATATATATATATATATATATATATATATATATATATATATATATATATATATATATACACTGAAAACGATCGTCAATTTGAAATCTTTAACAAGCAAACCAATGGATTTTATCGTAAGCAAAGATGATTCGCCACTGTACTCAACACCCCCTAACGTTTGTGCGAAACGTTTTGGAAACGTTTTCGTCGAGAGAACTCGGAAAAACGTCATTTTCACCAGAAAACTTGAACTGAAACGATTCCATCTCCAATAAAAATAATTGTTCTGAAGAAACGTCATGGTATATCACGTGGTACAGCAGCCAAAACTCTGGACGTCTTGTGACTTGTCTTCGCAACTATATATTATAAATTGCAGAAAAAAACAACAATATTAAGTTAAAATGGAAATGTTCCGAAAATGCGTCGCTCTGCCTAGGACTTGTTAAAATACTTCGGGAAGTTTTGTGGCGTTTGTTTTCATTGTTACAACATCCATGAATGACTAATTGTTGTAAATATCATTGGAAGTAATAATATCTCTAAAGAATACTTAAAACTATATGTACCTGAATCAAAGTACCCGTATTTATTGTTACTTTCAGCGGCAATACCCGAGACATCAATGACGTATTTTAAATTTTATGACACACAACTACAGTGGAATGACGCCATTAATTTTTGCAAGTCAAGAGGAGAAATTTTGATCAACGAAGACTCCATCGTGAGGGAAAGTGCGATAACTAGTGTGATAGGATTCATAAAAAGTCACAATTATCTGTAAGTTACTTAATGCATATTCTTTATTTTCCTTTCATACTAAGAACTTATATAGCACATGTTGATACATCGTTTTACAGAACACCCACCAGCATAATAATGCAAAAGAAACCTTTATATTATAAGATGTATAAAAGATAAAACTAAGGTAAAATCCCTCATGCAAAGTAATTCCCAAGCTAAAATTTATAAAATATATTTTGGTTCTTCGGGTATCTTTTCAACATCTTGAAAACAATTTGGGTTTAATAATTTTGATCCAAGCACTACTGATTAGGAATTGTATTCCGAAACGGCCGTCTAGTGCTGTAAAATTAAAATTGGTATTGATGTTTCAAATGCTTGTAAAACGTTTCTTTTATATTCACCGAGATGGTGAAAGTCCAAAAAGTTAATTTATTTTTCGTTGAAATATTTCCATTTCGTTCATTAGACATTTTTCAATTCAGAGATAATTTCAAACGTTACACTGAGGTTGTGAAAAAATATGACTTCTATTGAGCAAATATTTTTGTCAAGCATTTAGGTTATAGCATTGGTGAAGATTGGATGTCAAAAACGACTACATTAAGTACATTTTGGCCGATGAGCGTTTAACCTTTGCTACACTGGTGCGCTTCATAATCTGCGCTTACTATATATATTTTATTGTTTTAATTTATAATTATAGAGTTACAGACGTATGGCTTGGTTTACACAATGTACATTATAATGAATCTAGTTATACGTACAAATGGAGCGATTGTAGTGACGTAACTGGCTGGAATAAACTGCCTCCAATCGATACAAACCTTGATAATCCACATTGTGTTTCGTTGGATCCTGCAGACTTGACTTGGAAACTTACCAACTGCTCTCTGAAGCTTCATGTTATATGCGAATTACCTGTACCATGTAAGATTATTCTCTTTAATAAAAGAGCGTATAAGAGATCATGCAAAATAATTTTAACCACAAAACCAGGGGCGTAGCTAACTGTGAGGTAGCCGAGGCAAATGTCTCGATAAAAACAGATTATATTTATTTTTTATTTTTAAAGAAACACGAAGAAAAACAGAAAAGGACAAAAAAATAAATTATAGTGAACAAATATAGTCATTCACTATTGATAAATTGTTGTCTTTTAGACAACTGACTGAATGAAAATCTCCAGTAAACTTTAGTAACCAAGTTGTTTTATGTGTTTAACTGTATATGCAAAGTTGTGTTTTGGAAAAGTTTTGCTTTGCCTTTTTATGAACATGGAATGAAATGTTTGTATTTAAGTTTTCTTTTATATTTACTAAGAACGCCAGATTTAACGTCATTTTTTAATTTTTTCGGACTCCCTACATTTGAAAGCCTTCAGTACTTCTATTTTTGTCTCGGTTGAAATTCGTTCCTATCTACGCCCTGCAAAACTACATATAAATTTGTTGTCATACACTGTGTCCGTCTAAAGTAAGGACTCTTGTTATCAGTAGTCTTGGTAATTATGTATTTCATGTTTGATTGTTCTTGATTAGCTGTTTTTTGGATATTTTCAAGTACAAATCGAATATTAGATGTGCATGCTTTATGGTAAATAGAAAATTAATAATGATAACTATTTAAAATAATTTCTTTGATAGTAAAAATATTGTCGAGTATATTAAAATCATATATATTTTCAGCCAAAGTCAAGTTTTTGCAATTGGATCAAATAATTTTGTTGTAGCAGAAGTATAAAAATGGTTAACACTCAGGGATTAAAAATACATGAACCAATTCACAAAATGTTATTTTTTAATTATATCTTGTGTCTGTCAAAAGTAGATTACGTTCTAATTTTGGTTTTATCTTTTGTTTATAGTTAATGCAGAAACAATTATAAGTTGTCTGAAAGCATAATCATTTATATGTCGGTTTACTTCTTTATAAAAATATTTTTTATAAAACGCATCTGTATATCTGTATATATCTTTGGTCATTCATTGCCGAATTGTGACACTTATGTACACTTTACATTTCAATTTACATCATTTTAGGTAATTGTTCATTAAAGGTAAAGGCAGACAACTCACCAAACTTAGCTTCAACTACCAGTGTAATGAAAAATTCGTCTAGTTTAGGTGAATGTAAGAAACTCTGCCTAGAGCATGTTCGGGGACAGATGAATGTTGGGGTTTTACATTCAATTATGACGATAATACATGTAATATACATGAACGCCTAGCACTCGAACCCTACAGTTACGGCGTAAATTTGGTGTATTTCGCAAAGATTTGTTACCAAGGTAAGTTTTGAAATCAATTTAGTAATACTGTGGTTCCAGTAGTAGAATTGATATTTTATGATTGAAATGAAAACAATTTTCGATTGTGAGAATTATTCAGACTTTTATCTTTACTTAAATCACACAAGTAAACGCTCTTCAAACGATTGCTTTTTTAAACTTTTTAAAATATGCACTTTTTGTGTCAAATGTTTTTTTCATAAAGTGCACTAGAAGTTTCGTTTATATACGAAATTATCCAAATGACCACTATGTTTTATAAGTAAAGAAGTGATCAGTAAAAGGTAGGCAATTTTATTTTATACTACGTTATAGAGAGAAGCCGAAAACTGTTCATTCTGTGAGAGAAAGAATTAATAGAGGCGCAGAATGAACGCGCCGATATTAATTCTTTCTCTCGCAGAATGAACAGTTTTCGGCTTCTCTCTAACTTAAAACATTGCATTTCTTTGTGTTAATAAAATCCAGCTTTAAATAAATGATGGACATTGTAGGTGACAATGCTTTTTGTCAAAAGGTCAATGGGGATCACAATTCACAACTCAATGGATAGTAGGTAACTTCACACTGTTTAGTTTTTGTCATACAGAGTGAGATAAAAATCATGATTTTTGTGAGTTGTACTTACAACGTGACTAAATATTTCATCTGCTCAAGTCATTTTTAAAAATGTCATCAAATAGTACAGACGCATTTTTACTGTATCTGATTTGCGTGTTTATACAAATAATAACCATTCGTTTCTAATTTTTGTGAAAATGCTGGATTCTAGGATTTTGTACTAATTAAAGTGCACAACAACAGCAACTAATTATAGATTTTTAAATACAGGTTTAAATAAACAAATGGTTGCCAAAACAACAGAGCATCGGTCTGATGCCACAAGACCGTAATATAAATATAAATGTGAGGAATCTTTTACTATGTGAATCTTCTAATGTGAGAGTAAATTAAACCTACATGTAGTACAAAATGAAGCAGTGAATGTTTCTGCAAAAGTGGATAGTTCAAGTGAAGAGCCTGTTGAATTTCTTAATCCAAAAGTGAAATAAATCTATGAAGATAGTGTAATTCTTCTGGAATTAAATTAAACTATTCAGTATGATGTGAAAACAGTGCAATGAGCTAGAAATGTGAAAATAACAATTTTCCCATTTTAGTTTTTCTGTTTTTCCGTGCTATTGGATACTTAAGCTGTTTCGATGGATAATCAGTTCACCTGTAACTGTCCAATAAGTTAATCTAGCTGAACATTCTAACTGTCCATTCGGTTAGTTAATGTACAGTTGTATCAACTTATTGGACACTTACAGGTTATAACTGGCGATTAGGCCAGTTAATACACATACAAAGACAAAGCATGACGTCATAGCAATGTTTTAACCGTCGTTAATTATGATTATTACGTAATAGTTGTATTTCCATAAAATAAACTTTTTCTATATTTTGAATTGCAATTATGTGGTTATAAGGAATAAAAAATGGCAGTTTTAATGTAAAATACCTTTTTTGTTTCTAACACTTTCTCCTGCAAATCGAATTTTAACGAGTCGGTGATGCATACCACTTGTCATGCTTGTGGCGTGCAAGAGCATTATTTTCCTTCTTCATTCGAAGCATAGCGAGACAAGAGGGAATGGATTTCTTAATTAGTTACTATCACAATGAAGATTCGGTTACCTTAACTTGCAGCTGGCATACATATCATGTTTAATTGTACGCAAAACTTTTTATACTGTTTGTCTATCGTTTCGTTATTTTGTCCTGTTAATGTCGCTTTTTTTTGTAAAACATCTGCGAAAGACTGAGCCAAGGGTTATAATTGTCCTTACGATTCATCAGTTGTAAATGCAGGCGCAACTTACTGGAGAATGGCTACAATCGGGTCTGACAGCTGATGCCATCTCAAAGGAAATCATCTCTCCATTATGAATGATGGTCTTATTAAGATTGATGATATGTTATTTAACACCAGTCTATGCATCTTGGGATATCCACCCAGAAACCCCAGTGTGCAAGATCACTTCCAAGTTATTCAGATAAAGTTATTCTTGGTATTAATAATGAGAGTTTACAGAGCTTCTACAGTGACTGGTGCTGAAACATGGATTCATTCATCATTCTTCGTGTACCATATAATCAAAAACATTCCATGCAATGAATGGAAACTGGCTCACCCGCTAAGAACATTACAACCTAATCACCCATCATACAGCCCAATTCTGTCCACCAGTGGTAATTTTGAAATCCCGATTCCATTGAGAATTTTATTAAATATTGGAGGTTTGGCAATCAAACTTAAGGTATAGTGAATATAGAAAGATAAATGTAAATTGAGGTAAATGGAAATCCCCCTCTCTCTCTCTCTCTCTCTCTCTCTCTCTCTCTCTCTCTCTCTCTCTCTGTATATATATATATATATATATATATATATATATATATATATATATATATATATATATATATATATATACATGTATATACATTGTATATATATACCTCTCAGTCGCGAATTCAAATATCACCCGAATATTCCCAGAATCGCGAATATTATTAAGTCAAATTTAAAACATGACGGAAATCGACTATGACCGTCGTAAAAGTATGCCATGTAAGATACAATAAAGTAAATCGTAAACTTCGCCGTAACTTGCAAGGTTCCACTTTCAAGGCTCCATTGAAATTCTGGTTAAACAGGCTTAATTAACGTTTCCTTTCAACCGTTTACAAAAAGTCTTGACGAAACTTCACCGTAACTTACAAGGTTCCATTGAATTTTCCCTTTAAACACCGACTGATGAATGACTATGGAACATTAAGAAACTATCAACAAAACAAGAAGAAAGGTAGATAACTATATAGCCCCAACGAAGTGGACACGAAATTAAATATGAACCTGGGTTGTGGACGTATACACGTATTCGCGAAATGAAGCTCAGATGCAAGTGCGCGAAATTTGATACTCGCAATAATAAAGTAATCTACAGTATATATATATGGTATATTTCTGCAATGATTATATACTGCGTTCTATGAACTATTGCCCTACTCGTAGAAGTTGCATAGTATGATCTTTCACATTTTATCCAAACGTTGACTTTGTACGCAAAGAATCGACTAATCTTATGTATGTATTTAACTTATGGTTAGTCATTGTGTCCTTAGTGATTCTGTTTGAACTATTCAAATGTCAATCATGACTTTAAATACCAAAAACTAAATTTTTGTTTTATTTTAACTAGCCTCGATTTTAACAAATGTTGACCCGGCTGTAACATCACCTGACGACACACCAAACGAAGGCTGTACAGAGAAGGATGTCGGTCCAACAGTTGCACCATGTGATTATAAACATCTCCTACCATCAATTACAACGACATCGATGATATCGACAAATGACGACGTATCTGTAACGATATCTACAATTAAGCAGACGACACAGACTTTCAGTGAAATTACAACAAATGTTTTAAACACGTGTTATTGTCCATGTTCAAAACCTCCGGATATACCATTGGAAAAACAGTTAGAGTTATTAGTGAAAGATTTATCCATTGACAAATCAAATACATCTCTTGAAAGGAGAAGGAAATACAGCGTCGGTGATCCTAGAATCAGTGCGCAGAGTATCGGATACGCAGGCGTATTTGTTCTTATATTTATTGTATCCGGTATAGTACTTCTTGATGTAGCTAGATTGAAACAAGATGTTACTAAGGGTTTAAACAATGTTCGTGGGTTTATGTGTCCAAGGCGATTTAACAAATGTCCATAACGTATCCATGTGTGTCTAAGTCTTGAAGGCGGTCATGTTAATTATAAAACAATAAAATAAATGTTATAAAAATATAATTTTTCAACCATTGCTGTTTATCGTCTTCATTGGATCTAATTGCATTTTTTTCATAATTTGAACGTGATCACTGAATCTCGTGAGATCTCCCTATCCTACAAAGGATTGCTACAATTTAAGTACTGCCATATCAATTGTGTTTTATTTCCACAGCGTTCAAATCCTATTGTTATTAATTCAGTTTTTTTAACCATTGCTGTTCATCACCTTCATTGGATCTTATTGCGTTTTTCATAAATTGAACATTATCAATGAATCTTATGGTAAAACTCCTGCCTTGCTTATATCACTTCCTTAAAACAATGTAACATTATCTATAAAATGCATACAATCTCCGGGTTTGGTGTTCAGAGTGGACAGTAAAGCCTTGACTTGCTTCTTCTGTTAAATCCTACTTGGAATATCAAACAGTGCCCCAAAAAGAAGCAACTATCGTCTGTCACTTTTGAATATTCATAAACCTTGAAAAGACATCGAGAATAAAATGAAAACAGGTTTTACAAAGTTAAGTAATTTTGATTTGAATTATTTATTGTTATATATTCTTTCTGAATTGTCTATGTATAGGAGTTATCTCGCATTGATATAATTTTAAAATGAGAGAAATCTGAAGCTTTTGTAACCATGATTACACATTCTCACTAATCATTACCTAAAAAGTCTATAAACACAAGCAATACAAAAGTATGAACGTTTTGCATATAGATATACGTGCAATTCTTTAGACATCACTAAAGTGACGATAAACTTTTATTTTTTATTCTTCAGATTTGGGAAATGCAATTAATATAAATATATGTACATTCAATATATTTTTCGAAATAAAGTCTGAAGTTTTTATTTGTTAATGTATTTTCTATGGTTTTAAAAGTGTCTCCAAGACATGTCTGGCTACTTGGGTATAGTATTGTTGTTAAGCTGCATTTAATTTTATTGGTTGCTATCGCTTCTCTGTATCTGTTATTGATAAGCAGGTAAAAGGGAGAAGTGTGTGTGAATTATGAAATTTTTCAGAAGAATAAAGGGCTTAAAAGGAAGCATATTTTCACTGAAATTAAAACATGTTTTTGTTTTATACATAACAAAACACTACCTAAGGTTTAAATAAAAGTGTTTGTGAATTTTTATGTCATATCAAAGCATATTGGCATAAAACTATCTAAGAAATAGTTCAGTGCATGTTGGGCAATATGACAGTTTATGAACCGGGAAGCCTTTACCAAAGTAGTATATGGACCGAAGCGAAGCATATGTATCTCTATTTGTTATATTATATACCCTCAAAAAGAAGCTACATATTCTCTTTACACTTTCACACAAACTTACTATAACTGTTACATTGGACTGGAATACTCAAGTTGATTTCTATGAAATAAAATCATAGATATATAATATTCCTAATATGACGACCTCAACCTGACAATATTCTTAATTAGGTAACCCTAAACGGTAACTATCTCCGTTAATGTCTCGATAAGTACTTTGAAGTGTACATGTACAGATATTGGATACTGGAAATGGATTGTTAAAAAGTAAGTACTGTCATGACTATTGCGCTTCATTCGATTATCTGTTAGTAAAACTGGTTTATAATTTCCTCTGCCGGAACAATTTGTAAATAAGCGAACTACTTAATAAGCATGTAGAATACAGAATTGGTTAAACAAACAACTGATGATTTAGCCGATATTTTAATGGTACAAGCTAGCTTAGTCTCGGAATGAAATATACAACCCCCGGATGAAGTCTTCTTATAACGATTTGTTATAAGCTAAATACTGCCATGGCTATTGAGCTTTTTATCTTCTGTTAGTAAAACTGATTCACAATTTCCTCTGCCGGAACAATTTGTAAATAAGTGAACTACCTAATAAGCATATATAATTGGTTAAACAACAGACTGACATAACAGATATTTAAGAATTTCTCGGAATGAAATATTCATTCCTTTGGGCAAGATTTTCCTATCATACAATGGACTGTTACAGTCTAAGTACTGCCTTGTTGATGGTGTTTTATTTACACATTATTCACATCATATTGTTATTAATTAGGTTTTTTGTACCAATTTATTTGTTTCACGTAATTTTGTAATTTAATCAATTCATCACAAGCGTTACATCATTATTGGCAAGATCTGATATTACTGTAGTGTCCATATCAATATGCCGCAATCGTTTGTTATATAACATTTGTTTGACTTTATGTATATACATTACAGTGTCGAACCTGATACCAGCCAATATTAAAGATATTTGAATTCACATAATAATTTGTGTTTTCTTATAAACTTTGCTTTGATTATTTAGCTCAATTGGTTTTTCGTCTTATTGAAGCACGCACAATATGGGACCTCTTTTTATCTATACATAATTATACATTGTACTTTAAATTTGCCATTTTGTTTATATATATAATAATCGTCATGTCTAAAACCTTTTATACCAACATTTCTTCAGCAGTATCGCAAAATAATATACTCTCTAATTAATTTTTTCCCTGTTAGTAGTGGTGTAAGACAAGGAGGAGGAGGCAATGTCAAGTTACTTATTCCTAATCTGTTCCGAAATATTAAGATAAAGTACAATGAGGACATAAAGGGTTTAACAATAGATTAAGTGGAATATGAAATTTCACAATTTGCTGTTGATACTTCCTTTATCATTGATTTTTTATAATCTATAAACGAAGCCTTTAAAACATTGAAGTATTTTTCGGGTTTGAATATGAATATCAATAAATGCAAAACAGTATGAATTGGGTGTAAAAAATACTAAGGGGAAACTTTTAACCACCGTTTAAAATTACAACGAGGGAATAATTTTACTTTATTAGGCATTAAGTTCAATGTAGATTAAGAGAAAACGATAAAGATAAATCTTGATTAGAAAACTTTAGAAATATAAAACTTATTCAAATTTGGAAAATAAGAAGTCTAACGTCAATCGAAAAAATCACTATTATGACTTTTATAAAATTACTAGTTATATCAAAATAAAATTTATTCATCACACTACCAAATCTACCTAAAGATCTAATACACAAATTATATTAAATATTTTACGATTTTATTTGGAATTAAAAAAACGACAGAAAAAAGGGAAAGTATAATTCAAAATTATCGTGATGGAGGGTTAAAAATGATTGATCTAGTATCCTTTATAAAATTGCTAAAATAACATGGATCAGTAGACCACTACAAAATGATTCAAAATGTTTAAGATTGTCACATGAATTTGGAGTTCATAAAAGAGATATCACCATTATAGCGGCAATATATGTGAAAACTTGATCAACAAAATTTAATAATATGTTTTGGTACGATGTCTTTCAAGATTGGTATACGTTACAAGAAAAAGTAAAAACCACAAACTTGGCATAAAATTGAAATTTCAAGTCTATGGTTCAACAAAAATATAAGTAAACAATGAAATAGAAGTATATAAAATCTGTGTTGACGCCAAAATATTTTTCATTAATGATTTAATGGATAAATAATATTTTTTCTTTACACAAGGAGATCCTTCTAAAATATAATGTTAATCAATTTTTTAGAAAATCAAAATGTCATCAATGCAATTAAAGAATATGTTAAGATGTAGATAGAAACCTAGTAATAATAACAGAAAGTCCTTTTATACCATTTCATTTAAAAATATTACATGTATATAAAGCAAAAATGGCGTTCGTGATATGTACGCAGTTTTAATAAAAACAAAAAACAAACAAGTGAGAAAAAATTAAAAAGTAAATATTGCTTAACACAGTAGAAAGATGTTAATACAATTACTTTCATATCAACAAAGAATACATATCTTCAATGGTTCTAGAATAGAATTACTAGGAACCAATAGTTACTGAATAGTCTAGAAAGAATATTGGCCTTTATGGCGACGATAAATGCAGTTTTTGTAATTTGGCTACAGAAAATATTTTACATCTAATATGTCAACACTTTATGGGAGAATTAAGAAAATCATTTTGAAAGATTAGGAATACTTTTAGATATAAATACAAAACAGGCATACCTGTAATTTTCATGACAAAAACACGACCTTTAAATTTCCTATTCATTTTAGCAAGAAACCATATTGATATTACAAAAACAAATAATCGCAAACCTTATTTTAATGAATTAAAACATAAACTTCAATATCATTTTTTACTGGCAAAAACGAAAGAAATATTTTACGAATTTCGCGAATATATATTTGAGATTTTGAGCTAGTGATTTATTTATTTACTTGAATTTTAAAAAACTGTCTTTCAATATTAAGTACTTAAAAACAGTTGTTATTTCTATGCAACTTGATACTTGGTTTTTGTCTGTTTTGTTGTAAACTTTATGTTACTTTCGGTTTTTAATACATCCTAAACAATTTTCTATATTTCAATAAATGATTGCATACTAGCTTTAAATAATGCCCTCTAATTGTACGATAACTATGTGAATCAAAAGCAAACATACTAATATCAAATCACAATCTCAAAGCAAAGTAAACATTTAGAAACTGACTGACAAATTTAGTTAAACATTGAATTTCCACCAGGGAAGTTAGGCCTGGTGCTCCGGAAGGAAAAGCACATCTTGTTTAACAAACTAAACTCGCTACGTTTGTGAATAAAATCTATTTGATCATAATATCCAGATCCAATCGAAAGGTTTATAATCCATGATTTTAATGTGTGTCTTTCCTTGTCATGTTTGATTGATTCTTAATTAACGTTAGCTGTTTTATGTACTTGGCTATTGCCAAATAAATTTGTTATAACTCCAATTGTTTTGTTCTACTTTATAATACAGAGGAACAATTTTTAAAATTAGAAAATAATAATAATAATGATTTTGCAATCAGTTTAGATTCCTTTATTTATTAACGTATGTTTCTTTTCGATATTAAAGAGTCCTCCTACTTAAAAATCTTATAAAATATATCATAAAATATCAGATTTATGGAGACTTATATTATAAATTTGATTTTAATCTCATTAACTGAGCAATCATTCATTCAGTAAATGACATAAATGGATATGTGTAGTAAATAGAGTATGATAAATGTCAATTATTAATGTCTACGAGTCTTTGCTGAGAATTATGATCGTTTTTTCTAAAGTTAATCAAATTTTCAGCCTTTTCATAGGTTGTTTATCACCGAGAACAGGAATGCCATGTTTGCTGACTTTGAATAGCATATAAATAATTATATCAACAATAAAAATAAATAATAAAAATAAAAGGGGTCAGTCATGAATCAAGCAAATTGGAACATTGTTGTCAAATACGTTTACATTGATTTTGTGTGTGTTGTTGGTTGTTTTAGCTTTTGCATCACACCTATTATTCAGATAAACTGTTTTATGGTTCATAAAGACAATTTCTTTAATTTCATTTCGTCTCCGATTATCTAACCATCTTATTTGTATTTGCGTATTATTCTTATAAAAGGGATATAAATAAGAACACAACTTACACTGTCTCATAACTGTATCGTTAAAAATCCTTGCATCAAAAGGTATTTACTTTATGACTTTAATTCTCCTTGTTACAGACTAGTTATATTATCCTGATGTATTATCTCTGGATTATAAAACTCCGGCTGGCTTTGATCGAAAAATCGAATTCAATTTCTCATTATATGGTACATCAAATTGTTTCTATATATATGGTGTACCTAGATAAAATAAAATACACACGAATGTCAATATTTGATGTCCACGGGCCCTTGAGAATAAAGATTTATGACTTGTTTATCAACGGTTAATCTATTTTTCATCCTTTTCGTATCACCAAGAAAAGGTATGATATAATGTTGAAAGTATAAACGTCTTCGAGTAAATGTAGTAAAACATGAAAAAGTGCCTGTATAATTTAATACAATGAGAATTTTTATAGTTCGTAAACAAATAATAAAAATCGATTTTTAATTGTCAGTCAAAGGTTGTATTGATTAATCAAAAACAAACACTAATCCATGTCCGAATCACAATCCAGAAACAAAGTAAAAACTTTGGAACTGACAAGTTAGGTTAGACACGTGAACTTCCACCAGGGACGTGAGGTTGGGTGCTCCGGAAGGGTAAGCACCTCCTGTTTAGCTAGCTACACCCGCCACGTGTGTAATCAAAATTGTGTGAAAGGAACATGGAACTATGAGACGTCAAATATATCCAGGACAATCCTGGACACAGAGACGGCAAACTTATCAACAATACTGGGATGACGGCCATAAAACTTTTTGAGGGCCCTGATTAGCCCAGGCTTGCAATATCCATGAGTCAACAATTTATTTGCAAGCAGCCTACTTCGTTGTACAAAGTGTCCGTAGTGCGAACAAGCTCTACCATAGCGTATTAATTGGGAAACAAATACACCATAAGCAGGAGAAGCAGGTATATTGCTGCAAAAAAGGAAAGTTGACAATAGAAAAATTGAAGTCATCACGTTTGTCATAAAGTTTTAAATGTAGCCTTTCGTGTGCGTCATAATTCAGGTATAAGTCTAAATATGAAGCAGAACTTGAGGAATCAGTCGTGTCTTTTATTTCAAGCCTACTAGGATAGATGACATTTACATAGTCTCCAAATTGAGGATTGTTAAGAGACTGAACGTCATCTTTATATCTGTATGTTGAGTTGAATGATTTGGCGACAGTCTTCTCTCAAGATTTAACAAGGTTCTGCGTAAATTCTGCTTCGTAAGAATAAAGAAACAAATCAGCAAGCAATTGTGCATTGGTATACAGATTGTTTGCTGAAAAAGTATATTACCAAACACAACAGATATGTTATCTATCAAAAACTCCAACATTTTGTTGATGGTATCTTCAGTATATTTTTGTTTGGAATCCGTATGGTGCTTGACAAAATAACCATAATCCCTGTTCAGCAGCAGATATTTGTATCTTGGCTTACCGTTTTTGTAAAAGAAAGACAAGTGAATAATTTCTTTAAGACGTTCTTTCAATTTAGAATGAGGGATAGTGGTGTATAGTGTAGAAAAATCAAATGTTTTTATACTTTTTACATGAGATAAAGTATTAGAAGCAAGATGTTCAAGTAATTCTTTAGAATTTTTGAGTATCCACATTTTGTTGATTCCAGATGTAGAATACACTTTTTCTGAATAAGACTGAAGACCCTCTTTGACGATTGTCAAAATTTGTGTTAGAGTTACCGATAGTGATTTAGTAGTACATTTTGACGAGCCTGCTATATATCTTTCCTTGTATGGATTTTTATGGAGTTTAGGAATCCAATACAAGTAAGGAAGATCAAGATCTTCCTCTTTAAGATTGATACCGAAAGACTCAATATGTTAAAAATATGTTAAATAAACAAAAGTTGTCAGAAGGCAACTCATTCATTAGGTATAACCAATGATCAACTTGATCCTAATACATGCATTTGCCTTATGAATATACCTTTCACTTTATGACATTTGATGATTCTTCTAATCGCCAAATCTGTGTTATTCATTACAACTTTGTCTCTTTAAGTTATAACCATTAAATTACTAAAATGTTACACTGTATGTCATTGTTTTCATTGTGTATAGTTGTCCAAATACTCGGGAAGTATAAGTATTCTCAATATTTTTTTTTCCATCTTCTTCCTTATTCCCCTCACCTTTAATTTGGCCTATTATTAGTGGTTCTAGTTAGTGCCAGACACATATTTTCGAACTGCAACTGTAATTTTTTATAGATTTTATAGAATTCAAAAGAAAAGCGTGGCAGTTTAATTTTAAAATTAATGGATTGTTATTTACGCATAAGAGTGATTAACTGATGTTAATACATGTATAGTTCGTTGCGAAATCCGAGCTAACGATCATATTTCATTGTTGATAGTCTAACCAGTGCATTATCATGTAAATAGATGCAGTTTACATTGATAATCGAACACAATAGAAAACGCATTTGCATAATTACAACTTGCAGTAATTATTAAGCAACATAAAACTGGATTGCTGTGTAATAACGTTAAAGGCAATAAATGATTATCTTCCTTTTATAAAATGTATTTTCTGACATAAAAATAAAATAACATCAAATCACTGTATCAGAAAATTGATCTTAATCAGTACACGGCAGAATGTTTGTGTAACAAGACCCACTTAAATTGATTTTGGCCCGGTTCTTTGAACAACTATCTCATAATTTTGAAAGGTTACATGTAGAGTGCGTGTTTAGCAGACATTCTGTTAATGCATGGGTGACTTAAACTTTTATGACAAATTCAAATACAATTAGTGATTTTTCATTGATTTATACTGTTTGATCGTATCACAATTTTTACCTTTGTCTGTTCGCGCAAAAAATTAAGAAAATCGATTACGTTTACTTAATATAATCTTAAGGGTAATATAAGTAGGAAAATTCAAGTGAAAACCATTTGGTTGAAAAGCATGAAAGAGGGGTATAATTATGAAATTGCCTACACAAGTGTGAAGATTTATCAATAAAAATAAAGTGGGAATTGATAATTTAAGAGTTTATAAAATATTTGTTGCATTTTTAAAAGAAAATTGTGCAAAATACACGTGTTGGAGAAAACAGCTTACACCTTGTATAACGAATTAATTTTAAAAAATGAAAAGATATTAAGATAGTCAACGTTATAGAGCAGTGTAAAGGGGCACGAGTTAGTTGAAGAAATACGAGGTTTTTTTGAAAATTCACAATTTACGGTTGAGGTTATCTACGATTTATTTTCCTTTTAAAAATGCGTGTACGAGGCGTGATATTTATATTCTAAGGCCACTTATAATCCAAAATACAACAGGTCACTATAAGTGCACGGTCACACAATACTGTTCTGTTTCAATTGAGGTGAATCTTGTTTGGTTTGAACAATGTTGAACTATATAAAGCCGAATATGCCTCAATAATCAAGTAATATACAAACATAGCTTTTATAATCCTTCATCCATCGGATCGTTAAGAGCCTTAGAATATGAACTATCACGTCTGGTACACGCATGCATTTTTAAAAGGAAAACAATCATAGACAACCTCCCCCGTAAATTATCGAGTTTTCAAAAACCTCGTATTTCTTACCAATTTCAATTGCAGGATTAAACATTTGTAAAGATTTCGGAAGTTTATATCATTTAATTTTACCTGAATTAACTTGAAAATTAAGATTGGGCGCGTGATTTGTATTAAACCAATGTC
Source organism: Anadara kagoshimensis (assembly GCA_021292105.1). Lineage (NCBI taxonomy): Eukaryota > Metazoa > Mollusca > Bivalvia > Arcoida > Arcidae > Anadara > Anadara kagoshimensis. The sequence goes on from CM037858.1 coordinate 54,032,461, forward strand.
CTGACAACATGTAGAAGGGTTTAGAAACGATCATTTTTCTATCTGGATACATACATAGTTACTTAACAACTTGAGCGCACATATAACTTTAAACGCATAGAATACAAACATATAATACCTTATTATTATACACCTGAAAAATAGTTCATAAATTAAAGTTTATGATAGCTTTTCAGGTCCAATCTTTAATAAGGAATTCTAAATAATGAGTCTGAAGTGTTGGAATATTATTGGTGCATCTAAATAACGTGAAAAGTTATTTATTTATTAAAGATGTATTTTGACATTCAAGTCTCGTTTAACATGTTCAAATATCTTTTCAAATAATCTCTAAATATGCAACACTGGTGAAAATTGTTGGCAGATCGAGCGGGACTCGAACTCACAGCGGTGAGAGACCCTGGATTTGAAGACTGACGTCTTTTATCCATTAGGCCACCGCGCCCTCTTATTATTGTGCAGATTGTTTCAAAACTACCATATCAAAATATTGTTTAAATTAAAATTAAAAGTACCAGAAGATGTCAATTATGTTTTAATGCCTTCCCACTGTCCTTGCATATAATGGTATCCTTAAGATTTTGTGAGCTTGCTGAGAACTTTCTTCAATTTTTTTCATAAAAAACAAAATATTATTACCATTTCTTATCATTCAATTTATATATTTCTAAACAACAAATCAACAATTTAAAGAACAATATAACCGTAGGAAGTACAAAAATAATAGCATCACTATGACGTAGGAACTCAAATATCTCTGTGCCGTGTCCATAATAAGATGTTACCGAGAGTTAATCGATTCATGCAATAAAAACAGAAAATATCTTAAACATCAAATTGCTCCAAACAAAAGAGAATTTAATCATAACAAAGTATAGATCTTGTGACTATTTAGTACACCGGTATTTCATTACTAACAGCCTTTTCATTTTATCTTGAATATGTGTAGTATTTTCCTTCTAAACTCCGGATTAAATATGCTGTATATAATGGGATTACACGCGTTATTTATACAGTACGATTTCTCAGCAACCTCTATAAGTCTTTGTAACGTATCAGTTTGCTGATGATAATTAATAATTTTGTTTTTAATAAAATTTCGCATGCTAAATAAGGCACGTAACTTACTACAAAACAAACGGTTACTATGGTAAATGTGGATACCGATTTTGTCAAATGTGCTTGATTTTTCATTTTGTTTTGTGTGATTTCATCTTCGTGAACTGTGTTTGTGTTTTTCACACTTTCGATTTTACGGGTTATGATTCCGTGATTCTGTTGCAGGTTACCACGATCATATTCGCTCATACTGTTAAAACTTCTTTCTCTAAACTCGATGTTTTTGCTTATCCTGTGAAGGCGAACTTTGTTATCGGTATCTTCATTTTTGGAATTGTAATCGCCTTCGATATAATACACTTTGGTGTTTCTACTTGTGTTCAATCTAAATGATACTGTTTGCGAAACTTCACTTTCATCATCGCTTTTACTGCAACGTTTTTTCAGCTTCCTAATTTTAGAGTACTGTAATCCGTGGTTTTTCCACTCTCTTATAGATTGCACTATGCGAACATAAAACAGAAATAACACGATAAAACATATCATAAAAATTCCAAGTAAAATACCATAAAACAAAATGGGATATAGAGTCTCCTTGACGCAGTCATCAACAGAACAAGACTTACCGTATACACCTGGAATAGGCGTATATTGTTTTAGTACCGTAAATAAATCCTGCCGGCCATGCTAGTAATACTGCTGCAGTAACTGTTATCATTATAGAATATAATGGCTTGCTACATCGATATATTTTGAGAGGTCGGCAGATTTTGAGATATCTATCCAGACCGATGGCTAGTAGCATTAATCCTTGAACACAATACGTTGTAAAGCATACAACTCGTAACAGTTTACAAGCTGCAGTATTTGTATAAGAATATACAACAAATCGAAGCTGGAATATTTCAAAAGGTATACAAACTGTGCAACCAACCATATCACATAAGGCTAAACTTAAAATGAAAATATTTGCGCGAGTTTTTCTTATTTTTAAACCAAATGCATAAATAACAAAGCCATTACCAAGGAGACCGATCAACATTAACGTTCCAGCAAAGTATATAGATATCCATCGGTTTTTAACTATTTCTTCATTGTAGAGCCACACTACCATATCACTTGGTATGATTGTATAATTCTGTGATAATCTTCTGTATGGTCACACTGTATTTCATTTGCGGCTGACATATTTTGTTTGGATATTTTTCGAAGATTTAGCGTTAGATTTAGAATCTGAAATTGAAAAAAATCATTTAGTATTTCACTTAGTATTTAAAGGTATTTATGTTTTTGTCTTTAGGGAGATTATGATACTTGAATGGATCACTCTGCCGGATGTTATTTAATCATAAACAAACATACTCATCAAAAATAAACATACCAATCCATGTCTGAATCACAATTCCAAAGCAGATGAAACGCGTGAGCTATCAGGAAAGTAAGACCGGGTGCTCCATAAAGTTTGCCCCTTCCTATTTTGCTAGCTTCACCCGCCACATTTGTAATCGAAATTTGAAGCGAAAGGAACACGAAACTATTGGACGTCAAATATATCCAGGGTAATTCTTGACATCATATCTATTAACAATATTATGATGACGGCCATAAAAGGTTTTAGTGTCAACAATGTACTTGTAAGCAGCTTGCTGCGTTGTATAAAGATTCCGTAGCGGGAACAAGCTCCCCATAGTGTAAAACAAATGCACCATAAGCATGGTGTAGCAAAATATTCAAATGCTTTTTCCAGGAAATGCTGCAAGATCAGCTACAGATTTTCAGTGAAAATGTATTCCATATTCTGTTATAAGTCAATTTAAAAAATATTCAATAAAAATAGATTAATCCAAGCAGAAAATAACCAATTAAAATAAATGTAAACACCGAAACGATATTCTTTGTCAAAAAGGTATTTGTCCTACGTTATATTTCACGTAATCAGTCAACATAGTTTATTTGAGAAAATCGGGTATATTGCTGCATAGAAAAGGAAAGTTGACAATAGAAAATAAAAGAGTACATTTGTCATACAGTTTCACTTGTATCCTTTCCTGGGTGTCATAATTGGATTAACTTGCAAGTTTTGATCACCGTACGATAGCAATAGACATGTGCAGAATATTTTGTACCCCTTAAAGTAACCATAGTGTATGAACGTATATTCCACTTAACGGATCTTGCGAACTGTACGGCAAGCGAAATAATTATTGTAGGACGGGCCAGCCTCAACCGAGCAAGTAAATGCATCTGTTGTGTTTGAACCAATCAAAGCGAGATTTCAACACGATTTAAAAGTAAGAACATACGTATGGTGCTATGTAAATATCACGTCTGTTAAGACCTGATTTCATTTTGATGTTGGAGACGAAAATCATTGTAGCAATCACGGAATCCTGCATGATTTACACATGGGTTGCATATGTACGTCCATACACTGTGGTGACATCTCGGCAATTAGATCATTTTATTATTCATAATTTACATTCCATTCGTATTATGAAGAGATCTTACCAACGTCAACTGTTAAGTGCCTAAACTTAATACGGTAAAATAATCAATTTAATACCCTTTCAACATATTGCTTTCTAACAATTTGTTTCTATCTTACTGCCATGCTCTATTTTTATGACGAGTGTAGCTAGCTACACAGGTGCACACTCTTCCGAAGCACTCGGCTTCACTTCCTCGGTGGAAGTTCGCGTGTTTAACCTAATTTGCCGACTTAAAAGTTTTTACTTTGGTTTGGGATTGCGGTTTGGACATAGATTAGTATGTTTGCTAAGAAGCATTTTTAAATAACAATTACTGATATATAATGTTATTCAAAAGTACCCCATAATACTACATTGTTGAGCTTTGTCTCGTATTAAGAAAAATACATGTAACAGTGTTAGCATATATATTTTACAAAAATATAAACATATTTTCTATAGCAGTATCATAAATGCCAAAACAAATGTACCAATTCAAAAACGGAATTAAAATTAAAAATAAAGCAATTTTTTTTAAATTAACAAAACCACAAATTTGCATCTGAACTTCCATTATTGGAAATAAGGTTAGGTCCTTCAGGTAATCATTGATTCAACACCTGAACGATTAAACCATTTTAAGTACAAATGAAACTAAACAGAAATAAATGACAGCAATATGAATTATTTTTTGGATGAAAAATTATTACATACCGTTTCAGCAAAACATCCAAATTCAAATATCGCAGATACATATGCATTTAAACATGTGTATATCTGCTCTTACTATTCACAAACTATTCTTTTGTTCAATACAAACTGTTACACAAGCTTCATTCACACTACACTATGAAAGACTTATGTTATGGTAATGTTTAACAACCAACAATACTGCTATTATATACCTACGGTTGGTATGGTGCCTGCTGTGTGCCATCTAGTTATTTTGTGGTTATATATGTTTACGAAGCAATAAGATAAAAACAAAACAAAACAATTAAAGGCGAATCAGCGAATAAGAATTAGAGCCACACAAAAAGACACAGGCGAAATTTTAAAGAGGAAATACAAAATGACTTCACGCGAAATAAGTATCGTGACACGAAACGACCACTATATACATATATTGACATTACATACGGGTTCATGATGTCATAAAGAGGTCTAAAATACATACAAAATGTTTTATTCGAGCCATTTTTTTATTTAATGATTTTGATTTGTAATTTTGTTCGTTAGCTGTTCAAAAATCAATGTTGTTGTTTCATTACGGTGCCCCTGGACATGTCTATTTAGGTACAAAACTTTCTTTGGAACCCTTCAAGCGTTATACATGAATTGTATTGATTCTTTGTTTTGATGTCATTTATGTCAATATGTAAAATAGTAAATATTGGAGGACGGAAGAGTACATATTTAGTCTGTAAAGGATAATCAATCTGATTTATTAAAGAAACAATATAATTTATATTTGCTTTATTATGATTGCTTTAACCTTTACGATGATACAAATAAAAGCAATCATTGAAATAAAAAAAATTCTTAAAATGCTTTATGGCAATGAAAAAGGCATTGTCAGAGGTAGATGCTTAAGGATGAAAAAGAACAAAAAGACAAAGAAAAAAATTTATGGACAATTCCATATAAAAACAAAGGAATCCATGTCCAAACTAAAATTCAAGATTTTGAAGTTTGAAGATGGCAAATTAAGTGAAACACGTTTAGCACTTTTCACTAGGGAAAAGAAACTGGATGCTCTGGAAGGGTTAGCACTTTTGTTTAGCTAGCTACGCCCGCCACGTGTGTAATCAAATTTGGTAATGAAAGAAATATTGAACTATGGGACGTCACATATAGCCAATGTAATTTATGATGTAGAGATATCATACTTATCAACAATATTGTGATGACGATTGCAAAACTCTCTATGAGCCTTAATAAGTCTAGGTCTGCAATATCCTTGCATCAAACCTTTACCATTATAAATATGAAAGAAAATATTGAAATTAAAAATTCAAATTAAATATTGTAAAAAAAATAGTTAAAGGACGTCGTCCAAAGTCGATGCCTGAGCATGAAAAAAATATATAAAGACAACGAAATCATTATTTTAGACAATTCCAAAGTTATGTGCAACATTTGAAAGAAGACACATTAATTTTGTTTTGATTAAAGATAACGATTATTATTTACGCTAGTATTTAATTATACCACTTCTCTATTCGCTAAAAGGACAGAACAAAAATATAATAATTGTAATTATGCACACTGGTATTCACGTGTAAAATAGGATTACTTTATTGACATTTTACATTTCCGTGTCTAAGCAAAAACCTTGCTGTTAAAATAAATGTAACTTTATATTTTATAATTGTATTAGTTGATTTACATCATGTCATCTGCAGTCAAGTCGTCTCTGTCATTTTGTATCACTTGTTTTGCTTTCAATAGTTAATGTCCTTCATACTTTACATTAGCTCTACTGGATTACATTTGTCTAAATCTCTTAATTCCGGGAAGGGAAGAGTTTTGAAAACTTACAGTTCAGTGTCTTTATGTTCCAAGTCCAAGTAATCATCGGTAAATCAAAGATGCGTTATAGTATAAAACCATTAACATTCCTACTATACCTATACTATTAACCTTTCCAAGAGCTAATCTTACCAAAAATATTACAAACGTATTGAGAGTATTTTCTACAGTACTACATTTAGCTGCCGAGAAATATTACATTTAACAATAGCTTGGAAAAAGACCCTTTTTGGTTGCAGTTAACTAGTATCCAATAACGTATAAACTTGATTCTACTTTAACTTCTAAACATGCAAAACGTCATTTTATACACATTTCTGGAGATACTTCCAGTTTTGATTACTGTACGGTACAAAATGACATTTACAGAATATCCTGTACCTGTTTCAGTAATGACATCTCGGTAATTAGATCATTTTAAGATCCACATTTTACGTTTGAAATTCTGTTTCATGAGGAGATCTGTAATATGTCAACTACTAACTGCCTAAATTTAATATGGTTAAATAAAAAAAACCACTGCGCGTTTACCCCAATATCCAATGCTTTGATTTCTATATCACTGTCAAACTCTACTATTATTTTCTAAAAAATGAAATTTACTAGTGTAATTTTACTTTCACTGTTTTTTCTTACATATACTTCTTTAAAAAGATTAATGTTTATATTTCAGTAAATAAAACCATATTTATTGAAGCTCTCGTCTTGTCAGGTTTTGGCTTGGGATGTTAATTGTGACGCCAAAGACGGCGGGCCGGGGATAAATGTCCTGAAAGGATGAATAGTGGTGTTCGTTTCACTGAGCAAAGCAGATGTTAAGAAATGAAAACTGGTATTTATAATATTAAATAAATACAATGATACTTCATTGATCTATGTCTAGTATAAAAATAAATACATGTAACAGTATAAGCATGAATAACAGACAAAACTATAACATATTTCTTACTGCAATATCAGGCCAACAAAAAAGTACCAATCCAAAAATGAAAGTAAAATTTAAAACAAAGCAAACATTTATGACAATAACAAAATCATCAATTTGCCTGTGAATTTCCATTAGTGAAATGTAGGTAATGCGAACATTTACAGCACAAACAAAACTAATCAGAAAAAATGACGGTAACATGAATGAATTGTTCAGTGTAAAAATAGTACATACCGTTTCAGCTAAATATCCAAATGTAAATATCACAGATGCATATGCATCTTAAAAGCGTGTATTTATGTGCGTTTACTATTCATAAACTCTTATTTTGTTCAGGACAAACTGTTACACAAGCGACATCCACATGACATTAAGAACGACTTTGTTATGCTAATGTTTGACTACCAACAATACAACATGCTGATATTATATACCTACGATTTTTATTTGTTATGGTGCCCTATACGTGCTATAACGTTGTTTTTTTTTATTTTAATAATATGATAATATGTTTACGAGGCAATACGATAAAAACAACAAAGAAAATTTTAAAGGCGAAACAGCGAATAAGAATTAAAGCCACACAAAAAGACACAGACAAATTTTTAAAGGGGAAGTACCAAAATGACTTAACGCAAAATAAGTTAAATGGCACGAAACGGCTACCATATACATGTATTGACATTACATACAGGTTCATGATGTCACAAAGAGGCCTAAAATACATACAAAATGTTTTATTCGAGTCAGTTCTTTATTAAATGGTTTTTTGTTAGCTGTTCAAAAATCAATGTTTTTATTTGAGCATGAAGCCCCTGGACATGTTTATGTAGATACAAAACTTTCTTTGGAATCCTTCAAGCGTTATATATAAAGTGTATGTATTGTTTGCTTTGATGTCATTTATGTCAATATGTATAATGGTAAATATTGGAGAACGAAAGGGTACATAATCAGTCTGTAAAGGATAATCAATCGGATTTATTAAAGAAACAATATAATTCATATTTGCTTTATTATGATTGATTTAACCTCTACGATGATAAAAATAAAAGCAATTATTGAAATTTAAAAATTCTAAAAATGCTTTATGGCAATGTTAAAGGATATTGTGAGTAGATCCTTAAGGATGAAAATGAACAAAAAGACAAAGAAAATATTTAAGGACAATTCCAAATAAAAACAAAGGAATCATCCATGTCCAAACTAAAAGTCTACCGGTTTGAACATGACAAATTAAGTTGAACTCGTTTAACACTTTCCACTAGGGAAGAGAAACTAACTGGATGCTCTAAAAGGGTAAGCACTCTTGTTTAGCTAGCTTCGCCCGCCATGTGTGTAATCAAAATTGATTATGGAAGAAATATTGAACTATGGGACGTCACATATAGCCAATGTAATTTATGATGCAGATATATCATACTTATCAACAATATTGTGATGACGATCGCAAAACTTTCTGAGAACCTTGATAAGCCAAGGCCTGCAATATCCTTGCATCAAACCTTTATCATGATAAATATGAAAGCAAATATTGAAATTTAAAAATTGTAAAAAAAAATGTAAAAGGACATTTTCCAAGGTAGATGCTTAAGAATGAAAAAGAATAAAAGACAGAGAAAATATTATTTCAGACAATTTCAATGTTATGTGAAAGATTTGAAAGAGAACACATAAATTCCGTTTTGATTGGCGATAACGATTATCATCTGCGTTAGTATTTGATGATGCCATTTATCTATTTGCTACAAGAGCAGAACAAAAATACAATGATTATAATTATGCAGACTGCCATTCATGTATAAAATTTAATTACCTTAATTGCATTTTATAAAGACATTTCCTTGTCTGAGCAAAAAACTTGCTGTTCAAATAAATGTAGCTTTATATTTTATAATTGTATTAGTTGATTTACACCATGTCATCTGCAGTCAAATCGTCCCATTCTGTCATTTTATAACTTAATTAAGGTCTTTTCTATTTTACATTAAATCTACTGGATTGTCTGAAACACTTAATACCGGGAAGAGTTTTGAAAATTTATAGTTCAGCGTCTTCAGATTCCAAGTCCAAGCAATCATCGGGAAATAAAAGTTGCCTTATAGTATAGAATTGTCAGAATTCCAAGTCTACCTCTTTACGACAAGACTATTAAATATTCCAAGAGCTCTTTTGCCAAAACTAGTACAAATGTAATGAGAGAATTTTCTACAGTACTACATTTAGCTGACAAGAAATATTACTTATAACAAGAGTTTAGAAAAATCCCTTTTTGGTTGCAGTTAACTGGTATCAAATAAGGTATAAGCCTGGTTCTACTTTAACTTCTGAACATGCAAAAGGCCATTTTATACATATTTCTAGATATATTTCAAGTTTTGATTTCTGTACGCTACAAAAATGGCATTTACGGAATATGCTGTACCTGTATAAGTAATGACATCTTGTTAATTAAATCATTTTAAGATTCATAATTTACGTTTCATATTTTCAATTCATGAGAAGATCTATGTCAACTTCTTACTCCCTAAATTTTAAATGGTAAAATAAAAGCCACTGCACGTAAACTCCAATTTCAAATGTTTTGATTCCTTTATTACTGTCAAGCTCTACTTTTATTTTTAAAAAATAAAATTTACCTATGTATATTGACAATCCTTATGTGTTTTTACATAAATTTCTTGAAAAGAATCGTTTTTATATTTCAGTTAAGTAAATCATATCACTTTAATCCCTCGTGTTTGTCATATACCATTTTTTGAATTTAATCATAAAATACATTCAAAAAATGGTATATGACAATAAATTGTCATGTGCTACTTTTGAATTGTATTATTTCATAAAAATTCAAAAGTAGCACATGACATGTTGTCTGAATTTGGCTTGGGTTGTGTATTGTGACGCAAAAAAAGGTGGGGCTAAATGCATTGAAGTAATTAAAGTGACGTCAGAGAAGGAGGGATAAATGACCTGAAATAATGAATGGTTGTGTTCCTTTCAATGACAAAATCAGATGTTAAGAAATGAAAACTGGTATTTTGTCGTATTAAATAATCTCTCTTTTGCAAATTCTTAGTAAAAATGTCAATGCTTAATATTGTAAGCATATGTGTAATAAATAACTTACTTTCTATTTATTGTGGTTTATTACTGGGTGTAAACAAGATATTGGAGAAGGCAATTCTATCACAAGTTGCTTCGCAAACCACTCTCTACAAATTTAAAGTAATTTCTAAAATAAATGCAATTATACTTCATTGAACTATGTCTAGTATAAAATAAATACATGTAACAGTATAAGCATGAACAACTGGCAAAACTATAACATATTTCCTACTACAGTATCAGGCCAACAAATAACCACCAATTCAAAAATAAAAGTAAAATTAAAAACAAAGCAAACATTTATGACAATAACAAAATCATCAATTTGCATCTGAAGTTCCATTAGTGGAATTGAGATCAAGCGCGTCAGGTGGGCATTGCATGATTCAACACCTGTATTTTAACAGCGAACTTTTGAGTTAATTATAATCCTACTAAACAAATCAGAAATAAATGACGGCAATATAGATTATTTGTTTAGTAAAAAATAATATTACATACCTTTTAGATAAATATCCAAATGCAAATATCGCAGATGCATGAACATCTAAACATGTATTTTATGTCACGTTGTTTACTATTCATAAACTCTTATTTTGTTTAGGACAAACTGTTACATACGCCAAATCCACAATACAGTATGAAAGACTTTCTTATGCAAATGTTTAACTACCAACAATATAATATGCTGGTATTATATACCTACGATTGTTATAGTACCCAATACGTGCCATTCAGTTGTTTTCTGATAATATATGTTTACAAGGCAATACGATAAAAACAAAATTCAGAGAAAATTTTAAGGCGAACGAGCGAATTAAAGCCACATAAGACACGCGAAATTTAAAAGGCGAAATACCAAAATAACTACCAGCTAAAGAAGTAATGGCACGCATCAGCCTCTGTATATAGACATTATATACAGGTTCATGTCATACAGAGGTCGTAAACAAAACACATACGAAATGTTTGGTTCCAGTCAGTTGATTTTTCTTGTTTCTTTAATTAATGATTTGTAATTTTGTTTGTCATCTGTTCAAAAATCAATGTTGTTATTTCATTACGAAGCCCCTGGACATGTCTATTTAGGTACAAACCTTTCTTCGAAATCCTTTAAGCGTTATACATGCATATGAATTGCATTGATTCCTTTACTTTGATGTCGTGTATGTCAATATGTAAAATAGTAAATATTGGAGGACGAAAGAGTACATAATCAGTCTGTAAAGGATAATCAATCCGAAACAATAATTTACAATAACAATATAATTTACAATTGCTTTAATATGATTGATCAAACCTTTACAATGATAAAAACAAAAGCAATTATTGAAATTTGAAAATTCTAAAAATGTTTTTTTTTGGAAATGTAAAAGGATATCTTCCAAAGAAGATGCTTACATATGAAAAGGGAATGAAAAGACAAAGAAACATTTATTTTATGAACAATTCTAGATCAAATACAAACAAGGGAATCCATGTCCAAACCAGAATCCAAAATTTTGAAGGTGGCAAATTAAGTTTAACACGTTTATAACACTTTCCATCATGGAAGTGAAGCCGGGTGGTCCAAAGGGTAAGCACCTCTTGTTTAGCTAGTTAAACCCGCCATGTGTGTATTCAAAATTAGTTATGAAATGAACATTGAACTATGGGACGTAAAATATATCCAACGTAATTTTGGATACATAGATACCAACGATATTGTGATGATGATCATACAACTTTCTGAGGGCCTTGATTAGCTTATGTCTACAATACTCTTGCATCAAACCTTTACCATGATAAAAGTAAAAGCAAATATTGATTTCTAAAATATAAATTGCAGAAATGTAAAAGGACATTGTCCAAAGCAGATGCTTACGGATGAAAGACAATAAAAAGACAAAGAGGACATCATTTTATGGATATTTGAGAAGTTATTGCGCAAAACGTGAAAGACGACATTATATTATAAATGCTGTTTTGATTGACGATGATAATTACCATTTACCCTAGTCACGTCTACATTGCACTACAAAAGCTTTACATTTTATAATTATATTAGTTGATTTGCATCCAGAATATAAAATCTCACATTTTGCATCAGTTGTTTTGTTTCAATAATTAATATCCTTTATACTTCACATTATTGCTCTCTTATTCACTTAATTTCTTGAAGAGTGTAAAGGAGCCCACTAAATTTCACCATTAGCCGGTTTTACGCCAACATTTACAGTATAAGTTACTAATGAGTAATTGTATTCCGAAACGATCGTCTAGTGTTGTAAAATTAAACTTGGTGTTCTATCTGATTTTAATCACTGGACTGGTATCTCTTCTGGTGGACTATGCTTCCCCGAGGGTATTATAAACATAATAAAATCCATTAGATTTATTAAAGAAACAATATTATTCACATTTAAGTTATAACGATTGATCAAACATTTACCAATCCCAAACATTGAAATTTAAAAAATCCATTTACGGAAATATTAAATAACTATGTCCAAAACAGATGCTTAAAAGGCAAAGAAATTTTTTTAGGGACAAATGTTAAGTTATAAATGTTGTATTGATTGTTTGTGCTTATCGTAAAGGCTAGTATAAGATTATCCTATTTATACATTGTATTATAAAAGCAGAACAAACTAGCTAAGGTATTACAATAATGGGGTTCGCCGCTGCACCACGTGGTCAATTCCTCTTAACGTTTGTGCAGAACATTTTGGAAAATATCAACGTCACAAATTCCCGGAATAACGTCGTTTCTACAGGAAAACGTCATATTGTGCGATTCCATGTCCATTGGAAACAAGTGTTTTGCAGACACGTTAGGAGGTATCACGTGGTACAGCGGCGAACCCCATTGTCGTAACCTATTGGAAATTATACAAAGGACATTTTCATGGTGTTATGAGTCAAAAACAAACATACAAATCAATGTTCGAATCACAATCCAGAAGCAAAATAAAATCTTTGGAAATGACAACTTAGGTTAGACACGTGAACTTCCACCAGGGAAGTGAGACCGGGTGCTGTGGAAAGGTAATCTCCTGTTTAGCTAACTACACCCGCCACGTGTGTAATCAAAATTGTGTGAAAGGAACATGGAACTATGAGATGTCAAATATATCCAGGGCAATCCTGGACACAGAGACATCAAACTTATCAACAATACTATGATGATGGCCATTAAACTTTTTGAGGCCTTTATAAGCCTAGGTTGCAATAAAATCTGTAGTAAAATAGTCTCATTCCTCATTCTATCATTTTGTTTTTGTATCAATTTAGCGAGTCTGAATAAATATGTAATAATGAATAATATTATACACGTGAAAATGTGATTACTTTATTGGAAATTTTGCAAATGACAGTACCATGTCTGAGCAGTAACCTTGCCGCGAAAGTAAATAAAATGTTACTCTACTTTTTTTTAGCTCACCTGAGCCAAAGCTCAGATGAGCTATTGCAATCTATCACCGTCCGTCGTGCGTCGTCCGTCGTGCGTCGTGCGTCGTGCGTCGTCCGTCGTGTGTAAACTTTACATTTTAATCTTCTCCTCCAAAACTACTGGGCCATATTTGATGAAACTTGGTGATTATCATGCCTGGGTAACAGCCTTTCAAAATTGTGTTCGGGGTTTGGCCACGCCCAACAAGATGGCCGCTGTTACTAAAAATAGCAAAAAGACAAAAAAATCTTCTTCTCTGAAACCAAAAGGTGCAGGCAAATTTTGATTGAATATTTGGATTCAGCATACCTGGGAACATTAAAATTGTGTTTTTCATAAAAATTAGACGAAAAATAGGTTACGCGTTTTTTGCGTAAAATTACCTAATTTTAAAAATGAGACATTTTTTGTTATAACTTCATAACGGCTGAAGATAACTGTATGGAGTTTTCACTGTTGATCTTGTCTTGCAATTTTCTTCCAATTGATGTCAAGGTCAAAGGTCAAGTTCATGTCCCAGTTTTTGACCTTTGATAAAAAATGCTATTTTTTTAACATTTCTTGTGATAATGGCGCAAGATTTTCAATTATTTGTAGGTATTGACATAACGATCATTTTGATACATAGATCAGGGTCATGGGTTCAAAGGTCAAGGTCACAGATGTCCAAGAATACCAAAATAGTTAATTATCTGCAAAACTATGAATTTTTTGTATAGGCATGTATATCAGAATATTGTAGGTAATGGCACAATGGTCATTTTGATATATAAATAAAGGTCATGGGTTCAAAGGTCAAGGTCACAGATGTAAACAAGTACTGAAATGGTTATCTCAAAAACTATAAACTTTTTGTATAGTCATGTATATTGGAATATTGTAGGTATTGGCCTAACGATCATTTTGATATATGAATGAAGGTCATAGGTTCAAAGGTCAAGGTCATAGAATTGAACAAATACTTAAATGGTTAGTTATCTCAAAAACTATAAGCTTTTTGTATAGGCATGTATATTGGAATATTGTAGGTATTGGCCTAACGATCATTTTGATATATGAATGAAGGTCATAGGTTCAAAGGTCAAGGTCGTAGCTGTGAACGAATATTTAAATGGTTAATTATCTTAAAAACTATAAACTTTTTGTATAGGCATTTATATTAGAATATTTTAGGCATTTGCACAACGATCATTTTGATATATGAATGAAGTTCATAGGTTCAAAGGTCAAGGTCATAGATGCAAACTAATACTTAAACAGTTAATTATCTCAAAAACTATAAACTTTTTGTATAGGCATGTATATTGGAATAAGGTATGTATTGGCCTAACGATCATTTTGATATATGAATGAAGGTCATCGGTTCAAAGGTCAAGGTCATAGACGCAAACAAATACTTAAATTGTTAATTATCTCAAAAACTATAAACTTTTTGTATAGGCATGTATATTGGAATATTGTAGGCATTTGCACAACAATCATTTTGATATATGAATGAAGGTCATAGGTTCAAAGGTCAAGGTCATAGACGCAAACAAATACTTAAATTGTTAATTGTCTCAAAAACTATAAACTTTTTGTATAGGCATATATATTGGAATATTGTAGGCATTTGCACAACAATCATTTTGATATATGAATGAAGGTCATAGGTTCAAAGGTCAAGGTCATAGATGCAAACGAATACTTTAATGGTTAATTATCTCAAAAACTATAAACTCTTTGTATAGGCATGTATATTGGAATATAGTAGGTATTGGCCTAATGCACATTTTAATATACAGATGTTTTAGCTATTTATAAATAATATATTGTAGCTAGACTTTAAATATGTTATATATAGCATACTTATATAATAATTATTATAATTAATTTGCAAAAATACTTGCATATTATTGGCCCTTACTGCTGAAAATTTTGATTTCTCTTTTATTAATGTCATTGACCATTGAACCTCTGCATAAGATATGTACTCTTCCTCAGGTGAGCGTTAAGGCCCATGGGCCTCTTGTTTAAATTGCACATTGTATTAGTTGTTTTATGCTATAATCTGCCACCAAGTCGCCTCATTGCCGTATTCTGTCATTTTGTACCACTTGCTTTGCTTTCAGTAATCATCAGTAATATCCTTCCTATTTTACATTAACTCTGTCAGATTATATTTCTTTAATTCACTTAGTTCCTGGAAGGGTTTTTAAATTATATACGGTCTGCCTAAATCATGTCAAGGGAGGATTTCATGCCAAGGTAGACGCCAAGGGAAATGAAATGCGCCAAGGAAGTTTGTGTGCAAGCTAGAAACTTATTTTTTTGTATACTGAATAATTAATGAATAAAGTATATTTTCTGAAAAAATGGAAATAATTTTTCGGTAAAAAGCCGAGTTATTCCAACTTTGACCTTGTCCGTGTAAATTCTGTGACGAAAGAGAGGTAACTCTAGTTTTTCTACATACATGTATATAGTCGAACTGGTTTAACAATGGAATGTCATTGTTCAATTAATAATTATTATTATTACTATAATTATTAATCTTATTAATATTATTATTAAATAATAAAAATCATAATGTTGTTTCTTTGTTGTCTTCTAATAATGACCATTATTATTAACTTTTGCAATTGAAAGAAGAGAATGTGTTATTGTATTTACATTTTCATCAATAGTCAGGTAGTTTTCAGTGTATGTAATATTGAAAATATATTTCTAATTTTATTAAATTATTATATATCCTATTTTTAGCCTATTACATTTACAATTTTTACTGATTGGACCCTAAAAATGGGGATCATTAATTACGTTTAAGGCTATTTAACTCTATCGTCATATTTTCATAAAAAAAATTATTATATAATTAATTGTAAAATAAATTTATTGTAAATTAAATTATATTTATTTCGCCAAAAAATGAGTATTTCGTAACATATTTAAACAGGAAAATGGGACTCATAAGAGTTGGTATGGTTTCAGGCCGTGCGTGTGTATACCAAAGTTAATCCCATAATTGGCTAATTAACTGTAATTACCTGTGGCGTCAGTACACCTGGTTAAGAAACAAGTGTTAATCCGATAATTGATGGTCAAAAGATTCTTTAAACCCAGTTATTGACCCGCATGTACACGGACTGTACTTCAAAGTTCAAAATATTTTATTTAAGTGTCATATATAAAAGCTACAATATACTACTAAAAATAACTACTACATAATTGCTATATATAAAAGCTTTTACATTCAGCCTAAAAGACTTATAAGACACATCAAACATCACTTATACTATTAAAACACATCATTAAAAAAAGAAAATGTTTTAAAATCTGTTTAAAAAGTAACTTCTTCTATTACTCATATTTAAAATACATTTTGCTAAAAAAGGTTGAATATTTATATTATTCATTAAAACAATAAATTTATCTTCCTCATTCAAGTCATTAAAATCTGTATAAAAAGTAATTATTTTACTGTACAACTCATATCTAAAATCCTCATAAAAGTTACAACTCATTAAAAAATGTCTTTCATCTTCTAAAACCCCTATATTACAAAATTTACAATGTCTTTCTAAAAAAGGCGTAGGAGGCTCTGTATATCTCCCCGTTTCCACAGCTAATTTTAACGAACCATTTCTAAAATTTGCTAAAACTCTACGGTGGTCTCTAAAATGTACACGTTTGACATATTCACTTGTTAAAAATTGTTTGTAACATCTATATGTTCTTAACTTATTACCATTTAAAAGACCTGTGTCATTCCATAAAGACTCATACCACTCATTAAAATCTACTTCACATAAAACTTCTTTCACTTGTGCTAATTTATGTTTACTTGAAAAACCTGAGTTTAAAATATCACACAAATTGTACTCATCGATAAAAGCTTTAACTCTATTTCCCAACTTCTAAAAATATTCCTATTTAAAAAACTATTATGAACCTTTTTTGAAATATTGTTAAAAACGACACCAATACCGTAAAACTTCTAGCATTTGTTTTGATTTACAAGAGTTCCATCCCATATCCCCTCTAGTTGCTATATTTGATGCATTTCTGTACTTATAACATCCCAGCAAGATAATTCACTTATATTTGTGTATTAATACACACATGAATTCTTATAACACCCCGTCAAGATAATTCACTTATCTACACATGAATTCTTATAACAACCCGCTCAAGATAATTCACTTAATTTATATAACACCCGCCCCGGTTTCACAATCATTCCTTAGCTAAGATTTTCCACTTTCATAATTTTTAAGGTGTTATTTTTAAGATCGCATCAAGATTAAAACATTTGCATTTAGTTTTGACAAAAATATTCATCAATAATTTATTGAAAACACTGGGTCGGTACCCGCTCTGTTGGTGGACTAAACATCCTCGAGGATATCATAAACTCAGTAGGCAATACTTTTGCATTGTCAGAAATATGCTACTGTCTAATTTTTTCAAGTGCTAGTTTAAATCGGAAAATCATCAAAAACTGAGGTATAACGTCCCTCATGCAAAGAATTTTCTTTGTTAAATCTAGTTAAATATATTTGGTTATTTAGATATTTTTTCAACCCCTTAAAAATGGTTTCAAATACCCTGAATCGTCCGATTCATTAAATGAAACCACGGGGCCGGAAATTTGGCTTCAGCGCTGTATCGTTTCCACGTATTAGTTTATTATAGCCTTATAAACCGGAAGCTGTATTGACAAAATGAAAGTAAAATCTGTTTCTAAGAAAAGTACAAAACACTTGTAATCACTGTGACATATGGACGTGATACGTTGTTGAAATGTGTCAATTGTTAATTTCCCGGGTATAATGTTTTCTACAAATGCACTTTTGAATTCGAAATATATATTGCATTCTTCGTTAAGATTAAGTTTGAGAAACTTTGTTGTTTTGGCACCCGCAATCATGAATAAATTCTGTCCTCTTGCTGGGAAGAAAAAATCGCCAGAGCAAAAGGGCGTCAAGAAGAAAGTGGTAGCTGCAGAAAATGTCAACAAAGACCAGACACGTACGGTAACAAGAGATTATCTGAAGAATTCTGTGCAAACTGATAAAGGTATAGTAAAGTCGTCGGTTATTGTGCATTTTTAGATACCAGACAAGATTTTAGATATTTAATTTTTATTTCTTCCTTGTTTTGGGACAAGTATAATGTCGCCTATATCTAAAGCTATAGTTTATGTGGCATATCACTTAAAAGCCAACTCTATATCATGAAACAACCAGCATTCACAGCTGCACATCATGCACTATGAACACTAACTTGATAACACGATCTACTGTTTAATTCATGTCCGGCAGAGCACATGTTTTTCAAGCTTTTAGATATGAAAATCAATAAATTTTCTATCATGTCATATACCATTGTGAAGTATGCATTTTGTCGTAATAAATGAGCACCAAGGTACATACCATCTCGTTCAGAAAATAAAACGCAGAACTTTTTAAAGGCATTGTTACTGTATATAAAAGTTCAACAGATAAACAATAGATATATAAGTACATACAAATGAATAAAAAATTAATCAGCCAAAGTAAACAAGATGATACAGTTTGTCTATTCACTTGTATACTATTACAGAATGATGAAAATCTTGACAGATGGAGCAAAAAACACCATTACTTCACTATACTTCTCTGCTACTATAAGTCTGTTAATAAGAGTGTAGGCACTCACTCGATCAGCAGCTTATGTCCATGATGTAGACAGGCAAAGGTCTTTCATTATCCCAAACAAAGAGTGTCGTACTAACTGGCTAAAAGCAGTTTAGCTGGCTTTCTGTCGAATCTCTAGTGATCAATTGAATGGGTGTGTGATTGTTATTATTGGTTACAGTGAATGGGTTTCGAGTGAATTATAGATCTAGATACATGCTTGCACAGTGTTTGAAGTTTATGTAAAAAAAATCACAACATACAGTAATATTACAGACTTTATTATACTGCCTCTTAAAACAGAGGTGGTGGGGGGTATAGGGTTATCCTCTGTCCATTCAAACCAAAAATTTTCTTAACAGTTTTCTCAGCAACTACGTTACTAAACACAGTCACATGAAATTTTGTATGTAAGTTCAGTATGAGGCCTCATGCCCATGCTGCAATTACAGATTTCAAGTCTGCCAGATGTCTACTTTCTGTTATTTATTTAATTTTTTTTTTTCTTTTTGACATTTACGGTCAATGGTTAAAGTTGAAAAGCAAGGGTATATATACTAAGTGAGCAGTAGCTCGCAGATTTCTTGTTTTGTATCAAATTTGGTCGTGAAAACTTTAACATTCTCTTTACTACTTCTTTGATTTCTCTTTTGCAGTAACATATCTTAATATGTCAGTAGAAGATAAAAGAAAGGAATACAAATGTAAAAATGAGTACAAGATCCTGGATGACATTCAAACTTGGCAAGAAATGTTTTCTGAAGAGAGGAAAAGACTGGTTGGATCAGGTATGGCATGATGTATTTTTTAAATCTAAAAATGAACAAAAAATTTTAACTCACATTTTGCAGTAAATCGAGGGAGATTTGTAAAACAAAAAACTTAGTGGATTTGGAATTTGAAGACATACATATGGATTAGCATGATGCCAATCGTATTGAGTGACATAAGACTTAGGTTTTTAATGGTTACTATAAATTATTAAAAATAAGTATACCCGAAATTTGTCTTGAAAGTACTGATAACTATCAATTTAGTTAACCCTTCTAGTTTTCTCAATATTGAAAATATAGCAGGAGTTACAGTGGATAGATTTAATTTTTTAAAATTAATTAATGCATGCTTTCTGTTTGGTTTCTACAGGTTGTTTACATGTGTAGCAGGGCTGAGTTACGGTGTTGTTTTGTTGTATATAGTAGACATAATTAAGTGATTTACTGCCAAACTTTCTGGTCCGGATCTTTTAGCTTTGTGGTAGCATGCTCGCTTTCCACCTGCAAGGGTCGGGTCCGGCACTCAGCTGAGGCACTAGGAAGTGTTTTTTTTCAAGTGTTTCTTCCCCTCTGTTACACTTGTATGCTACTCCAAAGGCAAAACAATATTTTCTGTACCGATTTTCCATTGATTTTTGATTTATGGAAAATAAAATGTGTTGAAATCATTTAAATTGTATGAATCTTTGTATGTTGCTTACCTCATTTGATTTTATTTATAAAGTGAATAATAAAAGACAATCAAAGCTTCCAAATATGAAGATCAGTGAAGATTTAAACAGAAAAGTCTCAATATGGCGTGGAGATATTACCACTCTTGAAATAGATGCAATTGTTAATGCAGCCAATAATAGCCTGCTTGGTGGGGGGAGGTAACTATATAGAATTTAAATCTTAAGAAGTGGGTTCATTGAAATTACTGAAATTACTACTGAATAAAGGTAGCTTCCCCTAGGTAAAAATGACAAAATTTTATCACTAAAATTCCCAAAACAACAATGATATATAGTTGCCTGTCAGGGGCGTAGCTAGCTGAAAATGATGTGGATTCACTGACAAATGGAGCGGCGTAGCATGTTTACTATCTAACTGTGCCTGAACACTAAGTTTTTCACCACAATGTATCTTCATGAAACTTTCGGCACTTGCACATGCTCCATGGTGACCAGCACATAGACTGAGATGTCGTTTTATATATTTTCCCAAATTTGACCACTTTGTTACTGGTGTAGTGACAAGGCTTTTTTCTTTAGCGTTGTGTGGACTGAAAAGTACACATGGTGCACAGTAAACTGAGTCTTCGGACACTGAATACCTCAACCAGCAATACTTCTCCAACCATTCACTTGAAAATTGTCTCCGAATGCCATACTCCACTCTACAAAGAGAACAGCAGGACGAATCATTACTGACTATAAAGATTATCCGAAAGTTGAGAAAATCAGAGTCTTTAAGACTCTCTGGATGCCCCCGCTGTCAACCGACTTTTCGCCATATAAGTGAAAGCCAAGCATAAAAATGACTCATCTATAATGGCAACTTTCTCAAAACTTGCAGGTTGGACTTCGAAAAATACCTGTACCAGGTTTGAAGAATATTAATATTTAGAACTATAGGAGGAACTGATTCTACAAAAGAATACTCTTTAGGTAAAAGTTAAAGCAGTGGCTAAGTTCACCTGATGGTAGTTTTCAGAGTCTAAGATATGGGTCCAAGGCTAAATTCAAAATTCATCAATTTTTGATCAGCATTAAAATGACACGTGCATCTCTTCAACGTGTCCTTTACCTACTTTGGTAGCTCAGCTGGTAAAGTGCTCGCTCCGAAAATGGGAGGTCGTGGGTTCGATCCCGGGTCAGGTCTGACCCAGACTTGAAAATCGGTATTGACTGTTCATTTGCCAAGCACTCGGCATTAAGAAATGAAAATTGCAGGTCTTTCGGACGAGGCCTTTAAACTGAGCCCCAGTGTCACGGTAGGCGTGGCATGATAAAGAACCCTCGCTGCACTATGCCATTAGCGCATAGCGCAGGTCAAAATTTCTGCACCTTCGCCTATAGCTGTCGACGTCTTGATATAAGTGAAATATTCTTGACTGGGGCGTTAAACTTCATTAATCAACCAATCATTAAATGTGATCATAAGATTTGTGAAAAATCTGTAGGAAATCTAAAAAAGTTTTAAAGAGCTGACTACACAGAAAAGACCCTAAGACTTAATTTCATGAAAAATGGTGAAGTTCAAATGTGCAAAATGTTCAAAAACACTTTTGCATCGGTATCAATATTGCACATGCACATTTTCAATATGATCTGTGCAAGGTTTGAGGAAATTCTGCTAAAAGTTGTAGGAGCTGATTATAGATTACCGGCGGACGGAAGGTAGGAAGGACAGACGTATCTATGGACAAGTGCAAATCAGAATTCCACCTGGCCAAACTTGTCGTCGCCGGGACAAAAAAGAGTAGCACGCTTAGGAATGAGCCTGAAAACCAAAAACCAAATGCGAAAATAGCAAAAGTGGCAATTCACTACGTAAAATATAAGAAGAAAAATGCATGTAAATTCACGACTTTTAACATGCAGTGAATGTACTGGTTCAGTGGTATGGTCACAAAGTAATGATTTGTTAAGAGCTTTTAACCTTGCCAAGCCAAATCAGATCTTTTTAGTTCTACAGTTGTACGTCGCATTAGCAGCATATGCCATCTCAATCTCAATTTTTCATCTCGCATTTCATATGTTCGTGACTAAGTGGCAGTACAGTTGCTAATGTGACGAACTTAAATTTTTAAAAGTGTCCTTCGGACAGTATATAAACACACGGTATTTAGACCATAAAAATTTTGATAGGCGTTTACCAATTGATTTCTTGAAATTAAATTACCTGCATGATGCTTTATTTTATTCTGCAAATAACAATGAAAACTATGAAAATGGACATTACGTTTATTTCTATTACTTTCGCTTACTTGTCTTCGGATTCTCATGCATCTCTTTTTATTTTTCAAACATAAGTATTTGGCTAATTAACACCTCGTAACTTATTTTTCTGTGTCATTAGAATCAGAAAGTGTGTACGTATGGGGTGGGGTGGGGTGTGGTGGGGGCAAGTGACTCAGGCCTTTGGAAGTGAAAATCAAGGTTTATGCATCTGAAATTTACCGTGTAGGAAACTTGTATCCTTTTACCCATTCTTTGTTGTTTTGCAAAATCAGTGCCTTAGTGGAATTGTCACATGTTGTGCTTACAGTAGCTATGTCCGGATAAGAAGATGTGACAGTTAAATACACTTGGTCGCTGTCTTGTGAAGTTATGTACGTCTTTTGTAGATCAGGAGATGTCTGTAGCTTCTGAGTTTTAGAATTTTCAAATTTTGGCACCAAAAAACTTTTAATGCTTGCTTGCGCCATAACCGGATATTACGCAAAGCGCTGCTGTGCATAGTAAGAGTTATCGCGCATTGAACACAAAAACTGTACAGATATGATGCGAATATTAGTTCCTTACGTTTTCACTTACACAGTGACACGGTGTACACACACACACACACACACACACACACACGCATTTATGATTTATAATAATAATAATCTAAAATCATTATAATTAAAAAAAAATAAAACAGGAAAATTGTGTGGATTCACCTGCGTACTCGCGTATAAGCAGCTACGCGCCTGCCTGTGCCCGCAAAATATTAAATAGTGTCATAACATAACATTTGCTAAGAGGATCCTATGCTATTGCAAGCATGTCATTATACAGTTTACCATATTTCAGAACTTCAAATTTTCCTTATTTAAAAGGCTGAAGGTAGATTTTAAAAAATGTAACAAAATCACTGGGGTTAGTGGAATATAGTGTTTTACACCCCATTCAAGATTCTTTCACTTATTTATTCAGTTAGATGGTTCGGAAATGGGTAAGGGACTGGAGAAAACCACTAACCTTTTGCAAGTGAACTGGCAGGCTTTCTTTCACTAGATCTTCCTAAGTGTAATTTAAGTATAGTTTGTAAGAGACAGTGATCAGTTAAAGAAAGTACTTTAGACTACTGGGCTGCAATTAACCATTTCTTACTTACTTTGCGCAGTCTGTTTCAATTTATTTTAGTTGTAAGCATTCTCTGTAATGGCCACAGGTGGCCTACTCATTTTTCATCCCTAGGTGGAGTACATCAAATTTTGTACAATGCAACCCTGTACGAAATCCAAGATGGCTGCCATTACTATAAATAGCAAAATCACTAAAATGGTCATTGTGCATTCAATTTTTCACTGATTTTCTTCAAAATTAAAATATAGGAAGGAAGTAGATACGTAGCCATTTAACATATTTAAGAGGATTTTCTGAGAAATTTTTTCATTGACCTTATTTTAGCATATTATGCAAATTAGGACAAATTTTGCCAGTTGAGCATTACAGACCCCTTTTGGACCTCTAGGCAATTAGGCATGTATGTTAGAATTTTGTAGGTATTGGCCTAACGGCCATTTTGATATATTAATGAAGGTTTTGTGTGTAAAGGTCAAGGTCACAGATGCAAAAGAAACCTGAAATGGCCTAGTTTTTTATGTTTGTGCTTTTGTTTTTATTCGCAAATGATCTTGATCATTCTCGAATGTAGCTGTTACATGCAGATTTCTCAACCCGAATATTCTTCCGTTACAGAAAATCAACTCTCTCTCGTATGTAGGTCGAAGTTTGAATAAAGGGAGATAATTCAAATTTCAATAACTTTTGTATTCTATGGATTTGATGGGTAAATTGTCATGTAAATGGGGTTTATTTATTGAGTAATATTGATTTAGTAAGAAATTGATACGTGATTGAAAAGAGAACGCTGCATTTTGTTGTATTTGAGGATAGAATATGTTGATGACGTCACGCGGATCCCCCCTCCCGGTCAACAGATTTTTTTCCTTGTATATATTATAATCTGAAATCTGATTGGTTGAGATCGTCTTCTTGACCCAGATGTTAGCTATTTTTAGCAGTAATTAACTTTTAATGGTTTTATCATACCTGCCAACCCTCCCGATCAGGGATTGAGATTAACGGGCGCCCAGTTTTTCGCTCTGGGCGATAAATGTATCATACACAGGTCGCCCAGGGCTGCCAGGTGGCGATTAGAATTTTCAGTTCGGTGTATTTGACATTCCGATCCGTTTACCGATTTCCTGTTTGACTGGCGACAATAATAGTAAAATTGAAAAATGGGTATCATATAGTTAACAAGTGTAAATGGACCGGTGTTCCGACCGGAATTCAAATACGGTGCCATTTCGTTTCCTTTTCTGATATTTATGTATAACATGATACTTCCGGCTTTCTGCCATGTGGAAATTTTTAGGAGCATCGACTCCAAAGGCTAAACAAAGTCCTGCGGAAAAACGAAAGTACTATCAAGAGTATGATAAGTCCAAACGCATCGGAGCATATAAAAAGCCATGGGAAGATGGCAGGCCTTGGTTGTATGATACGCAGGACGGAATGAAGTGTGCCGATTGTGTAGAGTTCGACAGGAAAAAAATCTGTATTTACCGAGGGTTGCACTAGTTATAAACTTGACAGTGTAAATAAACATGACATTTCTGAATCTCACAAACAGGCCCAAGCCTTTAGTAATGCAAAACAAGTTCCTGCTAATAAATCAAAATCTGCCAAAATTATACAGTCATTGACATTGGCAGTACCTATAGATCAACATTTTCTGCAAAACCATTCGTCAATGTAATTGCAGATGTTGAATATCGAAAAGTAAAGCAAGGGATAGAATAATCCAAATGTATATGCCTGATATATTCAGATCAACCATCACTCTTGAGACAGTTCATTGTATGGCTCATCGAAAAGTTAAGCTCAATCCCTGCTGATGTGAGGAGTCTCCCCATATTAAGACAAAAATTTTGGAATTGTGCTATCATACTGCTTTTCCCGTTTTTCAAAGCATTCCGTGAAGTCATCCTTAAAAAATTATAAATTGATTAGAGTGAAATCTGGGATAGCGATCACTTTGTAGAGTGGTCATCTGTCAACTACATTTTTATCATGTACAGAACCTTTGTAGAGGGGTCACCTGTCAAACCCAGTCAGCGGGGATCCTAACGGCCACCCGATTGAAAAAATTGTTTTTACAAGATTTACTAAAATTATGCTGGTCTCGGGAATAAAAAGTCTTCCAAAAATTATCGAATTCTTAAAACACAACTCTGGTGATATAAATAATAATAAAATAATAGTTAATTTTTTCAAGTTATTAATTTATTTAAAAAATATCCTCAATTGTGACATGAAAGATATCAGAAGCTTATTAGCTCACCTGAGCCAAAGGCTCAGATGAACAATTGTCATCTATCTTCATCCGTCTTGTATAAACTTTTTAGCTCACCTGAGCCAAAGGCTCAGATGTGCAATTGCCATCTATCTTCGTCCGATGTGCGTCATGTATAAACTTTTCACATTTTTTATCAATTCCTCCAAAACTACAGAGCCAAATTGGATGATATTTGACAGTAATGGTCAAGTAAGGGGTTTTCAGATTTGCACAAATGCAAGGATTATGTCCCCTTGGGGCCCCATAAAGGGGAAATTTGTGAAAATCTTTAAAAATCATCTGCTCTGAACCTACAAGAGATATAACTTAGATATTTCATGTAAAACACTATGGGCACCTAGTTTTAGATTTGCACATATGGTAGCTTTAGGGGCAAAATGAGATAATGGCAAGGTACTTGAGGGGAAATTGCAAAATTAATGTATTTGTCAATATATTTGAAAACTATAAGCTTTTTGTATGGGCATCATCATCATGTGTATTGGAATACTGTAGGCATTTGCACAACGGTCATTTTGATATATGAATAGAGGTCATAAGTTCAAAGGTCAAGGTCATAGATGTAAACGAATACTGAAATGGTTAATTATCTCAAAAACTTTGAACTCTTTGTGTAGGCATGTATATTAGAATATTGTAGGCATTTGCCTTATGGTCATTTCCATATATGAACGAAGGTCATAGGTTCAAAGGTCAAGGTCATAGATGCAAACAAATACTGAAATGGTGAATTATCTCAAAAATGATAAACTTTCTCTATAGGCATGTATATCAGAATGTTATAGGCATTTACACAATGTTCATTTTGATATATGAATGTAGGTCATAGGTCTAATGGTCAAGGTTATAGATGCAAATGAATACTGAAATGATTAATTGTCTTAAAAACTATAAACTTTTTGTATAGGCATATATGTTAAAATATTGTAGGTATTGGCCTAACGATCATTTTGATATATGAATGAAGGACATGAGTTTAAAAGTCAAGGTCACTGATGCAAACAAATACTGACATGGTTAATTATCTCAAAAACTATAAACTTTTTGTATAGGCTTCTAAATTGTAGGTATTGACCTAATATTCATTGCGATATTTAGATTAAGGTCATGGGTTCAAATTTTTCTTTACCTTTTTAGTTGTTTATAAACAATATATTGTAGCTAGATTTCAGATATATTGTATGTAGCACTCTTATGACTAGTTATGTTATAATAAATTTGCAAAAAATCCTTACATATAATTGGCCCTTACTGCTGAAAATTTATTTGGACATTCTCTTTAATTAATGTCAATGACCATGAACCTCTGCATGAGATATGTACTCAGCTGCATGTGAGCATTAAGGCTCATGGACCTCTTGTTTAATATTAGGGTCTCCATGACGATGGAAGTAACTTTGACCATCCTTGATGGTTCCATACATGCATTTATTCGGATTGAACTATTTCCTACATGAATCCTTAATATTGGTCCAATGTGTGAATATTAAAACAGCCCCATGCTCATAGTCTGCACATTGCACACTACATGAACCCGCTATGTTGTGTTGGGAGCAATGCAAGGTGAACATAACAACCTCCTTTCAGTTACCTGACAACTTCATATACCGACACTACATTGATGGAGACACTGAACTCCCTGTCTTTCTAATCTTTCGCGAATTTTAGTACTTTCAGTACTTTGATTACTATTTTAGCTGTTGATACATACTTTACTGCAACAAGACTTTACATGTTTTAGATGTAGCATTCTTAGAACAATTTATAATTTATATGCAAAAATTTTAGCATATTGGTCCTAGCTGCTGAAAATTTGGACATTCTATTTAATTGACCATTGAACCTCTGCATAAGATATGTATACACATTCAGGTGAGCGTAAAGGCCCATAGGCCTCTTGTTATTTAGTAAATTAGTTTGTTTAATTTTCTAAAAAAAAAAAAAAGAGCATAATTCACAGTCACAAACACAATGACTGGAACAGTAATAATATTTTGAATTACACTTTATTGTCCAGTTGATGGTGCAATCCATTCCGCTGCGGGATCTAAACTACTAAAAGCCGAGTGTGCTACACTAGGTGGATGTGATACTGGTGACGCTAAGATTACTGGAGGTAAGTGTAAAAATAGAAATTTTATGTATTAGTTGTATATTGATCATATGATACAGTGCGGAACCCCATTTACACTTGTCCTGATTCTTAAGCATACAAAAATTATGGTATTTTCTTGACTGAGACAAAATATTCTTTACTAGTATTATTGTAGTTTTGACCATAGACAATGGCAGAAGACAAAGTGTGATCATGGTGAGCCCCAAACATTACGAACTACTGACAGAAATCCCGATTTATTTTACAAATTTATTTGGCATCCCTCGATGTGTATTTTACATTGAACCATGATTATTGGTCAAGAAACACTTCAAAAATGACTATTTTGTGAAATAAATAACACAAAAGGTAATTTTATGATAAACTTTATTTGAAATTTGCAAACCGTCATTGATTATATAGTGTCTTACATGTACCGAAAGGGCACTGGAACATACTTATGATCAGACATTGGCTCCTAAATATTGGACACCTCTAAATATTTGGACACCCCATTTTTCCAGATGTACAATTTTCAAATTTCCTCTAAGTTCTTGGACAATTGAAAACGAAATTTTTAAAAATTGCCCGAAAACATAAAAAGAATGTGGTATATTTCCTTGCTTAAAAACCCACACTTTTTTAAAAAAAAAAAATGAAAATTGAAGAAAGGGGGAAATTTAGAACCTGGTATACATCTTGGCCACCTATTAAAATTGACTTTGTACAGTTGTATGTATGCTGGACATTGGTTACAATCATCAACAGAAATAGTGTTTCAGCATTGATGATGGATACTTTTGTAAAACACCAACTGTTTTTTTATTGTACGGCGTTTCACAATAGTGAACGTGTACTTTGCTATCGCTTTCTTCCAAGATATGGGGCTTCTTTGCTATGAAATTATAAGATATGAGTACACATGGAAATAGTGCGCCTGGTAAATGACGTGAAAGAAATATATCTGTTTTATCGTGAGATATGTATTCTGAGACGGGTAATGCATTTGGTTACAAATGCACATTTGGAATAAATTTTCGGAATACATTTCGGAATCTAGTAAAATATTGCGACGAGATGCATCCAATAATTTCTGCAATTTGGCGAACTGATCTTGTGTTTACAATAAAAAGCAGTCCTAGAAGTTGGCGTCCTATGATGTAAAATCGGTTATGAAATAAACAGCAATGGCAGGTTGATTTAATTAATTCTTTTTGAAATTTTCGGCAATTTAAATTTATTTTGAAGGGTATGATAACGTATTTTTATGTTGAGGCAATTGTGTCATATTTTAAAACTTGTTTATCGATTAGATTTCACTTTCGTGAAAGGGAGATAATTCATACAGTGTTGTGTGCAAATGACCACATGTGAATTTTAAATACTTCACCATTAACATGAAATGGGAATATTGTGAGTGATAATCAGCAGCTTATTAAAACCCAGATTTAACAGCAAATGATCCAGTTACCTACAACCACTAGAATGTACCCCCTCATAGCGACGGTAGGATCTGCAAAACTCTACTGTCTTTCTCTCTATCCGAAATGACAAAACGATCAGGTACGACTTTATTAAATTTTAATTACTGATTGCCTCTTTCATATATTTATGAAATTATTATTTTCTACCATTTAATTTAGCAATACATGGTTTGGTACATTGTTTCTTTTTCCAAAAAACATCCATCAGACTATGCATAGATCAAAGGCTTTGCCCTTCATCGAATTTGGCATGCGCCACACTATCTTGCATTACCCTTGAAATACCATGAGCAGAATGTCATCTCTAAAATGATTTGCTTTGATCAACCAATATATAAACATTGTGGGGAATGTATGATAAATGTTGCTTTTATCCTTCTTACAATCTTTTAATAACTTTTACAATATGTGTATCATTTAAATGAATAGTTTGGGTTGACAGTTTATTGATTACAAAACAGTTTATAAACTTGACAGAATATATCAGAGATGTACACCTCACTTTATAATTTTTACCCCATTTTTGTAGACTTAGAAACTTTAGATATGGAGTCCTTTTTTGTGAAGTTTTCATTCCAGATCCTTGAAACTTCACAAATGTTTCTACCGGTACTTTCTATGTCCCATTCCTTAACACTTTGGAGGCCATACCTAAACTCCTATGTACAGTTATTAATACAACACTTTTATATATTTTCAGGTTATAAATTACCAGCTAAATGTAAGTATAATCACATACGTGTATTTACTCAAACATATAGACAGAATTATGTGTATAGGTAAACGACATTGACCTGTCAGCTTGACCTTTCATTAAGAATATTCATATGGAAGAATCCACTCAAGAAATGGGTAGTGTTAAGATTTACAGAAAATACTTGAACAGTGTTCGTGTTAGGTGTTTCATTATGAAGACAAAATGGCTTTACCATGACAAGTTAAAACCTCATCCAATTTTTGTTCTGGTAAATTGCTAGAGTTACAATCAGTATATTGATTATGAAATTATCATAATGTATGGGCTCGTAAGGCGTTTTCGATCACCAGGTGTTTCCGATCACTTATGTAAATTCCGAATGGCGACCATGCGCAGTCAAATTTTTTAGGCGGTATTGTCTATTTATAACGACGGAAGCACGTTTTTTCTACTAATGTAAACAAATAGTCAAAAGTACTTTCTAGGAGGGTAAAATAACTCACATTCTGTCCATGTTGATAAAATCCGCCATTTTTTTTTTATTTCCGTTTTTCTTGTATCACAATATGTACAATTTATTTTGATCTGATCATTTTCATACAATTCAGTGTCGTCTGTTTACTCTCTGAGCGTTTTGACAAATATCAATTCATGTGACGTCACCAGTTATAGTCTGTTTCAAGAAAACCAAGGCTTTAAAGTGGCACCACGTGTTATAGCATAATTGTTATATATCGGGAGCAAGATTATACAACACTTGATTCTAAAAATGCAATTCAACACCATAAAGTGATAACCGCTACCTGCTCCATGCTTCACAACACATTCTCAACAGATTTTTACAGTTAAAACTATTGATGTTGCATCAGTAATATATTTTTATAATATATATAGACATATGTCAATATAAGGTTTCTAATTGTTATGAAATCAATGGATGACGCCCAAATGGGTGAATGGTTGCTGGAATATTACTTACCTTAGGATTTACATAAGGTAAGATATAATGTTCATGTTTCATGTTAACACTGGCCCGTTTTGAGCCTCAAACACTTTTATTTTCTTGTGTAATACGTCACTACATCACGTGATCGGATTCACCTTTCCGCCATTTTGTTTACATAGAAATGGGGACCGGAAGGGATTTAGATAAAACATGCTGTGTAATGCTTTGATTGAGCTTTTGTCAGTATAAAAGCATCCATATTAATTAGTATTAACTACGCTTATGTACATTTGATTCAGTATCATTTAGAAAGCTAAAAAATTATTCCAAAATCCACTAAGTGATCGAAATCCCCTAAGTCCTCCATACATATAAAATATTGTAAATTAAATAATGAAAAAAAAATTACAATTAATATGAAATCTGCCAGTCTGTAGAAAATTTACACCAAATAGATGAACTATGTTGTGTTGTGTCTTGTGACAACTTATGTTATGGAATGTTTTGCCTATAAATTATGGTTCCTTGGTTGGAAAAAAGATTTAATTTATCAGTTGTCACTGAACAATTATTTAATTATTTCTGCATCTCTAAGTGACTTGTATTTGCCTTTGTATTTGTAGATATCATACACACAGTTGGACCAATTGGTAAACATCCAGATAAACTAAAAAGTTGTTACGAAACATGTCTCAGGTTAGCAAAGGAAAACAAAGTTCGGAGCTTGGTAAGATATTGTAGTAATTTAATTTTTACATACATGTGTCATAATTTTTAGACAAAATATTATTTAATGTGCTTGAATTTCAAAGCATGTTAAAATTGAATAGTGATTTGTAGCTGAAAAATATGGTAGTAGCCAATGTACCTAAGAACAGGAAACAAAAAACCAGCGACTTGTACTAGATCTAATAATGAAATGACATGAAACCTAGTATCAGAGTCAGCCTGTTTGTGATATGAATAACGCTTTATTTCTATAGAAAACCAAATAAATTTGAATAAAAATTGATATTTTTCACTTACTATTAGGGTACCCAGTTGTAACAGGAGACCTGCATGCGCATCCATGATTAGGGTAGACTATTTCTGTACAGAGTAAAATGTTAGCGCTATGGAGATTTAACATGTTGAAAAACCAGGCAAATGGCAGACCTTTTTGCACATATAATGTAAATGTCACCAAGGACATTACTTCAGGTGTAAACATCACCATTTTCGCCATGTAAAATCCCAATAGCATTTTCCTTTCTACAAAAAATACGTTTTGACAATGGCGAATGCCCATACAGATTTTCAGTTACAACTAGGCTCACTTAGTAAGTGAACAATATCATTTTTTATTCAGATTTATTTGATTTTCTATTGAAAAAAAAGCATACCGGTAATTCACTTTTACAAATAGACCAACTCTTATAGTAATGATATTTTAAAAGTTATTTTGGAGTATTAAATTGTCTATTTTTATTTTGACAACAAACATAAGAAAATATTCTATATAACCTTATTGTACTAAACAGCGGACCAAGAATTAGAAATAGAAATATTTGGATAAAATAAACAGTTTTAACTGATACATTTACTTTTACAGGCTTTTCCATGTATATCAACAGGCATTTATGGTAAGTATGCAAATAAATAATAAATAAATAAATAAATAAATAAATAATAATCATTAGAAAGATAATGTAAGATTGATCAAACAGCATTTTATATTCCAGTCAAGATTATTTTATTAGTTCTAGAATTGTGGAGGAAACCAAAAGACCCAGGGAAAACCACAAACTTTCTTACACTAGGATGTGCCCAAGTGGGAATAGAATAATAAATAGGGAAAATACTACAGGAGGAAGTCAAACTAAGAAATAATTAAAATTATTGAGAGACTTCCTTATTTGTACTGATGTGACAAAATCAGATTCCTGGCTGCTTGGTCCATTTTAACCTTAATACTACCACCTAGCACTAGTTAATATAACCAGGTAACCTCAAGAACAGATTCAACTGCATAGGCAAACAATATTAACCTGTCCACTTGACCTTTAGTTAGGAATATTCATTTTTAGCTCACCTGAGCCACAGGCTCAGATGAGCTATTGGAATCTATCACCGTCCGTCGTGCGCCGTCCGTGGTGCATCGTGCGTCATGTGTAAACTTTACATTTTAATCAAATTTGATGAAACTTGGCGATTATCATGCCTGGGTAACAGCCTTTAAAAATTGTGTTCGGGGTTTGGCCACGCCCAACAAGATGGCCGCCAAGACACTCTTTTTTACACTCACTTTGTCAGTTAACATTGTGATCATTATTTAGATGCTCACTCTGCCAGTTTACATTGTGTTCATTATATAGACACCTACTTAATTTTGTCAATTTACATTCTGATCATCATGTAGACACTCACTTTACATTGTCAGTTTACATCGTGCTCATTATGTACACAATAATCTTGTCAGTTTACTGTATCCACTTATTTCATCAGTTTACACTAGGATCAATATGCTCATGTTCTTTTTTCAGTTTAGTGAGTTAACTCAGATCACTATTTATCCACTTTTTTGTCACTTTACACTAGAATCAATACATTGTGTGTATATATTTTATACTGATTTTCTTTATGGTTAAACTGCTATATCTGGTTTTTGAGCACAAACATTCTTATCTTCATAACCTCAGCTGTCAACATATTACAAATATTATTTTTTGTTGTTTTTAACTCCATAGTATTGGCTCTTTTACCTAGGCATATCTCAAACATATTTAAATTTTTATTACATATTTGGTGCGCAATATATAAATTGTTTGTAGTTAAATGAGTTACAACTTTTCAATCATATCTTTTAACTGCAATGGCTTAGGTGAGGATAAAAAAAGGACATGTATTTTTAACTGGTTTAGAAAATATTTTGAAAACCACATTATTTTTCTTCAAGAAACACATTCTACCACACTTTGCGAAACAAAATGGATCAGAGAATGGGGTTCAAAAATTTATTTTTCTCATGGCTGTTCCAATGCAAGAGGCACTGCTATTTTATTTCCACAAAAGTTAGATTACATTGTAGACAAATTTGATTCAGATGACCATGGTAGATTCCTCCAAGTCCATGTTTTCATTAATAACACTAAATTCATTCTTACCAATATATATGCACCAACCAAAAACCATCCAAATGATCAATGCAAATTTTTGGACTCTGTTCTTAACATGTGTATACCTCTTAGTGGTGAAAATCTAATAATTGGTGGGGACTTCAATATTATTTTGGATACAACAGTTGATAAAAAGGGGGGAAGAGCAGATTCATATTCAACATATAGAGAAAACTTAAAAGGCTATATGAATGAATTTAACATGATTGACATTTGGAGATTTTTGAATCCAAACAAAAAACGATTCACATTCTTTTCTAAAAATCCTGTAGTTCTATCAAGGATAGATTATTGGTTAATCCCTTCATTCCTCAGTCAATTTTCAACAACAGATATTCATGCCTCAATAAAATCTGATCATAACATTATAGAAATAGCATTAAAAGGTAACCTTTCAAATGATAGAGGCCCTGGATTTTGGAAATTTAATTCATCACTTTTAGATGACAAAGCTTTTACAGATATAATAAAAGAAGAAATTGGAAACCTTAAAATAAAATATGCAAATCTAGAAGATAAACAATTAAAATGGGATGTAATCAAATGTGAGTTAAGGGGAATAATTTTAAAATATTGTAAAATAAAATCAAGAAAAACAAAAAAAGAAGAAAGTGAATTAAAGAAAGAACTTAATACTTTAACACTAGAAATTGAAAATTCTATTTCACTTCCTGAAAATTTGATTAAAAAACTTGAAGATGTAAAACAAAGACTTGAAATACTAAATGATAAACAATTAAAAGGCATTATGTTACGTTCTCAAGCTAAATGGTGTGAAGAAGGTGAAAAATCTACTTCATATTTTTTATCTCTTGAAAAAAGAAATTACAAAAATAAAGTTATAGATCAGTTAATAGTTGGAGATAAAATCTTAACTAATCCAAAAGAAATATTAAATGAAGAAAAATGTTTTTACACTAAATTATATACTACTTCACTCGACATAAATAGTTATAAACAAAACT
This sequence comes from Anadara kagoshimensis, assembly GCA_021292105.1. Taxonomy (NCBI): domain Eukaryota; kingdom Metazoa; phylum Mollusca; class Bivalvia; order Arcoida; family Arcidae; genus Anadara; species Anadara kagoshimensis. The sequence continues at coordinate 54,068,094 of CM037858.1, forward strand.
GTACCTTCTTTCTTGATAATAATATACCACAAATAAGTGAAAATGATAAAAATTTATGCGAAGGTCTTATCACACACCAGGAATGTAGAGATGTTCTAAAAACCTTTAAAACCAACAAATCACCTGGTAGTGATGGGTTCACTAGTGAATTTTACAGTTATTTTTGGAATGATATTTCAGAAATAGTTTTAGAAAGCTTGAATGCCAGTTTTGTAAGTGGTCAACTTTCATCAGACCAGAGAACAGGGATTATAACTCTTATACCTAAGAAAGATAAAGATCGCAATCAGTTAAAAAACTGGAGACCCATTTCTCTCTTAAACCTTGATTATAAAATAGCTACTAAAGTAATGGCAAAGCGTCTAAAAAATATTCTACCAAAAATTATAGATCCAGATCAGACAGGTTATATTAAAAACAGATATATTGGTGAAAATATTAGAACAATTTCTGATCTCATATACTTAACAAATTTAAAAAATATTCCAGGTATCATACTTCTAGTGGATTTTGAAAAAGCATTTGATACTATTGAATGGAAATATATTAATGACGTTTTAAACAAATTTGGATTTGGACAATCATTCAAAAATTGGATTCAAATATTTTACAAGAATATCAGAAGTTGCATAATGAACAATGGCTATGCATCAGAACCATTTGAAATAACTAGAGGAGTGAGACAAGGTTGCCCACTATCGCCATATCTGTTCATTCTGGCAATAGAGACTCTTGCAATTTCTATCCGTAATAATAAACGTATCAATGGCATCAAACTTAGAGATGTTGAACTTAAAATTAGTCTTCTAGCAGATGACACAACATGCTTTCTTAATAATGAAGCTTCAGGTTTTGAAGTATTAAAGACATTTGAAAATTTTAAGGTTTGTTCTGGTCTAAAAATTAATTTGGATAAAACTGAGGCAATTTGGATTGGGTCACACAGGAATTTTAAAGCAGGGACCCTACCTGTAAAATGGAATTCTGATTCATTTTTCACCCTGGGAATTTGGTTTAGTACATCAAATGAAGTAGATATGGTACCAAAAAATCTAAACTCAAAATTAGAAGATTTAAAATCAACTCTTAATCTTTGGAAAATGCGAAACTTGACCCTTATAGGTAAAATTCTTGTTTTAAAATCATTAGCATTATCAAAACTTGTTTATCCATGCTCAGTAATTTCAGTACCTTATGAATTTGTTAAAAAAGTACAAAAAGAAATAAACAATTTTGTCTGGAATGGTAAAACCACAAAAGTTAAATATAATGTAGCCATACAAAGTATTAAGAATGGTGGCCTAAAAATCCCAGATTTTGAAACTCAAATAAACTCCCTAAAGCTAGGTTGGGTAAAGCGATTCTTAAATGCTAGTAAGTCAAAATATAAAACAATTCTTCAACAATTTATTGGTGCAATATCATTACAAGATATTTTACATACAAATTGTTCATATCTATGTGAGACACTGAAAATGCCAGATTTCTATAGAGAAATCCTGTCTTCATGGAATAAACTGACTTCTTTTGAAAATATTACAAGAGAACCAAAAATTTATAAGGAAAGTCTTTGGTACAACCATAATATTTGTATAGATCAACATCCCATATTTTATAAAAAATGGTATGATAAAGGAATCTTATTCTTAAATGATATATTAAATAATGATGGAGAACTTTTATCTTGTGAGGATTTATCCTTGAAATACAATTTAGATATACCATTTCTACAATACTATAGTTTAAGATCAGCTATTCCATATTCTTGGAAATTGTTTTGTAGAAATCAAAGAAACAGCAAACCAAACTGTAATCGAGACAGTATTACTTTCCATTACAAGTTAAAAAATATTTCAATCAACAAACTTTTTTGTAAAGATTATTATTGGATTTTTATTGAACAAAGAATTGATACCCCATCTTGTATTAAAAAATGGTCAAATATTTTTAATAATGTCTTTGATAGGGCTGATTTTGAAAATGTCTTTCAGCTAGCATTTCGCTGCTCTTTGGAAACCAAATTGCAGTCATTTCAATTCAAACTGATCCACAGAATTTTAGCAAACAATAGCTTATTGTTTAAAATGAAGATCAAAACCTCACCCATGTGTATTGTATGTTCACTAGAAGAAACATTACAACATAAATTCTTTTATTGCGAGAAAGTGTTTTCCTTTTGGCATGAGTTTAAAAAATGGTGGAATGCAATGCATATACAGTATATTGATGAAATCAGGTGCCAAGATATTATTTTAGGATTTTATTCAATTGAATGTTACCCTCTTAATTTTTGTATACTTCTTGGTAAATATTATATCTATTGTACACAATTGATTACATCCAATCAGCAGGTCAATTTTGTTTCATTTAAAAAGATTCTTCAAAGAAAATTGGAAATAATGCAGCAAATATTCTATTCAAAACAGAAATCAGTGTTATTTGATGAATATTTTTCAGTCATATTACAAAACATTAATTCATAATGCATTCAATTAATGGAACATAGTATCAATACATTATCTTCTAACTAAAAGAATTTATATTAGGAATGAACATTAGATAGCAACATAGACATATATATGTAAAATACCTAGGTAATTTAATTAACTGTTTAGTTATTTACAGTGAAACCTGCATATAAGGGACTCTAAAGGTAAAAATAACTTCCTGCACTTCAATTTAGATTTATGTTTCTTGTTTATGTAGAGGTTAGTATATACAACCCAGTTTAGTTGGCTTTTATCCTATACATAGTGATGTTCCTTATGACAGGTTTTACTGTGCATAGCTATATATTGATGGTGTTGATTATGTTTTTCATATGTCACCTTATATGATAATATATTGCCATTATATGTTACAAATGTATGAAATGAGCCAATAAAATAAAAAAAAAAAAAAATCTTCTTCTCTGAAACCAAAAGGTGCAGGCAAATTTTAATTAGATAATTAGATTTAGCATACCTGGGAACATTAAAATTGTGTTTTTCATGAAAATTGAACGAAAAATAGGTTACGCGTTTTTTGCGTAAAATTACAGTTGACTCTCGTTATCTCGAACTCGACGGGGAAATGCAAAAAGTTCGACTTATCCGGAGTTCGAGATAACCGATGTTAAAAACGACAACAAAAGGGAAGTAACTCGTACACGCCTACCGGAAGTCGCTTCCGATTTTATCTTGTCCAACTGTATATTGCCGTTTTCTCCTATATCGTATGTATTCAAACATTATATATAAAAACTGCATTATTTATTATTTGTATTTATAATTGAGAATGTAGTATATAAAAAATCGGGAGATTATCTGTTACTTGTTATTAGCCGACAAATAGTGGAGTCCGCTTTGGTCTCCATACCAGTTTCGCTTTGTGTACTTTAATCACCCCAAGCTTCCGGTTGTATTGAGTAATGTTCACATCACACGTGTTCGGAAGCCATGTTCAGCTTGGCAGTAAGGGATATGCAAGGGATAATAATTAAGGGCTTAAGAAAATTGGGAGGTCAGTGCAATGTTGTAATTTTAAAATCAACACGAGGCCGACAGTCAATTATTTTATTTGTGTCGGAATGTGTTTTTCTACCAAAAAAATCTGTAGGCGCTGACAAATTTGATTTCTCAAAATTTTTTGTTCGAGTTAACAATTTTAATTTTCCTAAATTTTTTATTCGAGTTAACGAGTGTAATTTTCCTAGGATTTTCATTCAAGGGGACGAAAATATTGTTCGAGATATCCGATAATTCGAGATATCCGAGTTCGAGATAACCGGAGTGATTTTGGTTTAATAAAGAACAACTCTGTTCGGACTTTTTAAAAAAGTTCGAGATATCCGGTAGTTCGAGATATCCGAGTTCGAGATAACGAGATTCAACTGTATGTAATTTTGAAAATGAGATATTTATTGTTATAACTCAATAATGGCTGAAGATAATTGTATGAAGCTTTCACTGTTGATCTTGTCTTGCTATTTTCTTCCAAAAGATGTCAAGGTCAAAGGTCAAGGTCATGTCCCTGTTTTTGACCTTTGATAAAAAATGCTATTTTTTAAACATTTCAGGTGATAATGGCATGGGATTTTAAGTTAATTGTAGGTATTGACATGACGATCATTTTGATACATAGATCAAGGTCATGAGTTTAAAGGTCAAGGTCAAGGATGCACAACTATTACCGTTATAGTTGATTTTTTGCAAAACTATTAACTTTTTGTATAGGCATATATATTAGAATATTGTAGGTAATGGCACAATGGTCATTTTGATATATTAATAAAGGTCATGGGTTCAAAGGTCAAGGTCACGGATGCAAAACAATAACGAAATAGTTAATTATTTATTTATTAAAAGTTTATAGTTTTCGAGATAATTAACCATTTCGGTATTGTTTTGCATCTGTGACCTTGACCTTTGAACCCATGACCTTTTTCTATACATCAAAATAATCGTTGTATCAATACCTACAACATTCTTATATACAAGCCTATACAAAAAGTTTATAGTTTTTGAGATAATTAACCATTTCGGTATTGTTTCACATCTGTGACCTTGACCTTTGAACCCATGACCTTTTTCTATACATCAAAATGATCGTTGTATCAATACCTACAACATTCTAATATACATGCCTATACAAAAAGTTTATAGTTTTCGAGATAATTAACCATTTCGGTATTGTTTCACATCTGTGACCTTGACCTTTGAACCCATGACCTTTTTCTATACATCAAAATGACCGTTGTATCAATATCTACAACATTCTAATATACATGCCTATACAAAAAGTTTATAGTTTTCGAGATAATTAACCATTTCAGTATTGTTTCACATCTGTGACCTTGACCTTTGAACCCATGACCTTTTTCTATACATCAAAATGATTGTTGTATCAATACCTACAACATTCTAATATACATGCCTATACAAAAAGTTTATAATTTTCGAGATAATTAAACATTTCGGTATTGTTTTGCATCTGTGACCTTGACCTTTGAACCCATGACCTTTTTCTATACATCAAAATGATCGTTGTATCAATACCTACAACATTCTAATATACATGCCTATACAAAAAGTTTATAGTTTTCGAGATAATTAACCATTTCGGTATTGTTTCACATCTGTGACCTTGACCTTTGAACCCATGACCTTTTTCTATACCTCAAAATGACCGTTGTATCAATATCTACAACATTCTAATATACATGCCTATACAAAAAGTTTATAGTTTTCGAGATAATTAACCATTTCGGTATTGTTTCACATCTGTGACCTTGACCTTTGAACCCATGACCTTTTTCTATACATCAAAATGATCGTTGTATCAATACCTACAACATTCTAATATACATGCCTATACAAAAAGTTTATAGTTTTCGAGATAATAATTATAATCAGAGGTAAAAAAAATTAGGTCATGACCTTCACAATTGACCTTGACCTCATTTTGAAGATACTAACAAGAAGGTGTCAAAACTGAAAACCCCATGTCATTATCTGGTCAAATAGTCAAGTTATAACAATTTGAAGCTATTTTACGATTTTTTCAAAATTAAACGCAAAAACGCGTAACCTATTTTTTATCCGAATTTCACAAAATGAACAAACTATAGGCTTAAGACCCTAGAGAAGCCAAATATCACATCAGATTTTTTCTCCAATTAGTACTTTCGGAGAAGAAGATTTTTTAAGATTTTTGCACCCCTAGGTCACCTTGACCTAGTTATGGTAGCCATGGCAACGCCACGAACAAATCTGAATTGCACTGGCCCATATATACTTCTGACAAAGTTTCATTAAAAACTGTCCAGTAGTTTCAGAGGAGAAGTCGAAAATAGGTGTTAACGACGCACGCACGCACGCACACACACACACGCACATACACACGCTGCGCTATGCCATAAGCTCACATGACCTTCGGTCAGGTGAGCTAAAAATGCTTCGTTGGTTAAAAACGGCAAGTGAATAAAATGTTAAACCAGGATTGCCAGACCCTGGAAAATGTCTAACAAGCACAATAGAACCTCTTCGCGCTCAATGGGTAATTAAGACCCATAAAATGATGGAAAAAGAAAACACATTTATTGTGAACACCTTCACAAGTGCCGGTATTGATAACTCTTAACTTGTTGTCATGCACTGATTTTGAATATTGTCTAATTAGTGTAGGTGTTACGATGTACATTATACTAACAGTAAGCATTTGATTTCATGCGCCCATAACTATGAATAAACTGTCTGGTAAAAGTCTTAGGTATGTTAATAACACTAAATATGATCCAAAAGATTAAAATTGCATTCAATATGCTTTATTTCTTAAGTGTTATTTGTTCACTTAATAAAGTCTGATTATCGAATAAAATAAAAATAAAATCATGTTATTTTTTTGTAATTTAGTTATGCCCCTTTAATTACACTCTCTTCCGAGAAAGTACGAAAATTTGTTTTATCCGAAATGTGACCAAAATTTATCAAAAGTATCCTCGACCGTCCGTGATTCGAGACTAATAGAAAACGAACTAAATTTGCTAACGCAACAAGAATTTGAGAGCTATAATAACTGAAAACAAAAATGGCCTCGAATCATAGGACGCAATCGATTTTAGGACGGTCGACGATAATAGTATTAAATTTTAATGCTGTATTGCATAAATTTTCGCGAGGGTAAAATTTTCGCGATATTTTAATCAGCGCGAAATAAGGGAAAATTTTACCCACGCAAATATTTCCCCCTTTACAGTAACTTTTTGTATAGGCATGTATATTCGAATATTGTAGGTAATGGCCTAACAATCATTTTGATATATAGATGAAGGTCATAGTTTCATACTTCTGTTTATAAATAATGTATTGTAGCTAGAATATATATATATACATATATATATATATATATTACTATATTATACATTATATGTAGCAATCTCGAGACAAGGTATGATTAATTTGCAAAAATCCTTGCATTTAATTCTGCCTTACTGCTGAAAATTAGGAGTTCTCTTTAATAAATGTTATTGACCATTGAACCTCTGCATGAGATATGTACTTAGCCTCAGGTGAGCGTTAAGGCCCATGGGCCTCTTGTTGATGATACACCCAATATATGGGTATTGTAAGAATTTGCAGTTAATACTTAAACAGTTCATGTTTTCAGTAATATGGACAAAATATTTAAATTAAAGGTCAAGCAGACAGGTCAGCGGTGTTTCTCTTTACTGTGATATTATGCACTTATAAAGAAATTTGCCCATAAATAAGCGAAAACTTCTGCATGTTGGCAATTATTTATACTGTAAATGTGGTTATTTTTTGCATGTTTGAAATTTTCGCTATTTTTGTGAATTGTAAAACATTACGAAAATTCCACCATCGCAAATTAAGATAAGACATTGATATTATAGCAAGAATGGGTAAAATTGCGAAAATAACACGTTCATGAAATACCAACAATAGATTTCACAAAAAAATCCACTCACAAATAAAACCACATTTTCAATATTTAGATATCATTGTAATGTAAATTTCCATTTGCTTTTCATTGATACAGGGTATCCTAATGAAGCAGCTGCCCCTCTGGTTCTGGAAACAATCAGAGAATGGTTAGATGCAGATAAAATGCAGAAAGTGTAAGTATTACGTTTAACTCTTTGCAGTTCTAACAAATTTGGTAAATTTAACAGGTCATATGTGCACTTTATTTTGAAACTGCATATATATTTTTGTAGCTGCTACTAAGTAAAGAGACTTAGGTATCAGATTGTAGGACTTGTCTTGTCAAAATTATTATAATAATATATTTGTAGCTGCTACTATGTCATAATGGGAATATTCATGATGATCACACCTGGAAAAAACCTGAACAACAATGACCTACCTGACCCTAAATCCCCAGATGTAACTTTAAATGAGGCCCAATTGGTATAAGCTTGATCAAACTTCCAAAATTATTGCAAAATTTCTCTATGTACAGAAGAACTGAACAATAATGTTTTAATTAAAAATATGATTTGGTTAGGTCAGTGCATTTTAAATGCATTTTATTAATAGTTTAATGGAGACATTTTCAATTAAAAGAAATAAATAATAATAATTATGTGCACTCAATTTATGGAAATACAGTAGGTCATTAAATGTTTTGTAGATTGACAATCTAGGTCATTTTGTTTGAAGATTGACAATCTAGGTCATTTTGTTTTGAAGATTGACAATCTAGGTCATTTTGTTTTTGTTTTGTAGATTGACAGAATCATCTTCTGCTTATTCATGAAAGTAGATGTAGCACTTTATGAAGAATTGATGCAAGTATTCTTCCCAGTAGAACAGTCATTTACCCCAGAGAAACCCTCAAGTGATGGTATGTTACATGTTATAATCATTAATTATTTATGAAATAACTTTTGATATTTGTTTTTTTGATTATCATATTTAACCCCAAAAACCGGTGTGCAAACTGTATAATCCATGAAGCAGGATATACAAAAGATTTCCAAGTTATTTCTTATAATTTCATTCAAAAAAGTATTTTGCAATAATAATATATATAATTTTAATAATAATTAAACATTTTCAACTTTTTCCAATCAAATTTTGCATAAATACAAATGACATTATCTCTGCTGTTGATCACCTGACCAATGTTGATTATCATAAATAAACCCAACAATACAACTCTCCAAATACTTCCAACATTGGCATAATATTTCTCATCAGGCAAACCATTGTATGGTAGATGATGCCATCGAAAGATTTCTAAATGATATAGTGATTAGATGTATCTGTTCCATGTAGCCTGTCAGACTGATGATAAGGCTTTTCCAACCAGGCACATGCAGTTGGTGATAGCACGTCATTTTAGCCATATCTAAGTATGCAGACACTACAAAGTACCAGTATATGATAAATATGTATAAACTGCTATTTGAGCGATACAAACTCCATCTCGACTTGAGTTTTATTTGCACTTGCAATTTACTAGCAGATTACAGTTTTCTGTGATGATGGGTTTGTTAGTATGTAATTTTTTTAATACATGTATATGGACAATGTTTGTTTACATAAACAATAAATGTATATTTCTAACAAAAATTGCATTTGCAGATGAAGGAAGTAGTAAAAATAAGAATCAAAATAATGAAGGAAGCAAGACAAAATCCTCCAAACCTTCTGCAGATGTGAAAATGAGAAAACCTCTTCCCAAAATTAACTTGGAACAGAATCCAAACACAGAATCAGAACTGACAAATGAAAGTGCAGCAGAATCAGAAATATCAACAGATGGAAAAGCCGAGAAAATGCAAACTGACAGTGAAAATACAGAATCTGTAGAGAATGATGAATCAAAACTACGTCTACCTTCAACTCGCAATAAGAGACCGAAAGGAACAGTTATACAAGCAGAGTTAACTCCCACTGAAAAGGCATCACCACCAAAATTCAAATATACTCCCATGGAAACTTCATAAGCATAATTGGTTTTCATTAGCTTGTCTGCATGGTATAAAACTTGTGTCATTCCCCAGTTTGAAAGCTAGCATCTAGCATTCTAATTTGTTTAGACAAATGTTTTAGTGTTTGTTTGATGGACTAGATGTACAGATGAGCTACAATCTCTTGACTCAGACAATCTTTGTTATATATCTGTGTTATGTACTGTTAACATTGCTGCAGAGTACAAATGGGGTTCGCCACTGTGCTGCAGACTACAAATGGGGTTCGGCACTGTGCTGCAGACTACAAATGGGGTTTGCCACTGTGCTGCAGACTACAAATGGGGTTCGCCACTGTGCTGCAGACTTCAAATGGGGTTCGCCACTGTGCTGCAGACTACAAATGGGGTTCGCCACTGTGCTGCAAACTACATATAGAGTTCGCCACTGTGCTGCAGACTACAAATGGGGTTTGCCACTGTGCTGCAGACTACAAATGGGGTTTGCCACTGTGCTGCAGACTACAAATGGGGTTCGCCACTGTGCTGCAGACTACAAATGGGGTTCGCCACTGTGCTGCAGACTACAAATGGGGTTTGCCACTGTGCTGCAGACTACAAATGGGGTTCGCCACTGTGCTGCAGACTTCAAATGGGGTTCGCCACTGTGCTGCAGACTACAAATGGGGTTCGCCACTGTGCTGCAGACTACAAATAGAGTTCGCCACTCTGCTGCAGACTACAAATGGGGTTTGCCACTGTGCTGCAGACTACAAATGGGGTTTGCCATTGTGCTGCAGACTACAAATGGGGTTTGCCACTGTGCTGCAGACTACAAAAGGAGTTTGCTGCTTTACCACCCTCTAATATTTGTAGGGAACACTTATTTCGAATAGATATTTAATTGTAAAAGATGACTTATCCTGTAAAAAAAGGAGTTTATTCTAGGAATTTACAACATTAAACTTTTCTAAAACTGTTCCGAGATATTGATCACATGGTAAATACCTAATTGAAGATCTTTGTACATGTAATGAATACTAGAGATAGTGTCTTGGTATCTAAAAATTAATAACCAGTCCAAAATATATGAACTACTGTACTTGCATGTATAATCACTAATACTGTAAGTGCAGTGTTATTCGCAGTGTACTAATTTTCTCGATTGAAAAATTTTCACGAAAAATTTGTATCAAAATTTGTACCATGTGTAAAATAATATACATTTGTATTTACTAAGTTTCATATAGGTCATGCACAATCTGAAGGCACAGTAATATTAAGTCTATATACATGTAGCGTTATAGATGTGACAGTTATACAAACATTCGTAACATTATATTATAATTGATATGCCAGTAATTGTTTATTGTTGTCAGTCCCCTATTTATAATAATAAACTGGCTCAAAAACATAAACACTCTGCCATCAAATTGTGCACACTCAATAGCAAGTTTCATAAATCTGCGAATATTATACTCTGCGAAAAGGTCGGAAATTTAAAAAACTGCAGAAATTTGAACCTGTTAAATTAAGTACAGTCAAACCTGTCTATAAACCGGTAAAAGTAGCCTTTATGGGCAGGTGGTCTTTATATACAGGTTCAAATAATATGAATAAAAAACAATTGGGATATAACTCTACTGGCTTTAATAAGCAGGTGACCCTTATATAGAGGTGGCCTTTAAGGCAGGTTGGAGTGTACATTTACATTGTATGAAATTGGTGTTGGATCTTAAAAACTACACATTGAAATACTGTCATGGTATCAGTTTTTAGTTTTGATAAAATATTATATGTTTTCCTTTTCGAAAATATAGATGCACTTGTCTTAATTTTGTGACTTAAATTCATTAAAGTTTTGTAAATATTCTTACCAGATCTTTCACAAAAAAGAATTTGTTTAACCACAATTACCTGAAATACTTTAGGGATAAATGAATGATTAATTGATTGATAGAATGGGGTTTTACGTCCCAGTCAAGAATTTCATTCTTATCAAGACACCACCAGCTATAGGTAAAGTTGCAAAATTTTTTACCTTTGCAGTGTGCTCAGGGCAGTTTATGATCAGGGACAGTTCATTAAGGCACCATGCCTGTCGTGACAGAAGGACCCCATGACTTTTATTTCTAAAAGCAGAGTGCTTGACGAAAAAACAGTCACTACCTATTTTTAAGTCTTGGTCAGACCTGGACGGTGTTAAAACCCACAACCTCACAATACAAAGCAAACATACTACCAACTGAGCTACCGTATACATCTTGTACAATGTATAGTGCTTCAAGTTTGGCCTGGCTGTTTGACCTTTAAATATGAATATTAGATTAGGCTTATAAACTGTGTGATTTGAGTAAGACAGCATGTTTTATTATCACAAACACCCGGTACCCAGTATTATTATTACTGGCATCTATCCTTTTACATGTATATCAACTTTTGTATAGCCCCTAATTATTAGAATGGATTTTCTTGTTTAAATACTCAAATTTCAGGTTAAATGGCCAGGTCAAACTTGAAGCGCTATAGAATATTCCAGTATTTTTCTGAAGTCATTTGTTATTTACTTAACATTTGTTTGTTTGTTTTTCTTAAATATATTGTTACCTGGACACTGTATACAAAAATGAAATCCCTGAATCCTTGATATTGTAATAAATATTACAAATGTGTGTGTGTGTGTGTGTGTGTGTTGTGTGTGTGTGTGTGAAATTAAATGCTTCTTGGGGACATGGGTATTTTTGTGTCATATACAAGTTTGAAGATTATTAATATGATTGATAAATTATTAATGGTTAATATACATGTATTTTGACTATAGTCCAATCACTTATTCAGCGAGGAATACTGATATGGCTTTAAAAAATATCGTAGATTACTTACCCCTAATTTCATTAATGGTATAGGTAGATCTGTTATTTTTATAACATGTGTTTAAATAATTTAGTAAAATTTCTTATATTAAGTCTAAAATCAATTAAAATGTGACGCTCATCTTAATTCAGATGAAGCGTAAAATGCATTGTCACCAAGAACTTCATCTTTTGAGACAAAAATTTAGGTTTGTTTGATGAGCTTGAAGGTTTTGTAGGTTTAAAAAATTAAATTAAAACATAAATGAATATTATTCGTTATTTTGCTGTTATGCTGTTTTATCTGTTGTCCATTCATAAACAAGTGCAATTGGTTAGTTTGTGATGTATACTGGTTGGGAATAGAAACACCTGTATAAATCCATATCGTGTGAATAGTTCAATACCTGTTAGCCAATCAGAATCTAATTATGAATGACTTACATGAATGAAGCTGTTGAATATGCATATCAACATATCAGAGGGGCAACAGCTACCTTTCAATTAATTGCTAATTTTTTTACTCCCCAACACTAAAAAACTATAGTGAATTGATAGAAAGATAGTATTTTTAAATACTCACTTTTAAAAGAAGACTGCAAATGAACAAATATTTATTTCTCAACAAACTTTTATTGAAAAAGTTTATTAAAATATATTCATATAAATTAAAAGCACAAAATTTAAAAAGCTAAGAATATTTGCAAAAAAATATTCCGAATATGAAAAAATATGTTCTAATTACAGATGTGAAATTTTAAGTCTATTGAAGTTATATCAAGTGAGATATCTAAGTTTGAATCGCACCAACTATTCAAAACATGTTTTTTCCTCACTGAAAATGTGATCGGACTATAGCATAATGGAGTAAAATAAGTAAGATTTGAATGTAGCAATTGAAAAATGATTTTTTGATGAGTATTACTAGTATTGATTTAATAATGTTCAATGTTTTATTTATACACATATCTTTTATGCATTGTGTTGGATTGAAATGTTTTGCACATAAATTTTTGCTATCACGTTTTAAGCTCAACTGGCTGTAAATTGACATATCGCAGGCCATGCCGTTTATGTTCCGACACTGGCGTCATCATGGTACCAAAGCAGTGTTACAGCAACTAATGATATACTAGTGTCATTGACCTCATTAACAGCACAATTAATTTTTTAATGATTTTAAAATTCTCTTTGTAATTCAAGCATGCCAGGCCTTTGTCGCAACATTGTGGGCGTGGCCCGCGATCTGTCAATTGTGTCTTACATGGCTGTCCCAAATTCAAATGCAAATAAAGCGCCAGTTGAACAATACAGACTCCATTGGGCTTGTTGTTGCTTGTTGACTTATTTGGAAACGGATTATTCACACTAAATCAACTTAGGATGACTTTATCTTGTTACTGTAAACCAGCTTTTATTCGTAGGTATCATCTATTGCGATTCTATTGCCAAAACCATTTGGCGACTATTAACTTTCGTGACATTGACTTTAGCTGGCAATTGCTGAAATATTTATAAGATCAATTTCAAAAACATGTTCACATCAATTAACTTTTGCAGTTTTTTGTCCTCGCTAAAGTTATTCACATGTGAATAAAAGTTGTATTACAGTAGTTTGATTTTCCATATTTCAAACATTTCAAGACATTATAATTAGGATAAAAACACAGGTTTTAAAGTTTCAAAACACCATACCTGGTATCATTATATCTGTTTGACTCTGAATATAACATATTTTTGTGTAATGCTGTTAGTACTATTTATATTGTGCCCAGAACTTAACTTCAAAAAGGTGTCAAACCAGAGGCCAGGATTGGGCCTTTGGTTCACCTGGTAGAATTTGACAAATTTGAGCCAGCAGTTTGATCTTTAAATTTGAATTGAAACCAGTTAAGAATGATTGATAGACTTCAAGGTTAAAAAATAAGCCATCCAAATACCTGTTACTTTTTATTTAAGACACCGATTGACTTGCTGATATGGTAGCGTCACACTTCTACAGACAATATATGTTTATAATACAGTACAGAATATTACCTCTTGGGAAACCAGTACCAGTATTTAACTAAGTATTAATATGATCAAGAAATTTGACATAGGCAATTCAAAATAGGACATACTCTCCAGTAAATTCATTTGTGACGGTGCTTACTCTTCAGAAGCACCCAGCCTCACTTCCATGATGAAAGTTCACATGTTTAACCTAATTTGTCAGTTTCAAAGTTTTTTACTTTGGAATTTTGATTTTGGCATGGGTTAGTATGTTTGTTTTTGATTAGATATTGTAAAAATCATATGATATTTTAATTTTTAATATTTTTTTTATTTGAAATCAATGAATAGGAGTCATAGCAATACAAAAATGAATTTTTCTTGATTATTTCTTTAGTAAATAAAATTCTTTGTAATTTAAAATCAATGTGGTTTATTGTTTTTATGATGAATGGTAAATGTATGTTCATTGTTGACATGATAAATCAAGATTTTAACCTAACCCCCCCCGACAGACCAGTGGCAGAGTCCAGACATCGTATAACACACAACTATGAAATGGAATGTGAACATATATTTTTGATGGACTAAATCTGTGCATGCAGAAGGTTAATCCATCTAAACAGAGGTAGTCTGTTCTTTTTAACTTACTAAGATTACTAAATCTATGTGTTAATACAGTGTATCCAATGGGTTCACCAGCCAACCACGTGATCAATACCCCTTAATGTTTGTGTAGAACATTTTGGAAAACATTTGCATTGGTATTGACGTATCGCTGACCACGCCCACAATGTTCCGACAAAGGCCTGGCATGCTTGAACTGAAGCGAATCCATCTTCAATGAAAATAATTGTTCAACAGAAACATTAAAGGGTATCATGTGGTGCACTGGTAAAAAATTCTACATTAAAAAGATGTTCACTTTCTGTTTCCAGGGTTCGTACAGGCCTGGAAAAGTCCTTAAATTTTGATGTTTGCCCTAAAAAGACCCTAAAAACAAGTCTGACCCTAAAAAGCCCCTGAATTTATCCTGAAGGCCCTAAAAAGCCCTTGAAGTTGGCCAGTTGGGTGTCTGTATTTCAATATTAAGTGGTTGCAAATAGACTGATATAAATAAATAATTAATTAATAAATTATGTTGAAATGGGCAATTTAAAAGTACCTGGCTCAACTGAACGACTAACTTCAACTTCCACTTCAAGTGCCGTTACTATGGACATGTAAATAACTGTTTTATTGATTTAATTGCCTTTGCACCAATATTTTTTGCTAAAATTGTCCCTCTCATTAGGCCTTAAATTTGCAAATAAGACCCTGAAAAAGCCCTAAAAAGTCCTTAAATTTTGAGTCCAAATGTCTGTACGAACCCTGGTTTCATTTAGTAGACTGTTATCAAAGGTCATTTGAGGAAGAATATGAAGAAACAGGTCACACATTTTGGGAATTAGGGGCTGAAAGTTGAATTGAGTCCATTCCCATCTTATAGATTTATAGAACTAACACTTTTTTTTGTTTCTGCTGCTGTAAGCGCTTATGCTTCTATAGTCCATTACAATATGAACAAAGGTTTATACAAAAGATTTAAGTTAGTACCAAATCATATATCACCAGTGGTTGACTGGAAGGATGTCGTATGCAATATTTTGTTCAAAGAATAATCCAGCTGGTGTTTAAAACATAACCTAACTTTAGGTGTGTCTGTAGTTCACTCCACCAGACAAACAGATTTTAGTCTGAATGGCAAATGTGAAATGAAGTAACTTGACTAAGAGTACAGCCAGATATTTTTGCAAGATAAATGTTATTTATATACAATCTAGAACTAAAATATCTTCCACAACAGTAGGTTACCTAATAATAAGGAAATGTACTTGTATATATTATGACCGTGAAATAAGATGATTATATATTAATTATATTTCAACAAGGTTATGTTTAAAATATTAGCTGATTTTTCGTGCTCAATCCATTTGCAATGAAATAGGTACGCCAAAAGTAGGCAGGAGATATATATCTTCATATTATCTTAGCATTTTCGTTCACTGTTGCTAAATCTTAAATTTCTTCATTGATTTGAAAATTCACAATTAGTATCGTTTCCCTGAAATGTTATTATTGTATACATCATATCATAGTTTTTTTCAAGTTTTTTTTAAACAACAGATACATTTCATTTTGCTACACTTTTTAGAGGAAACGTCAATGTTGAGTTATCCCCCTTATAAACCATGGAAATTATGACGCTATTTTGAATCTGGAGAGAAAGATGCTGTTTAGACTTTTTGTTTACAGTGTCATTTATATCCTCTAGATTTAGTAAAACAATCCACGTAAGCCTTAATTTAAAAAGTCCAAAGCGTGCACGACTACATCTAATCCGACTTACTAGCCCAACTTAATTTCCGCGCGCGTGTGTGTGGGGGGGGGGGGGGGGTGCTACTGATACTGGTTTGCAACCACAGGGACCTGTAATTTATTGTCATATAGAGATCTACAAGATTTTAGATGTTATCCAACATAACTCCGTACAAATTACAGATTACTGATGATGTTTACAAGACCAAGTATCATACCAATGTAAAAAAAGCACAATGCAAATTAAATCATATCAATAAAATAGATTGTCTGAAGACAAGCAAGATCCTCAAATATTGATCACCAAGAATTGACCAGGCAAAAACTTGAGAGAAAAAAATTATTTTAAGAATTTGGCGATATGTGACAAATTATCCAGTAAATAATAAACTTTTCCGAAGTGATACTGTTAATGTGTTAATTTGTAAATTGTTATTATCACAAAAATGAATGTTTTAAAACTTGCTAATGCCACAGAAATTGATGGTAAACTGAAAATCTGTATATCTTTTAAGTGAAAAAGATATATATCCATATACAGTAATTAGGTAGCTAAACAGGGGGTGCTTATCCTTCTGGACTCTGGAGCACCTGTTTCCCAGGTGAATGTTCACACATTTAACTTAATGCGTCAGTTTTCAAGTTTTAACTTTACTTTGGGATTGTGACTTGGATATTGATAAGTTTGTTTGTTTTTGATAAATTTTATACATTTAAACTTGAGGGACTACACATTTATCTGGTTTCCATCCCATGGTATCTAAAGAGATTGCTATAAAGTGATGTCTGGATTGTCTTGAAATGACTTTGAGGTGTACTTATTGATTTTTATGAAATTCAAAATTTCAATGATAAAATTACTGTAAAAATATAAAACCTCTCTCAACAAACATCAAGCAGACATCAAAGTATCGATATAAAACTACATTGGGAAACTACACAATAGAGAGAAACTACAAACAGAACAATTTAAGACGTTACATAGAGACAAAAAGTGATTAAATAGGCAAAAATAAGAAAACAACCAAACAATATTAATTTTGTTTCCATATTACTATTACAGCATCATGACAGATCTTATGTACAGTCATTGTCTACGGACAGCATTTAATCCAGCACATATTCAAATATCACAAGATGGTACATACCTTGCATTACCAATAACAAGAACAACTGTTGGAGTTTGGAGTCTTCAAGAAATAACCTGTAAAGTAAGCAACATGTCACCTAAACGTTTCAAATATTTTGTACTGAAATCATCATGTTAAAATTAAGATATGCTTGATGGTTACATAAAAGCTTTTATTCTATTATCGGTATTTCTTTCTTTATAAGCAAAAGTAAGCTAAGACCAGTTAAGGTCCCTAGGCCGGTGCTATAAAGTAAGTAGTTAAAGTCTTTAGGTCTGTGCTTTATTAAGGTCAGTAGTTACAGTCTCTAGGTCATTGCTATATTAATCTCAGTAGTTACAGTCTCTAGGTCGATGCTATATTAAGGTCAGTAGTTAAAGGTCACCGGTCACCAAATTTATCAATTTTGTATTTTGCATTCCAATGGGTAGAATAATCAATATTAATGTGTCTGACGGTTTCCCACACCTTACATTTACCTGTAATATACTAAAACCTTACCTGAACGAACTGCTAATACTCGGTAGTTTCCGACACCGCTCGTAACTTTCCGCCGACCTAATTGATGACGTACATGGTGTTAAGATGCTGAGGAAAGACACATTACCTATATATGTACCCATATATTACATGTGGGTTTGTGTGGCGTTTTGAAGGGTTTTAAAGTTTGATTTCAAGTCAAAATGATATATTTTGTGAAGTTTGGAGATAATAAAATCACAATGACCGATGAACATGTTTTTTCCACAAATTTCAGAACAAATTAAAACCAGATTTACACAAGTCCTTCATGGAGCTTTCTAGTTGTTTTGAATGTATTCAGATTAAATATTACGAGATAAGTCAGGAAAATATGAGTGGTATAATCATTTAAGACAATTCTAATTATTATGAATGAATTCAGTCTAATAAATAGATTTTAAACAATTTTAATTTTCAAAATTAATTTAATTCTGTAATTCAATCAGTTCACACATTCAAACAAATACGTGTATGTCTTGTTCAAATTAACCAATCTAATTTGACTTTAATTTATTCGATTTTCAGAATCCATCAAAAATGACAAATAACATTTACCGGGTATATCATAAAGATAATCACACGTGTCAATTAATGTTGCATATTGTAAGGTAAACTCTGTTGATTACAGGTGGTAGATGTCTACTTCTAAACAGGATGTTTCCCAGTGTACTGTAGCATATTGATAATCTCTTAATTACTGGTATGTGAGGGGTGTAAATCACACTTTGAACGATATAAATTTATTGTGAATAAAAGAAAGAAAGTTTCACTCGAGTTTTGAGTCCTTAGTTAGTCGAGCATAATCCCACTGGTATCACATTTTGATGACGTTTTTTTCATCCCATTAAAATTAAGCGTAATAAAGTTATTATATAAATTATTTTTTTATTTTACCATGGAAACAATAATGATGATGATGATTATTATTATTATTATTAAACTTACTGCAAATAAGGAATAGGAAGCTATTGAATTGAAATAGTTTTCATAGTTATGTAATACTGGGGTGAAATATTTTATTTGAGAGACAATTACAAATTATTAAACCTTTATTTTGATATTTTCGTTGTACAAAAAACTACAGGTCTTGGACCCAGTTCTACCCGAAAACGTGTTTTTTTTATTCATTACATGGGTAAATTATAATAATAATAATAATAAATCTTTGATTTTAATCTAAAAAGGAATTAAAAATTTGACAATTTCTAAAACAAATATGAATCAAAATTATTATTCCTTATGATAAATAGATAAAAATAAATAAATAAATAAATAAATAAATAAATAAATAACGTAATTAATTAATTAGTTAATTATTTAATTAATTAATCAGAGATATGTAAAGATAATTAAAATGATATTAAATATTAATAAAAATAAATGTGAACAATATTTTAAATAAAAAACGGAAATTTGTGTCTTTTATTATTTGTTGTGATAAATAGATATAAATAAATAAATAAATAAATAAATAAATAACGTAATTAATTAATTCGTTAATTATTTAATTAATTAATCAGAGATAAGTAAAGATAATTAAAATGATATTAAATATAATGAAAATTAATATGAACAATATTTTAAATAAAAAACGGAAATTTGGGTTCTTTTATTATTTGTTGGGATAAATAGAAATAAATAAATAAATAAATAAATAAATAAATAAATTTCAAAAGAAATGTAAAATTATGTTTTGTAAAAATATTAGTAAATAGTATATCATACTTAGAGGAAACACAAATATAGTTTTTTTTCTTGATTTATTTCTTATTGTGTTTATTTTTTTTTTTTTTCTGCTGATGGAAACTGAAATACCCAATGCTAAAAAAATAAATACATATATAAAAACACTATAAGTTATTTCCGATTAATCTGGGTAATAAATGCAGTTTACTATACAAACTTCATTTCCTAAATAGCTTGGATAACACCTTCTGCGTCACTTCCGGTTTTGTGCCCTTTTACTACCAAAGGGAGATAATACAGATTTTCAACAGTTTCAGGGCTTTATTTTACGCTGTAGAAAAGGACAGAAATGATTAAAAAATGTTATTTGTGGCTAAATCGACTTGTTATGATGTAATCTTTCGGAAAATAGTACTAAAAAAAAATCGGTTTTTGGTGACCGGTGACCTTTAAGGTCCCTAGGCCAGTTCTATTTTAAGGTCAGTAGTTACAGTCTCTTGGTTGGTGCTATATAAAGTTCAGTAGTTAATATGGTTAATGTCCCTATGCTCATCAGGCCAGCTCTATATGAAGGTCAGTAGTTAAGGTTCCTAGGCCAGATTGGCAACTTATAGCAAAGAAATGGCCACAAAATCAAAATTTCAGTTGCCATGGCTCCTATTTTAGGCAAAACTTTAAACCCTGCACATAGTGATCTTCAGGTCTGCAAAGTTGATGTGTGTGTGTGTCCTTTTTAGACTGACAGTAAATCATTTTTATTGAGTTTATATAATATTACTGGCAGTATGATAATGAACTATTCTTTTGTTTTGTTTCAGCCTCTTGAATTGGAAGGACATAGAAAAATTTTAACATGCATGAATTTAGGCAACAAAAGTAATCCCAAATTACTATGTTCTGCAGCAGACGATTATGTAATTGTTTGGAATATTCAGGCAGCTAGACAGATGATTGAAAAAGGTATTATTAATATACTATTATACAGCATTAGCTCTGCTGTTTGCCAATTTAGCCAATTGCTAATTTTTATTATTTCTGGCTCCAAAAAAATATTTTTGCTCCAAATTTTTTATCAGTTTCATTATAATTTAATTAAGCAAGAGTTACAAACTGTTAGTCAAGAACAACTTGTATAGGAGATTATAAGACCTACATTAGAAACTTTAATTGTTGCTTTTAAATTCTGGTTCTTAAACATATTACCTGGCTCCTAAATTTTTTAATTTGCCAAGTCTTTTTTTTTAAATTAATGATTTTATGTTAAGATTTTATGGTATTCTGAGGTAGTGAGACAGTAAACTATCAAGAAACCCTATTGTGTTCATGTGTTGGGACTCTTTTAAAATTATTGTGATCTTCCACACTAGGTGGTTATAGGCTATAACTCATACATCTAATTCCATTAAAATCTGTACAGCAGATTGATACAAGATACTTTAAGCAATGGATGGAGGGCGACAACTGACAATATCCTTACTGTTTCTTCAAAACAAGTAGACATTATGACTGGTTTTCTTGTTTTTCTGGAGCACTACTTCATTTCACTCACTATGTTAACTGCCTTTCAGTTGTCAAACATTTGCAAAAAATGTCATAGCTACAATCATTTAATAATGTACAGTATTTTATTTCAGGTAATAAGGTCAGAGGTCAGATTATTGGTACAACACTTGGGTGTATAAATTACTGTTGTTTTAGTCCTGATGACAAGTTAGTAGCAGCCTGCTCTGGTAATAATGTCTTCATTCTCCTCTCAGGGGTATGTGATCAGTCAAAATTTTGTTACTTTTCCATCTGAAAACTTGCTTACCTGAACCATTTTAAATTATATTATTCCCCCTTTTTATTTGTCTGTTTTTATTTAACCTTTATTATCTGGAATCCTTTTATTGTATCAAATATTTTACATTCTTGTTACAAATACAGTCAAACATAATATAAAGGTCACCCAAGGAAGCCAGTAACAGTTGCCTTTATGGGCTGGTGATCCTTATATAGAGGTTCAAATAACGTGAATAAAGAGCAATCCGGTTTAAATTTCATTTGCCTTTAAAAGAAGGTGGCTTCTGTTAGGGATCTCTTCAACTGTATATATTTACAATCACTGATTTTGATTTCCTAGATAAACTTATTGGCAAGAATATTGTTTACATTTTAGTAAACTAGCATGACCTGTCAATCTCTGGTCAATAAACTAGCATGACCTGTCAATCTCTGGTCAATCAACTAGCATGACCTGTCAATCTCTGGTCAATAAACTAGCATGACCTGTCAATCTCTGGTCAATAAACTAGCATGACCTGTCAATCTCTGGTCAATCAACTAGCATGACCTGTCAACCTCTGGTCAAGTCAGATTTCGGACATGGCTAAATGCGTTGACAGGATGTTATGATGAAATTCTATAATAAATTGTTTTGCAATTTTATGAGAATTACTTACCTACTTAGGCCCTTCGCTCCTCCTGGAGCATAGGCCATCAACGACTGCCCTCCATCTCTGCCTGTTTTGTGCTATCTGTTCCAGCTGTCTCCAGATCTTTCCAGTCAGCTTGACGTCTGCATCTAGGTCTCGACGCCATGTATTTCGGGGTCTTCCTCTCTTTCTTTTTCCCTGGGGGTTCCAAGTAAGTGCCCGCCTGGTTGTGTTGGTTGCTGGTTTTCTTAGGGTATGTCCCAGCCAACCCCATCTCCTTCTGAGAATTTCTTCCTCCATTGGTCGCTGATTCGTCTGTTGCCAGAGGTTAGTGTTCCGTATGGTCTCTGGCCAGCGTATTGAGAGGATACGACGTAGACACCGGTTGACAAAGGTCTGGATCTTATTGATGGTTGTTTTTGTGGATCTCCAGGTCTCCGCTCCATACAATAGCACTGCTTAGACGTTGGAGTTAAATATTCGGATTTTGGTATGGCGACTGAATACTTTGGAGCTCCAAACTTTCTTCAATTGGATGAATGCGGCTCTGGCTTTGCTGATCCTGGTCTTTACGTCGGACTCCGTGCCTCCCTGTTTGTCCACTACACTTCCAAGGTATGTGAAGGACTCTACTTCCTCTAGTGATTCATCATCCAGTTTTACTGTTTCATTACTAGTGGTGTTGACCTTGAGGATCTTCGTCTTTATTTTATGGATGTTAAGTCCTACCTGTGCTGAGGTGTCTTTCAATAATGAGGACTTTTCCTGTATCTGGCTGTGTGTGTGTGACAGGAGTGCCAGGTCGTCTGCGAAGTCAAGGTCATCAAGTTGGTTCAACAATGTCCACTGGATGCCATTTCTCTTTCCATATGTGATGGTACGCATGATCCAGTCTATGGCTAGAAGGAACAGAAAGGGTGAGAGGAGGCAGCCTTGTCTTACTCTTGTCCTGACCTGGAAGCTCTTAGTCAGTTGCCCATCATGTACTACTCTGCATGACATTCCCTCATATGAGTTCCTTATTATGTTGACAAACTTCTCTGGTACTCCATAATGCTGTAGCAATTTCCATAGTGTTCTTCTGTCCAAACTGTCGAATGCTTTTTCGTAGTCCACGAAGTTTACATAAAGTGAGGAATTCCATTCCATGGACTGTTCTATAAGAATTGCCACTTCCAAAATCTTGTTTATACCCCATAAACCACAACAAATCTAAGAGTTATTTAAGAAATGACATTCTGATCATGGTATTTCAAGGGGTAATGAAAGATAGTGTGGCGCTTGCCAAATTCGATGAAGGGCACGCGCCACACTATCTTTCATTACCCCTTGAAATACCATGAGCAGAAATGTCATTTCTTATATTTACAATTCTTTCTTTTAATAAATATTTTGTACCTTGGCGCTATTTTTTCCATATCTGCTCGTGTGATATAGGATTTTTAGCCATGCGAGATCGGCGTATCTCACATGATCACGCGACCCCCTGCGGGACATGACGTAATATTGCGGGAAAATTGATACACATCAAGGGTCATGACCCCTATTGTCTTTCAACGGGAATTGAAATACAATTGCTTCTGTATGTTTCATCGAAGAGAGATACAGTCATATTGTAAATATTTCTAAATCAAACTTTTTTAGCATATATCATACATTTGTATACAATGAGACAAAAACCTAAGCTCAACATTTACACATATTGAAATCACTAATTGTATCAAAATGATATTCACTGATGGCAGTGGTTCAAGTAAGTACTTTTTAGAACCCAAATCATCCAACTGTATGTTTAAAAATCTGAAAATGTTTTAATTTTAAAATAAATCAATTTTTTTATGAACTGAAGTGTGCTTTCATATTCGTATGTTCATATCACAATAATATTTTCCAATTAATTATTTTTTTTTACAATAGACATTTCTATTTTTAGACTTTTAGACATGTTAGATATATATCTGTTATTTCAGACAGAGAAGTTGGTAGCTACATTAGAAGGTCATACAGGTTATGTCACAGCAGCTGAATTTTGTCCCCATTATTTATCAACTCTAGTCACTATATCAGAAGATCGTACATTTAAGGTATTTTTTGTATAAATTATATTATTCATAGAAATTTATGTTTCCCCAGGGAATCTTTAATACTATACTGTTGCTTTTTCAGTGCAGGTAGGATTAAATCCCACTCGGAGAAATCCTAGTTTGCAGAGCCACCAACCCTATTTTGTGTAATTTTTGTCCGACCGAAATCCAACCAAAATTCAACCATGTCTGCAAGCATCTCTACCAAATGAATTGAGAGTTGATAAAAAAATATGGTGCATTGTCATGTGATGTTTTGGAGGAATGGATACAGTATAATGCATGTAGTGATTTTTCACCTGCTCCCAGGCACAAAATTAATCCACTACACTCTTAGTCCAACTGTGTAAATCACTCTAATTCACAGCGATTACAGATTTGAGTGGTAATGAATGAACATTGCAAATCCTCAAACTCTATGGTCGTTTGCGGATTAGTCCCCTTCTTGGCAGGTCAGCGGGAATTCATATTCAAATGAGGGTCAAACCAGCGGGTTGCGGTTCAGTTGGCAGCTCTAAGTTTGAGAAAGTTTGTCAGTTCACTAGCTGAAGGTTGATGATTTTCTTCAGGTGCTCTGGTTTCCTTAACCATTCTTAAACTGACTGCTTTGATATGAGTGAAATAATCAATCTTGACTGAGGTATAAAACAAAGATATGTATAGGTAATTGCTAATTGATCGCAAATAATAATATTCACATGGATTGTGGTCACAAATTTAAATATTAAAAAAATGATGATTAGGGGTCTGTCTACTAATGGGGTTCGCTACTGTACCACGTGATCAATACCTCTTAAAGTTTGTGCCAAACGTTTTGGAAAATGTTATTGTCACAAATTCCGGGAGTAATGTCATTTTACAGGAAACATCATCTTTTGTGATTCACATAAATGTTAGAGGGTATCGCATGGTACAGCAGCGAACACCATTCTAATTAATCTACAGTAAACTTGTTTTTGATAAAAAAAATGTGAGAAAAATATGTTTTTAGTCAGCTCTGGTGCAGAATATCTGAACAGCTTTAATTAAGTGCATTTGTATCAGCTGACAGGTACTTTATTCTTCTTTCTATCTTACAGGTTTGGAATATTAATGACTTATCCTTAATTTACCAGTCCACTATAATTACTGCCTCACCCTTCATCAGTATAGCTATGAGCTTATTAAAGCCTCATGTTGCCATAGGAACAGCAGACGGACAGGTACTAGTAGTTTGATTTTTTTTCAAACTTTGTAATAATGGACTACTTATTGATTCAATATGACATTCTTGTTTGTAGATACAGTACAGACCTGTCCAAGTTTAACAATAAGCTAACTAACTATTGCCTAATTGGCATCTCATTTCAGCTCCTAGTTTAACAGTATCTACCCCTGCTTTGTTGTGGAGACATAGAAATCTCAACCTGAGGAATGAGATTCTTTATTTTCTGTTTGAACCCCAACCAGGGGTCAATTGTTCGAAGCTTAATTAGTTTTATCAGCTGATTAGTCAAAACTTTAATGTCTCATAATTTCAAATTTCTTGTGAAAGTTATGTTAAATGTCAAAAGTGAATGGAATTTCATCAAACTAAAGCAGATTGTTATTAAGCTACAGAATTAATAATGATATGTTGATGTGTGATGATATGTTGAATCTGTGTTAATCATTGATCATGTTGATTAAACCAGTCAAGCTTTGAACAACTTTGTGGTGTGTCCTTCAGGAGGATTTTACATTGCTATAGTCCACCTAGCTGCTACATGAGTGTAAAATTCCAAATACAGTAACTGACTAGCATATTAGTTTTGTATTTCAAGTTGCCTCATAGTACTGAAACCAAGATAAGAGCCCTCTAGACAAGCCTATAGACCTACTATGTTTATGTCGGACTAATAGGACCACTGTGGTAGCTCAGTTGGTGTGAGTGTTCACTCTGTAAGTGGGAGGTCGTGCGTTCAAACCCTGACAGGGTCTGAGCCAAGACTTGAAAGTGGATAGTGACTGTTTTTTTGCCAAGCACTCAGCATTACGAAATGAAAGTCACAGTTCTTTTGGATGGGAACTTAAAATAAATTGAGGTCCTGCGTCACATTAGGCTTGGCTTGATAAAGAATGCATCTGTATAATGCCATCAGCACAAAGCACAGGCAAAATATCTGCACCTTGGCAGTGTCTCGATATAAGTGAAATATTCCTGACTGGGACATTAAACACAATAACTGAACTGAACTGAACTAAACTCAATACAGACTAATTGGGTTTGCCGCTGTACAACATGATCAATACCCCTCAATGTTTGTATGGGACATTTTGGAAAATGTTTACTTCACAGATTCCTGGAATGACATGGTTTTTACAGAAAAAAAACTGATACAATTCCATATTCAGTAGAAATAATAGTTTTGCGTGAGCGTCAGAGGGTATCACTTGGTACAGCAGCGACCCCCATAAAAATGTTTTTGTGTAAAGAATAATAAATTAAGGCTTGTCCATAAATAACATAATTTTTACCGTATTTCAGGTCAGAGTGTATGACTTAACAGATGGTAATAATTTCCGATGTCTTCATCATATTGATGTTGCCAAAATGGAAAGAAGACAGAGAGAGAAAAGAGAACAACAATCAACTTCATCTGCTGAAGGTACAGTTGCCAAAGAACTAACCTAGTGTCAGCTCCATCTGCTGAAGGTACAGTTGTCAAAGAACTAACCTAGTCAGTCAGCTACATCAGCTGAAGGTACAGTTGTCAAAGAACTAACCTAGTCAGTCAGCTACATCAGCTGAAGGTACAGTTGTCAAAGAACTAACCTAGTCAGTCAGCTACATCAGCTGAAGGTACAGTTGTCAAAGAACTAACCTGTCAGTCAGCAACATCAGCTGAAGGTACAGTTGTCAAAGAACTAACCTTGTTAGTCACCTTCATCTGCTGAAGGTACTGTTGTCAAAGAATTACTCCAGTCAGTCACCTTCATCATCTGAAGGTACAGTTTCAAAGAACTAACCTTGTTAGTCACCTTCATCTGCTGAAGGTACAGTCATCAAAGAACTAACCTAGATAGTCACCTGCATATGCTGAAGGTACAGTTGTCAAAGAACTAACCTTGTCAGTCACCTTCATCAGCTGAAGGTACAGTCGTCAAAGAACTAACCTTGTTAGTCACCTCATCAGCTGAAGGTACAGTTGTCAAAGAACTAACCTTGTTAGTCACCTTCATCAGCTGAAGGTACAGTTGTCAAAGAACTAACCTTGTTAGTCACCTCATCAGCTGAAGGTACAGCTGTCAAAGAACTAAGCTTGTTAGTCACCTTCATCAGCTGAAGGTACAGCTGTCAAAGAACTAACCTTGTTAGTCACCTTCATCTGCTGAAGGTACAGTTGTCAAAGAATTACTCCAGTCAGTCACCTTCATCATCTGAAGGTACAGTTGTCAAAGAACTAACCTTGTTAGTCACCTTCATCAGCTGAAGGTACAGTTGTCAAAGAACTAACCTTGTTAGTCACCTTCATCAGCTGAAGGTACAGTTGTCAAAGAACTAAGCTTGTTAGTCACCTTCATCAGCTGAAGGTACAGTTGTCAAAGAACTAAGCTTGTTAGTCACCTTCATCAGCTGAAGGTACAGTTGTCAAAGAACTAACCTTGTTAGTCACCTTCATCAGCTGAAGGTACAGTTGTCAAAGAACTAACCTTGTTAGTCACCTTCATCAGCTGAAGGTACAGTTGTCAAAGAACTAACCTTGTTAGTCACCTTCATCAGCTGAAGGTACAGTCGTCAAAGAACTAACCTTGTTAGTCACCTTCATCAGCTGAAGGTACAGTTGTCAAAGAACTAACCTTGTTAGTCACCTTCATCAGCTGAAGGTACAGTTGTCAAAGAACTAACCTTGTTAGTCACCTTCATCAGCTGAAGGTACAGTCGTCAAAGAACTAACCTTGTTAGTCACCTTCATCAGCTGAAGGTACAGTCGTCAAAGAACTAACCTTGTTAGTCACCTGCATATGCTGAAGGTACAGTCGTCAAAGAACTAATCCTAGTAGTGCATTGTATGAGCAGAGATATTTGCTCATTGGTATGAACATTTGCTATTTTGGTATCTAGTATCTCTTTTAAAAGAAGTAGTGAGTCCAGATCCCAGCTGGGTCTGACCAAACCTTGAAAGTAGGTAGTGACTGTACTTTTAACAAGCACTTGGCATTTACCGTAGAAATGAAAGTCCTTCAGTTAAAGTTAAAGTCTGTCCCAAGCCATTAGGCCCTTCAGGCCAGAGCTTATCCCGGTTTCGGTGACGTTAAGCGACTGAGAGTACAAGACTCTCCCCTGAATGGGACGCCAGTCCATCGCAGGGTTAACCCCCAGCATTTTGCTGGTACTCATTTATTTTTCAGCTGAGTGAACTGGAACAACATGAAATTAAGTGTCTTGCTCAAGGACACAACACATCGCCCGGTCCAGGGATCGAACCCACGACCTTCGAATCATGAGTCCAACGCCTTAACCACTAGGCCACGTGCTTCCATAAGTCCTTCAGAAGAGACCTTAAAAACCAATGCCACCTTGTCATGGCAGGTGTGGCACATTAAAGAACCATTCCTGCACATTGCCCTGAGAACACTGCGAAGGCCAAAATTCCTGCATCTTCACCTATAGCTGGTGAAATCTCAATATAAGTGAAAAATTTAAAATTTAAAGTGTTTTGATTTGTTTTGATATTTCAGGTCCTGTTGTTATAAGTAGTAAGCCATCATGGCAGCAGGCAGGTCAGACTACTGATTACCAGCAGACTACTGGTGATGATGATTGTACTGTAGAAGCTGGTTGTGCTGTGTTAGGAATCCATTATACTTATTTACCTAAGACTAAACAGGATAATACAACAGCTAATTTACCTTTATTTCTACAGAATAATAATAACCATTCCGTCCTCAGGTAAGTACGGTCGACTTACTGTTCAAACCACTGTGTTTGTGACAGTGAGTTACGCTTTATTTCCATAGAAATCAAATTAATTTGAATAAAGATTGATTTTCACTAACTTGTACCTAGTCATAACAGGAAATGCACATCTGTGATTACCGGTAGCGTCTTATAGGATTGTCTCCCTGAGAGAGATAAATTTCCCAAGGGGAGACAGTCCTCCATATTCCTCTACCATGGGCACTATTTACTTTATTATACTGAATAAAAAGGCATTTTCTTTTACCTTTTATTCTAACAATATGGAATATTGACTAGGAAGGTTGTTTGGGTGCTCCCAATCAGAATGGAGGGATACATGGATGGAAGTATTGGATAACAACTCACAGTAGTTTACGTGAAATTCCATGCAAACAGTAAACATTGCAATATCTTATGACAATATTGATCGCTGTTTCAAACAATGTTAATTGTTTTATACTATGTGATAAGAAATTGACAAATAGTAGTTTCTGTGAGGTAAAATAAGATGAAACATCATTAATACATAGGGATACATCAGCATATTTC
This sequence comes from Anadara kagoshimensis, assembly GCA_021292105.1. Lineage (NCBI taxonomy): Eukaryota > Metazoa > Mollusca > Bivalvia > Arcoida > Arcidae > Anadara > Anadara kagoshimensis. Next base: position 54,098,019 of record CM037858.1, read on the forward strand.
TTTAATGAAATGCACACCAGTACCTTCTAATGTTTTTATTGTCTTTTTGTTAGGGATTTGTTGGACAGTGCACCAATGTTAGTTGTTGGTACGACTGGTTCACTATTACAGCTGAATGCCAAGACATTAGACATTTGTTCTTATGTGGATCTACATGGTAAGGGGTGTAAAATTAGTATCAATCTATAAAACATTCTAGTCATTTTGAAACAACAGTAGGAAAAAGAAATCTTATTTTCAGAACAAACCTTGTAATAAGGTTCTGACAGCATGCGACACAATAGCCTGGTATGTAAATGTATGTGTGTGGAACAAAATTGCATGTACAATGTATTTTCATCGGATTAATGAACTGCATTTTTCTATGAAAATAATGTTCTGGGAATTTGTGATGTAAATGTTTCCATAGCATTAACCACAACAATTAAGGGGTATTGATCAAGTGATACAGTGGTAAATCTTATTAGCTTGCTTGTATAAATACAGAAATGCCATATTCTTGTCTGGTATGAGCCACAGTGTCACTTACCAATGTTGAAGTTCTTGATGCACAACTGTTAATGTTTTTGGTTAAATGCTTATGTTTTAATAAACAATTTTTTTTTTACAAATGTACATTTTCCCAGTTATTTATTTATTTATTTATTTATTGGTTAGATTAAACATACAGGCAAGCCACTTGTTCTTCTGACAGCTCAATTATTTTTCATGCTGGTATTTTCAGATCCAATAACATCTGCAAATGGTTTGAAGACAGAAGAAAAACAGATAAACATGGCTGGATCTGTTTATTTTGGACAAGGTGCTGACCCATATCAGGTACATTTAGTTGGTTGTATATTGCTTTATGCTTGTAACATTAGAAACTTTTGTACGGTGTTACATAGTGAAAGTCGCTACCTTACAATAACTATGACTTAACCGGTAGCTGGAAGTCCTCTTCACTATGAACATGATGAAATAGTATGTCCTGTAAATGATTGAATAGATGATGTTTCAGCTATTTGTAGCTTTCTAATCTCTAGGATTCATATAACATTAATATATATAGAATGTGTGAGTTTTGTGCAAATGCAAGTGTTTATTATCTTCTTTGGATCAGTGTTCACTTGTCATATCATTTTAAATGGTATTACACTTGCCTAGATAAATATTTCAAACCATCATGTCCATTATATTGCTACTGCGGTGGCAGACCAAGGAATTTTGGAAGGATGGGGTATATATTTTGCCTTTTGGGGTGTGTGGATGGTTCCTGACATTAAAGCTAGTGAAATAAATGTACATGTAATTGAAAACAGTTTAGTTTGATAGGGAAATTTGAACGTATTGAATTAATCAGAATCATAAGCTTTATATGTATTTGATTATGTTTTATCCCCTGCGCTTAGAAGAAAGAGGGGGATATTAAATTCAAGTTTCTGTCTGCCCGTCCTTCCATCCTTACATCCATCAGAAATTCTTGTCTGTACAAATTCTCCAAAACTGTGAAGCACTAAACATGTTGCATAGTATTAATATTGATATGAGATGGGCACATCATTAATCCGAGTTGATTTACTCAATTTCTGGGAGTTATGGTCCATTGACTGGAAAAAAAGAACTTGCTTGCGGGGGAGCCTAATTCACGAATTTGCTTGTTTTAATTAAATTAAATTCTTTTATTTTAGATTAATTGTGTAATAGGAAGTCATTTTCAAAACGTTATACATTTATTACACTGGAAACACGGAACAGTTGAAGACAAAACGGGCATGGTAAAGCTATATCTGGAGTTTCATTAGAGGAGACGTCACTTCAAGATGATGATAACAACAGACCTCTAGTAATACCAATGGCGATGAAGCTGTTACTTCTACAGATACTGATTCGGACGGTTTACTTACAGTTTTATCTGGGTACAGTTTTCTTTTTATCCTCTGCCTTTCAGAGAGAGGGCGATATTAAATATGAGTTTCTGTCCATCCTTCCATCTGTCCATCCAAAATTTGTATTCAAAGGATGTTTTCCATTTTAAGTATTTTGTGTATTATATTTTCTGGTTTTGAAATATTATTACTGCATTATTCATTAAATGAAATTCTTCTGTTTGTCAATTTAAAATTTGATCTGTTTCATGGGTACTGTCTTAGATACTTTTCTTATCACAAATACATGAAAATATGCTTTACTTATGGAATGGGCTTGGTTTTGGTTTGAATAATGTTGTTTCGCTGCCATATCAGTAATCAACATCCCCTAACATTTGTTTGGAACTATTATTTCCATTGGATTTAGAATAATATCAATTCACATATACAGTGAAAACTACATTATTTCGGGACTTGCAACAAAAATATTGTCAAAGTGTCTTGCACAAACTTGTGATTGTTAAGACTTTGTTGTCACATACTAGCCACACATAACCAAGGTCACATTATTTAGTTGACATTGTATTTTTGCAATCATGATGGAAAATGATCTGAAAGTTTTACTTCATAAAATGAAAAATGCTACATGTACTATATTTAATTTTTATATATATGACTCTTTATTGTATTACAAATTTTACAGTACTCCATTACTGGAAGGTTCTCCACTGAGGTCAGAACTTGTGAAAAAGGTCAAGAGATTCCAGGAATGAATAAACCAAAAGGTAATTATTCTGGCAATATGTCCCTATTGTCTGATTTTATATATATTATACATTTTTGGGTACCCTCAACTCAGATTAAGTACTTATATATATGTAGTTAGTTATTATCTTGATATATTCACATTTCAATATTCTCCAAAACCAAGGGTCCAAATCCATTGATACTTGGTAATTATAATGACTGCTTGAAGGGCTTTCACAAAAATAGAGGCTTACATTCCTCTGTTTATGGTACAAAGAAAAGTTCATAATTCCTTGGAACCACACTGCCTTCCATAAATAACTACTGGTATACAATTTTGTATTTGTCATAGGTTTACAAATTATAATCATCACATCAAATTTTATTCAGATATTGCAGTTTTCTGTGTATTTGAAAGTGATATCTTAACTTAATGAATGATCTAAATGTATGAAATTAAAGTCATTTTTGAAAATCAATTTTCTTGGAATTTTTCTGAAATATTGGGGAAAATACCAAAAAAACTTGGGAAAATACTTTTTTTTAATAAAAACATTAATGTAGCTGAAAAACACCCTGATTTAACAAAATGATGTATTCAACAATTTAATTTTTTTGAAGATTTTCAGTGTGTAATGATAACTCATAGATGTCAGTGTATATGTAACATCATCATGATCATTACAATGTTAATTATTTCAATAAAATTGTTCCATTTTATTTTCACTACTAGGTTATCTTACACCAACGTCAAAGAAACAAGGAAAGATTTTAGATAAACAACCATTAACATTTAATGACAAAGTCAAGTCATCCGGATACACAGCTGCTCCAAGGTACATTTATCTTAAAATTTATAGTGTCATAAAATGTTATCTCACTTTCCATAGTCCCATAGTTCTATGCTCCTTTCATTTTCACTCAATTTTGATTACACATGTGATGGGTGTAGCTAGCTAACCAGGAGATGCTGTTCATTCTGGAGCAACCAGCCTCACTTTCCTGGTAGAAGTTCATGTGTTTAACCTTACTTGTCAGTTTCAAAGTTTTTACTTTGTTCTGGATTGTGATTCGGACATGGATTAGTTTTTTGTTTTTGTTTTCCTTTTTTAAAAAAAGAAATTCAACCCCCCCCCCCCTAATTGTTACGGTAAATTCTTTCATTTTTATCCAAAAAGTTAGTTCAGAGATGGTGGAAGAAAGCAGAGTGCCCACAGGAAACCACTCCACTCACATTCAGTAAGCAAACTTACAAACTTTCTCCTACTAGGATCTGCACCATTGGGATTTAAACGTAGTGATGAGGGGCACTTTGATCTGTAACTTATTGATATTTATGAAATTTTCAAGTTAAACGCGACATGGACCTGTAATTTTTTGTAGATTGACATTCCATATTTCCATGTGTGTATGCTAGAGATTCAATGCCTATGAAATTTTTTGTTGTTTTTTTTAATTATTGTTATTTCTTATTTTCCAGAAGGACCATGTTCAAGCCACAAACAAGCACGTCAAAGTCTGCCACACCAAACAAAACATCCTCCAGGTCTGCATCAGATTTGTAAGTTGTTCTGCTGCTTTGTACCAGTTGAAATTGTTAGAAAGATCATTAAAAGCTACAATACTGCATGTAAATATGGTGAATGGTTTTATTTTTGTGGGGCCCAATTTGCGTGGAATCTGTAAAAAATAACATTTCGTTGGGATGTAAATTCATGGTTTTACTGAAATGTCAAAAACTAGTTTGTCCTTTGAACATTGATAACGGGTAGAAAGTGATGATTTGTTTGTTAATCGGCAGTTATAGGATGAGTAATTAGGGATTACCAAAGCCATAGACCGTGACAGATCTAGAGACGCGGATTAATGACCAAGTCTAGGGTAGGCGTTAATTACCTGTGATTAGTATGTCAGTAACAATTAACTTCATACACGACGTGACACCTGGCCTGAGTAAATCTACCTGTTACATTAGATAATTAAGCAGCAATTAATTCAGATTTATAAGTTCACTCATATCACATCAATCAGAATGTGGTTCATAATCCCTTTAAGCAAAACAGTTTTTTTTTCTTTGATATCAGCAACTTTTTAAAAATTCTAATTATTGACCTCTGATGACCCAATCAGCTGTTTACGAGAGTTACAATGGCGGCTCTTACTGATACTGTATAATGTCGAAAGAAGGTGCGGTTTTTATAAGACAAACAGTTTATTGAGTTATATTAAATATAAAGGATGTTAGTTGATAGATTGTTGAAATGTTTATTTAGTTAATCGAATTTCAATTTAAATGAGACAGGCCATAATTGATGATGAAAGCTATGGCTAGAAACCTGTCTGTCCCTATTCGTCCCGACCAGTTCCCAATTAAAAATAAACTTTTTTTAAATATAAATATTTATTTTATTAAACATAATATATTTACTTAAATAATTTTCACAATTAGATTAAGACATCCAAACATCTTCACCTCCTAAAAAGTTTTTATTGGTGTGAAAATGCGAGTTATGCTAGGTGTAATTTATGAATGCGATTAAATATGGTACATGTCCATTACCAGGTAGTTATCTTGTCTTTTTACTTGTGGATAATATTTCGTGGTGGTCGTAAATTCGTTGTTCAGACTATCCACTAGAACCACGAAAATTGAGCCCCAACGATTTCACAGTACTTGTTTGCAGTTGGGTATGCCACAGTGCAACATGATCAATACCCCGTAATGTTTGTACGAGGACATTTTGGATAATGTTAATGTCATGAATTCCTGGAATAGTGTGTTTTATGGGAATATTTCAACTGATATGATTCCATATCCATGGAAATAATAGTTACACACAAATGTTAGGGGTATCACATGGTACAGCGGCAAACCCTGTTAAATTTCATGTATTTCATGAGGATAGTAAATTGTGAAAATCTTTGTGGCCTCTTCATCAAAAACTGGATGCAAGTCACAAAATTCTATAAAGTTATAAATTTATTATGAAAAATCATTGTTGTTGAACTTTTTTATTCAAGATTTGAAAAAATAAGTAATTAACTGTGAACAAAAGTTGGTTAACCAAAACCCTGTTGAAACAAGTATGATTCTCTCTGTATCCAAAATTATTATGGATATATTTGACATCTCATAGTTCCATGTTCCTTTCATTCTCAATTTAATTACACATGTGGCAGTTGTAGTTAGCTAAACAGGGGGTGTTTTCCCTTATGGAGCACCCGACCTCACTTTCCTGGTGAAAGTTCATGTGTTTAACCTAATTTGCCAGCTTCAAAGTTTTTACTTTGCTTTGGAATTTTGGTTTGGATATGGATTGGTACAAAATGTATGTTTGTTTTTTATTTTCATTGTTATTCTATGAATTGTGAAATATTTTTAGTGTAGAAAATATGTTTTTATTCGTTTTCTGTGTAGCTATAGGTGAAGTGGCAGAAATTTTGACCTGTGCAGTGGGTAATGTGCAGATAAGGTTTTTTATGTGCCATGCATGCCTGTATTAGTTTTTAAGGTCTCTTCAAAAGGACCATGCGAATTTCATTTCTAAATGCTGAGTGCTTGGCAAAGGACAGTCACTACCTATTTTCAAGTCTTGGTCAGACCCAGAAGTTTGAACCCACAACATTCCACATACAGAACAAGCACTCTATGAATTGAGTTACTTTAATGGTATAAATTGAATAAAATATTGATTGTTCTTTACATTAATCTTTGATTTCAGGAAAGCTTACGGTAAACAATATCCAGTTAATTGTGACCCTCCAACCAACATGAAAGTAAAACTTGATGTAGCAGAAAGACCAACTGCAATAAATCAAATCAAATTTTCAGGTAAATTTGAAATGAATGCATTTACTTGGTCTCATACAATATAATATATACATATTATATGTACAGTTTGTATGTACAACAATTTGTATCAGGTAGAGTCCTTTTTTTAATAGTAGTATGTATCACTACGAGTCACACTTGGGCACAAGTAGTGATGCTGCTACTAAAACTATCATTCATATTTTTTTAACATTTCCAACTAGGTTATTTAATATAAAAAACACCTAATTTGAAAAAGTTATATTTTTACCACAGAAAACACACTGAACTACATATATGTTTATACAAACTAGTTTAAGAGGGATATATAAGGAATCACCATGTCTGTCAGTCTATCTGTCTGTCTGTCCCTGTTAAATTGTGTCCAGGCCATATCTCATAGCTGCTTTGGATGACTGTCATAAAACTTTACATGAATACCGTAATCTTCATTGTCTAAAGATGTGCCATGAGCTTGAACCAAGGTCATATCATAATGGTCAAGGTAGTCTATTGGCTCTTAAGAGACAATTCTAGTATAAGATATGTACCTTATTAGTGACATCATTATTCTGTAATGTTTACATTTGACAAATCAGAGATTTCCCATGACATAGAGTAGTCAGACAAAAAGTGCACATGTACTTTACTTACAATGTTGTATCAGAACAGTGTGGAGATACAAATACAAGATTCTGCATCATATAATACTTGTATTTTGTCAAATTTAAACCAGTAATAAATGACACCACTACTGGAAGATTTTGACAAGGTTCTTTATAAGAAGATAACATTAATTATTGAAATTCTGTTGATGGGGGTTGGTTGAATGGCATTTAATGCTCAAGTCAAGATCATTTGATTCAATTTTCAAATATTAATTTAAAATAAATTATATGGTGGAGTTTTCAAATGTTACAGTTATTATTCTATTTGACACTCGAGTTTTGGAGTTTTGCGAGCTGGCACTTGTAGACACTTAATTCTTTAAGGTGAAAGGCATGAAAAGGTTTAACTACTTAATTTATCTACTAAAAAAAACCACATAAAAATTAAAAAAAAAAAAAAATTCACAGCATTGAACAACATGTACTAATATTTGATTCATTTTAGATGATGGTCAATACTTAGCCTGTGGACTTGCTAACAAATCTGGTCATGTATTTAAAATGCCTTTAAATGGTAAAGGCTCAAGTCTAGTTGGTAAGTATCAGAAATTACCGGTACTGCAGATTTCATTTCGGTTGCCGACCCCTTAATGACACTCTGCAAATACTGTATAAGAAGACATATTAGCGGAAGGAAACTTTTGCTGTTTTGACCTTCTTAAGTATTTCACGGTAAGAAATTTTAACGGTTCAGACTGTAGTAAAAATGAACTAAATGAAATAAATAATTTTTGCTGAGAAGATATATTCTTGGTACAAGTGTCACCATGAAAATTGCAAGTATTTCTTCTTCGCAATAGTTTTTCTTATACAGTATGTAAATTTGTGAACACAATCCATGAAAATATGAAAATTCGTGATCATAAGACAATTATCTCCCTTTCCCAAGAAGTTTTTGCATATTATTTATAACTTCCACGTTCATAGTGGATTGCTCCTGGCTTGGATTGCAATTTGGCTATTTAATTTTTGTGATTCTGTGAATACTCCCAGCTCTAGTCTAAATATCTGTTACCAGGTATTTATAGGGGTTCAACATTATGTTTTTTAATGGAAGGTCAGGACCTTATGCCTTTATTTTTGACAGATTCTCCATAAAGTTTCGAAAGTCCTTTATCAACATTGAAAGGTCTATATTCAATTATGTTATTAGAAAAGGGCAGCATTATCCCGGTAAAATCTGCAGGTCTATTATTGGACTTTACAGTATTTAAATATCATGTATCCAATGTAAAATAAATAGTTCCGGACCATGAAGCCAAGGACATTTTGAACCCCTGCTATCTAAAAATGTAATGTGATATTAAAACTATATTTATTATTTTTTATTGTAAGGGCACAACCACAGCGTGACTGGAGTAAGTTGGAGTCATGATAGTAACTGGGTTATAACATCCTCAGTAGATAAAACAGCCTCAGTATGGGGACATGGAATAGCTGATCTCTCATGACATTTGGAACTGTTCTAAACAATTTTTCTGCTGATAAAGAGAGCCAAAAAGTTGACAAGGTTTGTCAGTCTGTATTTTTTTTAATAAGGATAAACAATATGAACAATATTAAAAACAAATTAAATGGCATAACACATCATATAGACATTTTACTTAAGCAATAAAAAAATACAGTGTTGAAAGTTTTACATTGTTAAAGTTTGGTTTGTTTTTATTTATTTATTTATTTATTTATTTATTTATTTATTTATTTATTTATTATTTATTTATTTATTTGATTGACTAGATGATCAAATGTCAAAAGATTTTAATTAAAAGGTTTTGATAGACAATATGTGTTGGCAGCTGTTTCACACTTTCAAGTATTTAAATCATACTTAATTCTTTACTTTGGGTGGATAGTTACTATAGTCTGGTGGAAAAAAATTGAAATTTCACAATAGGGGGACATGAGTGTTCAAAGCTGGCAACATAGCTGTCTTATATCATCAAAGGTTAGGGGTCAAGAATCAACCTGTTGCCAAGCTGATCGACCCTTGGTTTAACAGATAAAAGGTCAAAGGTCAGATAGTGTTTTTTTCCCAAAAATTAATCTTTATTAGTTTATAGCTGTCCAAATATATACTTTCTGAGATTTAAATAAATCTGTTCTCATGCAATCATAGCATTTCATGTATTGTAACATTGACTAGGAAGCTAATTGAGACTGTTTAGGCTAAAATTTAAATATTTCAATGCCATTTTTAAAAATTCTGAACGGGCTTCAAAATAGAATAAAATAAAAGTATACATTCAACATCAAAGCATGAATTAAAATGCTAAAATATAATTCTTTTGTAAATACATGAATGTGATTAAAACAAAATTATTGTTTGAACCCAGCTGATGATTTGAAATTTATTGAAAGTTTAAAATCAAAGTACTGCAAGTACTGTAATCGGCAAGGCATAGTCACGAGAATCTCTGGAATATATCAGTCACATCTAACGATTTTTTCATTCATCAATATCACTATCTGTGACATTTTCATTCAAAGGATTCAACCAATAAACGGTTCAACGGTCCCATTGCAAGTGCATACGACCACCCACTATAAATTGTATGCCCTACATGTACATCGTGTAGTGCATTTACATTTCAGCAATGCATGACATGATTTTGGTAAAGGTTATTTTTTCATTAAAAACCCCCTACTGTAGTTCAATTGGCATAGCGCTCACTCCTCGTATATGGCGAGTCCTGGGTTCGAACCCTAGTTGGGTCTGACCAAGACTTGAAATAAAGTAGTGACTGTTCTTTTGCCAAACACTCGGTATTTAGAAACGAAAGTCACGAGTTCCTTTGAGAGAGATCTTAAAAACCGATGCCCCGTGCCAAGGCGGGTGTAACATGTTAAGGAACTTTTCCTGCACATTTCCCAAATTTCACTGCAAAGGTCAAAATTTCTGCCAATTCACCTATAGCTGTTGACGTCTTGATATGACTGAAATACGTAACAGCCCATACAACCCCATGCAATCAATCAATTTATAATTTTCTCATTAAAACTGTTTTTAAGTCACATTCAGACTCGCACTAACTTAACTGTCCGAGAATAATCGTGAACATCAGGAAAATGCTTAACTAATTAAGTCCAAAAAGTTAAGTTTTGTTCACGATCCTTTGAACTGTAATTGTCTTAGAAAAGTTAAAGTTCAAAGTAAGATTTAAGCAAAATAAAAAAATAAATAAATAAATAAAATAAATAAATAAATAATAATAAGTTTAATTTGTGAAAACAACTCAGATTTAAGTATAAAAACTAGTATTGTTCGTGGTCCCCTTGCCAGATTACAAGACAAAATTAGTAACGAAAAGTTTATGGTGGATCACAAAACAAGGTCGTTTTGAAACACAAACACAATAGCGACATTGGTGATGGATAGGTTACACCATCAAGACATGTACACCTGCCAACAACATCACAAAACTCTGAAATGGAACACACAAGAATAAAAAGACACCTTGAAACAAGTTTCAGGAATTGAAACAGAGGGGATAAAATTGCGCAGAATAGAGCTAGTTTGAGGGATTTTGTCGATGGACTAACCTCCACTGGGAGTTAAATGCATACAGTACGCAAGTTAATGAGACTAGCACTATCCGTGTCCTATAGGTGCGGGAGATCCGGAACAAATACCCGGTATAACTAAATGCAGCCAAACAGCAGTTTAACAGTGTGCACGTTGAATATGTAATTCGGTTGCATATGATGTTGGAAGCAAATTTTCAATTGTACTTTTCCCCTGAGAGGAACAGTTTACATCGTAGATTTAGAAATCCTCGCTAGGTACATTCAATGAAGGCATCTGGACTCACAGGTTCAGAAAAGTTCCCTCTTGCATGAGTGGGAAGAAGACCTGTGTTTTCCCTGGAAACACGGAATGCTGTATTTAAAATGTCCAGAAAGTTAATTGACAGTCTTACAGTCTGTAATTGCATGGAATACTGGGAGCTTATTCCTCTCCAGGTGATAATTTTATGCTATGAACAGGGACGAACTTTAGATGTCCCGGTCTGGAATCATACTTCCCCATTTAAAAGCAACAGAAGAATAAGGTCATCAGGATCACGACAGACAACAACTGTTCTTTTATAGCCTTGCATATAATCATCAACACCATTGGGGACAATTCTAGTATCGGCTTCCTTGTGTAAAGCTTTAAAAACGGTTACACTCCTTCCTCTGTATGAATTAAACATGCTGTCTGTTGGACCCCCTGATACCCTCAGCTAAGCTTAGAAGTGTCTTGGATTACTACGAGATCCTATTTTTTTCTTGGTGACTGATAAAATCTTACCAATTTGATGGCAGAGGGACATTTTAATTATCAATAATTTTTCTAACAGAACGGGGACCTGATCCTCTTTTATCTCTTCTAGATGGTTTCACCTTTTATGGATTAGTTGTCATATCTATCATCATGACATCAATTTTAATACATTATCTTTCGCGTGGATAAAAACAGTTTGTGCGTTTCCTAACTCGCCGAATGTATTGACGCCTTTCCGTTTTCCAAGTGCTACAACTAAAGTTTGACCATTAATTATTTTGGTAGTAATGTCTCCATGCAAACTTATTCCTCAGGTATATTTTGAAGATCCGACTCGTCGGCTGCAATTAACAAGGGTCCTGATGTATCAGGTATAGGCGAAACTGGGAATAGTTCGTGTTTCAACTGTTAACTAATGTTTCCACCCGAAAAAGAGAACACACTTGATAGTATTATAAATACAGTCATTATAGCTAATCAAATCTTTCAGTACTACCAGTACTTTGATTTCTTTTTTTTAAAAAGTGGATACTTATATAAATACGGGCAATATGATTAAGCTAAATTATTTTAACAGAAGTCTGAAGTTTTGTTAAACAATTACAAATGCACAAATATGTTTATACTAGTATTTATTTGCCACAATTAATCATATTTGTAAAGGTCAAATTTGTGCAAGCGTCTAATCTTATTTTTCATGGAAACGTTGAAAATAAGTGACTGAATTAGTTGGATATGACTTTCTATTAATTTGAAGATACCACTTACGTATTTAGAAGACAAAATGTATAAAGAAAAACTTCTGGTAGCCACCTTGAATTTGTGTATAGGTCAATATGGGCATTTTCACTTGAACTTTGCACTCATTGACCTTTAGCTGCCCCCACAATGGCCCCTGGGTAAAATCTTGCTTGGCAACAAGCCGATTCTACCAAAGTAAAGTTAAACGAAGGTTATGATATAACTTGCCACCTTTGAACACGTTGTCCTCCCTACATCGAAAAATAAGCGGTTTTTTCAAAATCCTCTACCAGACTAATTGTTTTTAACACATTTAACAGGTTTTCCTAAGATTTTTTTTAAAATGACCCAATTTTTTATGAATTATACAAATATGAAGTTTTAGTGTCCATCTTGGATGTCAGGCAGTATACAGTAAACATATTTATTTTGTGTGTATTTATTTTCGAGGTATATGAAATTGAAACATTTTCCTGTAGTTAAATTTTTGCATTTTTTAAATATGCACTTTTAACACAATAAGCATAATTGAATTTTTGTTTGGTATTAATTTTTGCGCAAAACAAATGACCAAGAAATAAGCCACAACTAGTACATTGCAAAAATAAATGTTTACAGTAGTCAAATACAAACTTCAGTATAGGCTAAGTTATAGC